>CAXAMN010005447.1:288929-334504 GCA_963970005.1 Durusdinium trenchii | reverse complement strand
TTCAAAGAGCTGCACGGAGCCAGCTCTTCGCCTCTGCTTCTGTCATCACTGGGACCCTGAAACCATACAAGGTCTCAAGTGGTCACCTGACAGGTCAAGCAAACGAAGATTCCTGAAGACAAAAACCTGTCACATTCAACGTGCCAAAAACTTCACACAGCATCAAACAGCAAGTGAAAAGGAAACTAGCCAACCCTGGCTAGATACAATCCCTGTGCTACTGTTCGACTTCCACTGCATGTCTCAAACTCTCAAACCCTTTCTCTTCACTTCAACTGCAACCAATCGACTCGACATCAAATGTCACATGGTCCAAAGTTCACCGCAATCAAAGGAAACTAGAATCCCTGCTAGCTACAAACCCTTTTCTACTGTTTGCCATGATCCCTTCGTGCAAATGCAAATGACATCTCTTAATCTCGCAGTTCTCAACCCTTGATCTCTTCTCTCGCTGCACCCTTGACCTCATCCCTTTTCATCCTGGCAAGTTCAGACATAGCAATGCACAAAACTTCAACCCTTCAAGATCACACACGTGCATGCCCTTGACTCAACAAGAAACTTGAACAAGACATCAGGAAGTCCTAGTGAAGATCAACTGAAGTTCAAACAGGGTTCAACCTGAATCTCACAAGGTCCAATTGAACAACTGCAAATCGAATGGCAAAAACCCTCTGAGCAATCCCTTTTTCCACCGATGTGGGCTGGCCGCTGTAAACAAAAAATGGCCTGGTGCAAACTTTCTAGGAACTTACTTCCCCGAAAGCCGCGGCATCATGACCTCCAATGATCACACATCAGCCATTTTAAAGTCATGGCAGATCAGATATCGCCTTGGCCAATTTCAGCCCAGCTCCATTGGCCGTCGGCCAGCCTCACCCTCTTGTACCCCGGTGCTGATGGGACAGCCGGAGCACTGGTTGCTCCTGGTGCGGGCGTCTGAGGCGTCCCAAAGATTCCAGCCCCAAATGTCGGTGTGGTGAACGCAGGACTTGGCGGAAAAGCCGATGGAGTTGGTGGGTTTAATGACCCTGGCATCAGTTTCGGCTGCACTGCACCGGGAGGTGCAGTCATCCCTCCTGGCACACCCGGAGCGGGAGCATTTCCACTTGTCGGTGCCATGGGTGGCGGTGGCATTTTCGGTCCAGCCACCTTTGGCTCATCTGTCTTCTTGGACTGCAATTCAACCAGCTTCTCCAGGTGTCCCCCTATGGCTTTCAAGTGAACCTCAAGGCCATCAATGCCTTCTAATGAGGCCTCAGCCGCGCGGGTGCCCCTCGAGAGGTGTTGCTCGGATTGTTGGATCAGCTTGGCCATGGACAGAACGATGTCCTTCATCGACTGGTTGACCGTTTTGCCGCTGCCTGAGAGCTGCCATAGCATGTTCTCGAGGGTCTTATGGGTTTGTCTGTGATTCTGCTTGGAATCATCCACTGCGACGCGAGTCGCGCTTTGCACTCCCACGATGGCACCAGCTAACTCGATAAGGCGTCGACTGGTTTTGGCATGGGCCTCTTCCGTCAACTTGAGGTGGGAATCAAGCGCTGTCAAAAAGGTGGTCATGCTCTTGACGCTCTCATGGGAATCTGACATCTTTTGGGTGGTCCACCTGATCACATCTAGGACCGCGTCGCGGTTCCCTTCACGGATGTCCCCGGCAAACGACGGGAGAGAGCCCTCTTCCACTGCCACATACTTCGAGAAGTATGAAAAACTGAAAAGGTTTTCACCGTCACGCAGAGCTCGAAGCCGATTCCTGTTGGCCTCCTGCACCCTCACAACATGGCTCAGGCTCCGGCCTGTGAGTGGGCCGTCTTCGACCAACGTATTCTCTTCATTCGTGCCCTCCTGAGTCGCCTGACTCTGAAGATCCAAAATGAGGGCCGCTAGGGTCCCCAAATCCTTTTCCACCTGATCGCTGGCCGAATGCCAGCGGGCAGCTTCAGACTTCAGCTCCAAAAGCGAGCTTTGAGCAAACAATTCCGCTGACATCTCTGCATTTCCAAGGTTGGCTTCTTGGAGACGAGAAGCCTGAACACGAAGCAGGTCCTCATCCTTGAAAGGAAAAGTCGCCAACGTCAGCGAGGCGCCCCTTGTCGTGTCCTCTGCTCCTCCCACAACAGTCAAAGGTGTGGCAGGGGGACCAACAGGTCCTGAAGCTTTCGGGGATGGTACGGCAGCTTCAGCCACCTCACCTGCTGCCGCAGGCACTTCACCCTCCACAATCTCAATCTCGGGACGCTCAACACCGGCCATGGTGCTCACAAGATTCGAGGTGCGCAAGTCAAATCACACAGCGAAGCTGACAGGCTGTTAGATTGAGCATCAAACCATCAAAGCCAAGCATACCCTTGCTCTGCCACACAGTACACAGCACAAGAAACCAAGCAAATCAACACAAATCCAAGAAGAAGAGATGTTCTAGAACCCTCGAAGACGCTACAACCCTGGAAAATGAATGTTTCACCCTTTTGGACAACTGCTTCCGGAAACCCTGCAGCAACTGAAGTCTCAAACTGTCTTCTCTGGCGTCTCAACCCTGCAACCCTGGCATCCTCACACGAAAACTGGACATGTCTGACATTCAAACCCCTGATCTAGCCACTCATGGTTAGCTACTCCTTATTGCAGCGCACATCAACGGTTTCCAATGTCCTCAAACACAAACAAAACCCTTTCGCCTGGTGCAAGGCCACCAGTCGACTTCCTTCTGCTGCCTTCTTAAGCAAAAATGGCCGCGGGCGTTCATCACTCAGTTCCACTGTCTCAAGACACAGAGAACAGTCCTAAACAGGGAAAAAGTGTCGCAACAAGAAGTCTCTACAGTTCAATCGTCTCAATTTCCTTAGGAAAGAGGTATCTATCCGGACATTCGGTGAAGCAAACAGGATTCCTCAGTGAATGCTCATCCAGATTCCAAGAAAAGTGCACAACACAAATTTCGCAAAACTCAAAAACACAGCACCACAGAACAGAAGGCTCCTAAATCAACAAGAAACAGTCATCCTACACCTCCGAACCTAGTCGGACCTCAACGACTGCTCTCGGACACGTCCTTCCACTAAAGTTCTGGCTGCTCAACAAGAGGTTCCAAATCTACACGCTGCACATCAAAGACAACCGAAACTCTTCCGAACTCATTCGGACGGATCCGAACACAGACGGACAACAACGAAAACGTACAAAACAGATTCAGAAACTCTCCAAGGTCAACTTTCTACTGGAAAACTGTTCCGGAAAAAGCATTTTCGACAAAGTTCAACTTTCAACAGGCGCAATGCCCAAATCTTCCGTCACCTTTCCGAGCACCAACGGACGAAAAATGCAAGAAACACGCACGATGAGCATACTCCCCTTCTCGAACTGAACGTTCATCGGTCGGAAGTTCGTCGTCATCGTCGTCTCGAGACAAACCCCTCAACCATGCTGCCTTATCCTCTTCCAAACCAGATACAAGTCCTACAGCATTGCAAAGGTTCAGCCACATCTCGATGAGCTTGCAACTTTTCGTAAGACCGTCGGACGGGTTGGAAACACCTTCCCAGTGTTCCAAGGTCAAGCGACGTCGTCGATGGAGGTACTTCACATAATGTGCTCGCAGTTCCATGTGCTTCACACGTCGAAGTAAACCCTCCATGGTAGAAATGGAAATAGCCGCTTTCCCATCGTTGTATAAATGCAACTTCATGCTTCCTGTGGTCTTGGCTGGCATGCCTATCTCATCAAGAGGGATTCCGTCACGGGCGGTCTCGATCAACATCCCCAGAGCTACAAGTTCTTTGCTAGCCTCCGTGATGGCGATCGCTTCTGCTTCTGCAGACGACAACGCAGGAACCTCTTGTCTCCTACTGAAACACTTCAAACAGCATCCACGCCAAGAAATCACAGCACCAGACACGCTGGTCACATTCCATGAAGCATCACAAAAACCTACAACGATCCCTTCTTCAGTCAACACGGGTGGTGAACTGGCGGGTATCTGCTGCACAAAATGCAAATGACCCTTCAACCAACGAAGAAAGCTACGAAGACAAACCTCCGCGGGGACATGGGGCTTCGACTGAAACCTACTCAAAAACCCAACAGGAAAAGCAAGGTCTGCCCTGGAGAGTGCTGCCCATGCGAGTTGTCCCAAGACCCTACGGTAGCGCTGTGCTTCCGTGGCGGACAGTTCGGACGCCCCGAACTTTTTCTCTGCATCTTTAAGCAGCTCCTCCAGTTTGGGCATAGCCGAACCAGTGGATTCTTTGAGCTTCTCTTCCCAAGACACGAAGATTCCCTCCATGTAGCTGCGAGACACTCCAAAATACAGACATTCCTCGGAGTTGTGGCGTCTGTATATTGTGCGGCCTAAAAATTCCAGAAGTCCTTTCCGACCAGACGGAATACTCCCCGTGCGTTTGATCTTCCAGATCTTTTGAAGAGCACGCAAGAAGTTCTCACCTCCTTCAACGTCGTTGCTGGCTATAAGCAAGTCGTCAACGTAAACAAGAACCAACAAAAACTGGGTGTCGGTCTTCACTCTGAACAACGTTGATTCAAAGGTCTCGTCTCCGCCCAAGTCACGGATCGTCCTCTGAAGCTCTAAGAACCACAACAATGGAGCACGTCTCAAGCCATTCATGGCCTTTTTCAGCCACAAGATGACTCGTTGGCCCTTCACAGTGATGTTCGCAGGAAGCAAAACCAAATCACAAGCGTCGGCTTCAACAGGCGCATACATGAAGGCTGTCGACACGTCCGCTGTAAGAAGGCTCATGCTTTCCACCACTGAGAAGGCAAGGACCACTCGCAGTGAGTCTAAACTACTTGTTGGGGCATAGATGCCAGATCGAAAAGCGCTTTCAGCACCAGAGGCATAATCGCGAACGACCAACCGGGCACGACAAAGGATTGCAGTCTTTTGGGTAAAAACCCACCTCGCCGTGAGGATTTGCACTTCATGCTCAACTGCGATGGTGCGACCCTTCTTCTCAGGATAGCTGGTCCCAACTTCCAATGTCTCCAGTTGCACCATTTCTGTGCGAATGCCTTCGACAACCTGGTCATGCGCTATGGGGTGCCCTGTCAATTCATCACACACACCCTCAGCGATCTGTACATCGATTTGGTTTCCCCCAAACTGGACAGAGATGGAAGAACCTTGACCTTCTCCCTCGACTTCACCCACAACCTCATCACACCTAGAGGTACCTGCCAAGAACTCATTCATTGCCTCGTTCTGGGCGTGCTGGATGACTCGATCCAAGATCATGTCAAGGTCCATAGGTTCTCCACCCCCTTCTGGAGCTAAGCTCCCATCTGGCAAAGGAATTTCGACCTCCATGTCTCCATCCCCTTCTTCACCTGCAACCTCCCCACCTGCACCTGCACCACCTGAGTCCTCAAGTGGCCTCTTCACTGACCTCTCCGGATCATGAACTGGTGGCGGAGGAAGAGCTTGTTCGCCACTTCTGGGATCAACATAAGCACCCGCAAGCAGAGGAAACAAGACGTTCACGTCATACCATGGTGATTGGTCCCTAACTCTGAAAGTGTGACCCTTGATCACTTCCCTCACTCCAGCGGAGTCAACAGAAACAGGGTAAACCAAACAACCACCACCTGTGCTGTACCTGGCCCCCAGATAAGCACCAAGCACCATCCTCTGGCCTTGCCACTTCTGTGCATGAACTGGCTTCACAAAACCCATGATCCCAAAAGGAAAAGTTCGTGGTATCTGACCTCCTCTCTTCTCTCTCAGAGATTCCAAAGGAGTGCCACCCCACTTGCGCTCACAAAAACCATTGAAGGTCCTATAGGTGTACCCAACCAGATACCCCATCAGAGGTGATTCCAAAGCCAACCTCATGCCTAAATGAGCTTCCAAAGCCAACCAATTGGTGAACAAACCTTCTTTCATGATCCCCACAGCACGTTCTACACCCTTGGCCTGTGGACGATTCTCTGAAATGTTCCTCCAATGGAAGCCTCGACAGTTGGACTCTCTCAGAGACCTCTGCATCAGGTTCAGCAAGTAGGCTTCATTGTCAATAGCCACTTCCAAAGACAAACCTCCAACACCGATCTCATTCAAAACAGAGACAGTGGACTTCACGTCCTTCTCCCGGTCACCACCTAGAACCACCATACCAATCATGCCAGTCTGAATCACGAGCAGAACCAACACCTTCCAGTGCCTTCCACCTACAAACATGATGTCAGCTGCAAGATCACATGTGCTTGACTCCTGGTCCTTTCGTCTCCTTGCGGGCGTCCGACCTCTTGCCTGAACACACGCATCACACCCTCGATCATACGGCCAATGTCCTCGACACTCATGCTCGTACAACAAACTGCCTTCCAGCTCGGGTGATGGATCCTCCAAATCCGACGAATGTGGACCTTCAGGGTCATAATGGGGCAACTCCCCAGGTGGTTCGTCAACCTCGGAACCTGCCTCAACCATCGGACCTTCGGCCTCCGCCTCCGGACCAACCTGATCGGGGATGGAAGGAGTATACTCCTCCATGTCATCACTCTCCAAATCAACGGTTTTCGGTAACCCACGGAACATCCGGACACGCTCGGACTCCTCCGAACCTTCCGGAAACCCTTCCTGGTTCCTCCAGAACGCAAGCAAAGAAGCAAAATCCGTCTCAGATCTCCCAAAAACCTCCGAAAAAGCCTCCGGATCCTCGTCCGGACCTTCGGAAAAGAAGTCAAAATCCAAAAACTGGCTTTCACAGCTCACAAAAGAAGAGTTCGACTCAACCTCCCAGGTGTCAAACTCAGAAGTGAAAGAGGCAAAATCTCCCTGATCATCCTCATTCCCCTTCTCCAGCGTATCGGGCTCATCATCAAAAGACAAAGTTGGAAACGAAACAGGCTCATCACCACAAAAACGGAACATACGACACACATACGAAAACGACTGCAAAGAACCAGGCTGAGTGCTCCTCACTTCTCGACCCTTAGTTCTGGACTTCCCTGCCTTAGAAACTGGTCGTGCCTGTTCAGTCACTGCATCGTTTTGCGTTTCACTCTCGTTTCTGTCGTTTCTGTACTGGGTATGTGGTGTGACCGTACTCTCAGTGCTTCGTGCTTCAGGTGTCTGGGTCTCTCTGATCTCTTCTTCTGGGTTCGATGGGGAACCTTTCACCTCATCAACCTCCATTGGAGCAGGACCTTTGGTCGCTTTGCCTCCACATCTGGCCTGACTAGGCTTTGAAATCAGATCAACCTTCAACCACCAAGCACGCTCACAGATCCTCAGTGGAAAAGTGGTCCCCTGACCATTTTCCAAAATGCTTTCGCGGGCTCCTCCTAACCTGGTCCACCAACCAGTCTCAGACAGAGCATAACAGCTAATGACATTCAGCTTGATCCGCGCCACCACTACTCGCTGCATGACTACAGGGACTTTACCTACCTTGAACTCTAGGTCTACCATCCCTGCAGTGGGAAGAATATGATCCCCTGCACCTCTCAGGATTGGAGCTGAGCCTTGGTACCAATGCTTCACCTTGTAAAGCTTCAACCATTCCTCAGCAACAATGTGGCAAGTGGCACCTGAGTCTACAAGCCAGTGGGTCTTGAGATCCTTTCCCAAGCCCTGAGTACTCAACAAGTACTCAAGAGGATGAGTGACGCTGTGCACTACAGGCTCGCTTGTGGAGGCTCCTACCCCTTCAGTACTCTCAGTACTCCTCGCAAGAACCATCATTGCGACTTCGTCTTGGTCTTCATCGACCTCGGGGTCTTCACCTTCCTCTTCAGCTTCCCACTCTTCACCGTCCTCTAGTTCTCGAAGCTTGTTTCTCTTTCCCTTGCCCTTGCTCTTTCCTTTTCCTTTTCCCTTGCCTTTGGTTGGAAAAGGCTTCTTCACAGGGTCTGCTCCATCCTTTTTGGATGGTCGTTTGTCAGGATGCTTCTCCCAACAATCTGAGGCCACATGGCCGCTCTTCCCACAGTGTTTGCAGCGCTTTGGTTTGGGGCACTCTGATTGCATATGGCCAGGGTCTCCGCAGTTGAAACAACCCTTGCTTCGAATAGGAGAACCCTGAACAGCATGTGCCCTTTCCATAGTTCCAGTGGCACGACTGCGAATGAAATACTCAGTCACTGCTCGCCAAAGCTGCTGGACAGTCCCTGCACCGCTGATGAGTTGGACATGTTCTGACACCTTTTCAGGCAAATTCCTCAAATACAGCAAAAACTGATCCCCCTCATTGACCCTCAAATCAACCAATGCTCTGGCCATCACACTTGCCTCAAGCATACTGTGAAATGATTCGATCTCGGTCTGGATCTCTCGAAGCACATCAATCAAACCATCAATCGAAGGTTTCTTGACAGTGAACTTCAAAACAAGCTCTCTGTAGTAAAGTGCCTCCTGCCTACTGTAAATGGAAAACTCACGTCGAATCAGCCTGAAAAGTTCATACCCATTCGCATCAGCTGCCCCACGGGCCATGATCTGATTTCGAATCATGTGTTCAATCTTTGGGTATCCAGTGAATGCTTGCTGGATCAGATGGAACAATCTCCTTGCTCTGAGCTCCTGGTCAGCTCCTTGCAAAACAATGGGTTGTTCCATGCGCAATGCCTCTCTCAATTCTGGTCCATATCGGTCGTGAATGAGACACAACCAACCTCCCAGCTTCTCTGCCCAATCTCTGAACCCTGAAAGTTCCCTAGACCTGCTCACCCACTGCTTGTAAGATGGCATGGGCATTCCAGGAATCCACTTGGTGTCCATGGTGAGTCGTTCACGGTCTTGAACACCAACTTGTGGTTGTTGTGGCTGGGCTGGTTGCTGAGGTTGCTGTTGTTGCTGTCGTCTCAAAACCTCCATCATTGCTTGTCCCAATTGCAGTTGTTGATTCATCAAACCAGTCAACAAAGGATCAACTGGGGGAGGAGACCTTGAAGGTCCAGAAAAGGGCAAACCATCTGCTCCTACTGTCGGCAAATTCTGATCCCATCCAGGTGGCAAACCAAAAGAAACACCATGTCCACTATCGTTCTGTCCAGAAAAACCTTGTCCCGGCACAAAACTCGGCTGCTGAGATTGCTGCCCACCTTCTTGTTGAACAGGCGCTCCCAACTGATCCTGACCTCCTGTCAAGACACCTCCAGGCTGCAACCTATCACCAACATGCGAACATGACTGTGGCAAATTCAAAGTTCTCGGCATAGCTGCTAGCTGTGTAGTAGTAGGACCATAAGTTCCCCACAAAGCATCTCTCAAAGCTTGCTGACTACCAGGCCCTGAATAGAAAGACAACCAAGGATCACTAGTCTGCAAAGGATCAATCTGTTCACCACTTCGTTGACACTCATACGAAGAAGTCGACAAAACAGGATCGGGTGCAATCAAAGGAATCCTTGTTGCTCCAACATCGCTACTCGACACTCCTGGCTCTGCACTCGCTGGCTGAGTCCCTTCAGCTGTTGGACTCATGGGAATGACAGTGGGTCCAAAAGTCACAGGACTCATCGGAGTTGGCGACGTCTGGTCGGCCATGGCTCAAACAAGCTGCAGGTTTCTACAAACCTTTCCAAAAACAAAAACTCTTCTCGCAAGCGTCTGCCCCTCACCCTTAGGATCCTCGGAGCTCCGCTACCATGTGAAAACACGGAAGCGTGTGCGACCCTTTTGCGAATCCCGCTCTTGAGCCAAACATAACAGTCGGTTTGACTGTATGTCTGTTCGTCCTTCTCTTCTCTGAAGAGGTCTGACTGGTCACAGTCGTCCAAAACATACTAAAAGTACAAGAAAGCATCTCCAAACACTCTCAAGCAAAGCTAGGCTATACACAGCTCATCTCAAGCACTACCGCTCTTTTGCTTAGGGCTTCTCTAGACATGCTCCTAGCCACTTCTGGTCACGTTCCACTTAGTCCTGCTAAGGTGGTCAAAGCAAACACACTCCAGAGAGGAAGATCCCTACTCAGCTCCAACCCCAAGGACAGAAAACGAAAAAGTTCCACTACACAGAGGTACTAGGCGATCCACACTTTTCACACCAATGCTGTCAGTGCGCAGAGCACAAAGGCCAGATGCGGAAGAATGCAAAAGCAGTCCGAGTGCCTGTCACCCCATCAAGGCAGGTGCTCCCCCACGCCTTCACTCATTCGAGTGATATTAGGCACCTACGAATCGAAGCAGTACACACCATTGGGAAAGCGGCCTGGCAACACTGCACCAGGCTTCTCCCAGTGCACTTGCCCAGTACACTCTATACTTGAAAGAGGAAGCCTTTCGATGTGTTATGTGCTCCATACAGTCACTGCCCCAGGGTGTATCGACTTTGGCTGCTGGGCTTTCGAGGAGTGCAATGCATTGGCCTGAGTTGGAGACCCAGACCAAAGAAGCAATCAATTAGCGCCGCAGGCGGGGCTCAATGTCCGAACATTTGAGAAATGTCGCACCTTGCGAACAATTGGCCTGGACAGGACTGAATATAACCCACGAGAACCGCACAGGGTCGTTCCAGAAGGCTGCTTCCTAGGGGCAGGGCTGGAAACGATTGACCTTCCAAATGACTTCAGCTGGATCGGGCCAGCAGCCTTTGAGCACTGTATAAGATTGCAAACAGTGGACATCTCCCGCACCGGCATTTAGGAAATTGTAGGAAGCGCCTTTGCAGGCTGCAGCCAGCTGCATAGCGACGTTTCACCCTGTGTTTCACCTGGTTCATGGGGCTTGCGTGACTGACCGAAAGCACTCGAGTGACCCAGGGCCACTGCGGCACCTCCTTGGGCACAACTCGACACCACGCTTGCTTTTTGTCCCTGTGCAACGGTTATATAGGCAAGCTGTCTGAGACGGACGGTCCTTGAAGACCAGGTTGGCTCAGTGCCTTTTTCGTTCTTTTGCACTGTCGCCTGGTCTCTCGTGCTCCTGTCCTGATTGCTGATGCTCCGACCCTCAGGTGCCTCCACTTGTCTGGCACGTTGCTGCGGAGACTTCCGTTTTCCAATGTCCTGGATGCAGTTGCAGCACGTGCAAGATCAAGTGTAGCCAAGTGGAATGATTGTAAGAGCACAAGTTAAGACCAACGACCAACCTGTACTTCCACCACCATTCGCTAGGCCAAAGCTCACGCTCCAGTTAGCTGAGAGGCTCTCACGCCCCTCGTCTCTCCTCCTTAGTCTGCGAGCGACGCCCCTAGTGCGCTAGGAACGAGACAAGACAGGAGCACGCTGAATTTTTGCTTCGCAGGGGTGAAGTGCCACCGCCACGGTTTGTGTCACCGCAAGACTCCCTAGGTCTTTTGCGCGCGCGCATTCTTTGATACAAGTTGTGCAGTGCCTTGCTTTACATGGACCTAGCCGAACCGAACTTGCACCTCACTCTCGCTGTCTGCTCAGGCATATACATACGCAGTGCACCGTTGAAGGAAAACATTCCTGCCCAAACGCAGATTGCATCAGAATGCAGTTTCGCCCTGGACGTCCGGTACTGAGAGCGGCTGGAAATGAGCGGTTTTGTTGTTTTGTTGTGGTGTTTTCTGGGTTTTTTGTTTGGTTTGGTTCCTTTGTTCCCTTTGGCCAGGCTCATATCTGAAGAAATTCCATGTCGGGATGTCCACCTCGCTCGATGCTTGCAGTTTGCGATGCATAAATTTCGTTTAAGTTTGTTTGCGAAAGATTTGGAACCTGGCGGTAGTACAACATTTTGTTTCTTAATTGTTTGAAAGCGCCTTGTAGCGTAGTCGGAAGTTTTGAAAGAGTTCTTTGTGTGTGGAGATGCTTTTAAGAGACTTTTAATACGTTTTCGTGTATTCTTTGTATAGTTTAGTGCTACGGGATATGTTTTGGCTCAAGGCCAATTCGTTTGGCTAGTGTGAGAAAAGGGTGCGAGTGTCTGAGAGCAGCTAGTGCAGCGTTTGAAGTTTTCCGAAGTATTCGGAAGTGTAAGGGAGAGGTTTCGTACCGTACCGGACGAGTGTGAGAGCCTGTTGTGAGCTAAAGATCCAGGGGAAGTAGGTAGTCTACCGTGTAAGGTTGCTACCCGGAGTTTTTCGTGGTAGCGGAGCGTGGAGCTCCCAGGAAGAATGTCCAGTCCTACCGAGCGACGGACAGCATCGCCAATGAGGAGGCGACCAGTGAGTATGGAAGAGTACACAGGTCGAGAAAGATCTCCACCACCAGATCCAGCAGAGAGTGCTGCTGCAGAGATACCGGTACCGAACAGCCCTACCCCAACGGGGAGAACGTTTCAAGATAATTTCAACTCACCTCAGATGCCTGCGAGTCCTACCGGTGGACAGGGATTGACACAGGAAGCGTTGATCGAAGTATTGAGAAACCAGCATCAGAACATAGTTCAACAGCAGAACTTGATCGCTGGACAAGGAGCGCAAATTTCAGAACTGACCAAGCTAGTTTCAGGTTTGGTTCAGATGCAGACTGATGTTTTGAAAGACCAAGCTCAACGCGAAGCGGATGAGCGTGAGAGAAAGGCAGAAGAGGAGAGAAAAGCTGCAGAGGAAGCTGCTACGTCCAGTACACCGAGAGCAGGATCACTGTTCACCTCAGCACCCAAGAAATCTGACTCAAAATATTCTGGAAGCAGTGGAGGAAAGATGGAGAGTTACATACCGAACTGTCCACAACTTGAGATCAAAGATTCAGGAAGAAGACATGAGATCAATACCTGGTTATCCTTCAGAGAACGATTTGGATCGTGGTTGTGTCTTTTGGATGAGTGCTACGCAGCGGAATTGCAAGAGGCAGTGAAGCAAACAACTACCATTGAGCAAGGGAAACTTGCCCCGGAAGCCGCAGTGAGGAGTAGTAAACTGTATCACTGGATGAAACAAGCAATGTCAGGATACAAGAGGGGATTGGACCTCGCAGTCCTGCAGGAACGAGAGCAGGGAGGACTCACGCGCGGATATGAGTTGTTTAGGAGAATCAACAACTTGCTTGGAGTTACGACTCGAGCGGAAGCACTGTCACTGCGGGAAGCAGTGATGAGACTTGATGTGAATGGATTGAAGCAACTTGGATGTCCATCAGCAGGGAGTATCAAGAACCCGTTGGATACCTGTTTGTTCCTTACACAAGAGTTTGCACGCTTGCGAGATCAGTGTGCAGCATTCGCAGATCTCCAGATGATGGAGGTGGACCAGATCATGGTCATGATGAGGTGCTTACCGCAAGAAATTCACCGACACCTTGCGTTCCACGGGAAGTCTTCGACTTTACGAGAGTTGATGGAGTCACTGGAGTTCTATGAACAGCAATCGAAAGCACTCGACTTTTCCAGAGACAGTCACAAAGGAAATCCTGTTGGGTATGACCGACCACCCAAGGGAAACCCCAAAGGAGGGAAAGATCGCACACCAAAGGGTGAAGGCAAAGGTAAGGAGATTCGATGTCGTCGATGTGGGAAGTCAGGACATGTTGAGAAAGATTGTTGGTCAAAGTCACCAAAGCGTACCGATAAGGACAAAGGAAAAGGAAAAGGCAATGAGAAAGGTGGCAAACCAAAAGGTGGAAAGGATCGTTCACATTATCCTTACGATTCAAAGAAGAAGGGAAATCCAAAAGGTGGCAAGCCTAAAGGAGGCAAAGGGGAACCCAAGGGCGGAAAAGGACCGAAAGGCGGGAAACCGAAAGGAGCACGTGCCAGTGTAGGAGAGGAGGATGAAGAAGACATTCTCGGAATGGGTTGTGTGCTAGACATGACAGTACCACCCGATGTCCTACTGAACCAGCTTCACAGCTATGGCAACCGACTGACAACGTCCAGTGTCGCGGACACTGATGCCACTGATCCACACTTCTTGGTGGACAGTGGGGCAAGCATCCACTTGATTAGTCAAAGTCTAGTGGATGAGGGATACCTGCAGATTTGCAGGGAGTGGGCCGTCAACGAACGATGCACCACAGCCAATGGACAGGAAATGATCTTAAATCGGTGTGTCGAAGCAGAGTTCAGCACGCATGCTCTCAAAAGTAGGCATGTTAGCTTTGTAGATTGCGATGGAGCCGCCGCGTCGTCGCCTTGTGCTGCTTCGCCTGTTGCTGCTTCGAGAGCCGCCGCGCCGTCGCCCGCAGCACCTGCTAGCTCAAGCCTGTCGCCAGTGTCGCGCAGCATTTGCGCTGGCAGCCAACTGCAGAGGCCACAGAAGCTCAGAGTCACAGGTCTGATCGGATATGGACAGGTTAGTTTGCTGAGTGTTGCACTTCTTGCCAGTAAAGGTTGGACGTTTTCATGTTCACCTGGCAAGAGCTGTTCCCGAACCTCCAGAGAGGTAGATAAACCGGCGAAGCCACCATGTTTGTCCCTCTCACATTTTGGAGGTCACGACCAGGTTCCAAACAGAACTAAGAGTAGTAGAACTCATCTTGACATTTTTCTCTGGTGTAACGTGCCTTGGATTTCAACTGTCCACCCAGGAGTCATCGACATTGACATGTCATCGTCACTCCATTCGTTGCATTACACGTCCGATGTTGAACCCAGTTCGCACCGTGTTGTTCGTTATTCGACCATGCATGAAGCAGTTCAAGATTCGGTCTTGCATGTTGCAGAGCGTGAAGGTTCAAGTTCGGTGCACGAGCGCATTGACTGTGCGGACCCCGTCCAGCCCAGGTTTCGTCGAGTGGAGCATGCCTTCGGATGCTTGGGTCGATACCACGGAGTTGAGCGGAGAGAAGAAGAAAGAGCAGAGTCCGGACACGGTCATGGAAGAGCCGACCGAACCAGCACCAGGCACTGTGATCGCTCAAGTCGAGCAACAGGATGCGGAAGAGGAGCCATCGGAACCGAGGGAAGAGACGCGGAGAGTTGTCCTTGTCACGATGGAGCCAGAGGAGAGTACCGAAGTGATCGTGAAACCTCCAGAACAGGAACCCGAGAGGAGCACAGAAGTTACCGAGAAGCCTTCAGAACCAGTAGAGGAAAAGGGATTGGAGATGGAGAAGCGCGAGTCAGGAGATCCAAAGGTCTTCCAGAGCCCGAGATCCCAGAGAAGCCTTTTGTCGCGGAAGAGAAAGCTCAGGAAGCAACGTCCGAGCAGGAAGTGAAGTTTCGGATGAAAGCCTGGTCAAATTGGCTTCATCGACGAGATCAGAAGGACGAGGAGAAGCGGATCAGAAATCGCGCCAGACAGCGAGCGCTGAGACAGCAGCGCCGGTCGGATCGAGAGGCAGGTCTTCAGCAAGCGGTTCGAAAGGGACCATCGCTGCGACGGTCGTGGACTGTGACGGTGGACGACCCACTACCTAAGGGGTCAGTCCAGAAGGTGTTGAAGCATCACACCAAAGCCCCGCGACGAGAGCGGATTGTAAAGCTGCGATTGACCGAGAGAGAGGTTCAGGCCTCCAGAGTCACAGCCAAGGGCGAGTACATGATCCAAAACAAGCGTCGCGCTTGGATCGCTCCCAAAGCGCGTCCGCAGGCGAAGTCATCGGGATCTCGTGTGAGAAAGGAGTTCGTCGAGATCCAGCCCCAAAGGGGAGTCACGATGGTGAGCCTTACCGGTTCGGAAGCCTCAGATGTTGGGGACCTGGAAGAGATTCATGGAGCTCTTCCAGAGAGCGCTCCGACACCGACCAAAGGTCCAAAGAGCGCTTCGTCTGGTTTAACCGGCCACGAGCGGATCACGTCCGAGACAATAGTGCGTAGCCACGCGGATGCGCAAGGGGGGGTGTCGGCGCGACGACAGGACATAAAGCCTGGAACCGCGTATTACATGAAGAGAAAGCCCGAGGAGCCGGGGAATGTGAAATACACGTCTCAGGTCCGAGCGATCTGGCGTCCTTCAAGCAACGCCGCGGTGTCGGTAGAGGCTGCATCCATTTCTGGATCGGAAGCAGTCGATCCTCCAGTCCTGACCTTGACCGAAGAGAATTTACGGCTTCACGAAACAACCAGAAGGACACCGAGACAAACCCCATCCTTGCTGCCAATGAAGGCGAAGGCCAAACCGGTGGGACCTCAACCCCCACTTGGATGACCGGCCCTTCTTGTAAGTATGTGGCCAACTTGTCATCCAGATGGCTAACGTGCAACTGACATGCAACTAGCTTGGCGGATATAGCCAGCTGAACTTAGCGAAGGTACTAAGTTGAACCTGGCGCACTTGGCAAGTAGACTTAGCAAACCCGCTAAGTAGACTTAGCAGTGTCCGCTAAGTGGACTTAGCGCATCGACTAAGTGGACTTAGGGCACTTGCCCATGTTGTCTAACATGATTCCAAGTTGTCCAAGGATGGCTGGGAAAAGCAACATTTCTAAAAAAATCTATTCTATTTCCGGGTTTGTGATCGCTAAATTGTTTGTTGTTTTTTTTTATCCGTGTGGACTTGAGCATGTGGGTCTACCAAAGTAAACTCAAAAAATGTTTTGCGGTGGGTTTGTGACAGTAAGCAGGGCGAACTCTTAGTAGTGCGTGTGTCTTCTTTGACGAGCTCGTTTTCAGACCTGTCAGTTCTTGGTGGCAAGAACTCTATAGGGACACATGATCAAATGCAAGATCTCAGTAATGCTTTGGACAAAGAACTTTGTTTAGTGGGTGGACCACGACCCGTTTGTTCGTAAGATGAAAAGTTTTGTCCTCTTTTGCAACGGTGTTTTGACTTGGCCTCGTAGCACAGAAACTACAGTTGGCAATGTTTGACGCTGGCTGGAAGTACTTTGTGGGCACGGATCCAGGCCAGGCGCTCAGCGCGCAGATGCGCAGACACTTTGCTATAGGGAGTATGCATGGTCGTTGACGCAGTCTGATGGCAGCGACAAGAGTACTGATGGTAGTTGTTGATGGCAGTGTTCTTTCTTTTACTGCGCAGGGTTTTGCGCAGCTGGTTGAGCATCACATCAACAGCATGGTTGTGGGGCCATGTCTTCCTCCGGGTGTTTGCTGCACCTTTGTGTTGTGGCTTTCTGAAAGGAAGGTATCAACATCTCATTGCTTTCACATAGATGTGCAATGCTTGAGGCTTTTGCGCAGGAGCCGTGCAGGCGAGCCACCTCCAAGTCTCATGTTGTGTGGACAGTCAATTATTGCATTATACTGTAATTATGCCATTGTATTCGATGACAGCCTGCAGTACACTTGGAACCATTGTGACTATAGAGGTCATCGCAAGATAAGCAGGGCTTATATATAGGGCTCGCTTTGCTTTGCAGGGCTTATAGGGCTCGCTCCTGTTGCTTGCTGTTTCTGTCAGCATCAAAGCTTTACAGGCAGAGTAAACGCGAATGTTCGGAGGCCTGGTCGAGAATGCCAGTTCGGCTGGCGCAGCATTGTTTTCGACCGCAGTGACGTTTCTCTTGCGCTTGCACTGGTAGCCCTGCAAATGGATTTTTCGTTCCACGTTTGAATGTTCCTTTTCTGTGGGGACGAATGGTCAAACTCAATATGGATAGGTGGCCAAACCACTCAACTTGGGTGGCCAAGTCAGAGCATGCCATAGGGGTTCTCGAAAGCATTTGGCTCGCATTGTTTTTTTGTCGCAGGGCACTCTTTGCTCGCTATACTTGTCATGGCGTCAGTAGCATGGGAGATGACATTTGGGGGTGCCACGACTACTTTAAACTGTGTCCATGGTCGTTGCAACAGCCAGTGGACTCGGGCGCCGCCGATGCAGGAGGAGCGTTTGGCGAACAATGAGTCAACGATATATTTAGGGAACTCAGGCGCTTACATGCCGTTCAAACACTTGGACTCCTTCCAAAACGGGTACCAGCGCTGGATGAATGTAAAGAGCCAAAGGGTGTGTTTCATCCGGCCCACACCGACCCACGTGATTGGTGTTCATTGCGGGTATGAGGTGAAGGCAGACCGCCAAGTGGAACTATCGGCGTATACTTTGCTGAATCGGGAGTTGGTGTGGACCAAGGCCTTTGATGCTGACCTGAGTCTTGCAGGACACGAGATTCACCATCATGTTCGCAATAGTTTGTTGAAGTCCAAGAGGATCCACACGAGCCAGCGCCTGACCATCATTGAGACCGAATCCAACTCACCGATCAACTTCAACACCAAGTACATCAATCCATCGAAAGGCTTCACGGTTTCCCACCGTGTGAGGGGCAAGACACCATTGTCATGCATGCCCATTTTGAGGAAGCTGAAGCACAAATCGCTTGTCCAGCAGTGATTCGACTAGACCCTGACTCTTTGAGTACAGAGACTCGATGACACATGGGCAGTTTTGTAAAACAATATGGATCTCAGAGGCATTTTGCTAGCAAAGCTGAAGTATGAAGCTCCTTTCGAAAGAGTGCATGTGAGTTAAAACAGATGTACTCAATGAACTTTGAGTTTTTGAGAGGCCTGTATAGAGGTATTCCCTGTGGCGCGTGACTTTTTACCATTGCAATTGAATTTGACACTTTGTGTTTGCAGGTGTGACGACAATGGCGTGATCAAGCATCACCGCAGGGAAGCACAGGTGTTCTCGCATGGATGCTGTGGATGGAGTTGTTTCCAATTTATAAACTTGAATGAGCGTCTTTTCAGACACAATGACTTGAATCAGAATCTTTTCAGACGCAATGACTTCAACCGACACTAGTTGGATCATTGGTATTCTATGTGTAGTTGCAGGGCGTGCGTTATTCACATGCTCGCTGCAGTTTGGAAACTGCCTACAACAGGGCAATCTTTCTGCTCGTTGAACCAGGCAAAGCTTTCTTGCAGGATGATCACCAGTTTCCTTTTATTGCAGGTGATTCCTCCCAGGTATTGGTGGCTTCTTGTTGAGCTTGTTGTGTTCTTCTTCCAAGAAGGCCTTGTGCAGAACGTGAGTACTTAGGAAAGAGAGAGCCGACCAAATCTCATGGCTAAGGAGATGAGTATGGTAGTCAAAGCTTGAAACCGTTCAGTAAAGATCGAATGTATGGCTGGCATATACATGAGAGGGAGGTAGCAAACTCTTTGAGAGGTGCCTTCATTCAACTAATATGTTGAAGTTGAAGCGAAACATAACGACATCCTGCCAAACAATTGTTGTGGTCATATTGCAATTGCCTTTTGGTGCTTCATTTGGCAGTTGCAGCAAAAGCTTTCAGCGCAACCGGGCATCAGAGCCTGCATGGCAGCTCAGCAATTTCGCAGTCATGAAGATGTGGTTGTGTCTCTTCTTGTAGGAATGTCAAGTGTTTCTTTGATTCAGGCATTCTGACGTGTTGTTTTCCAGTGGACAAACAATGGTGTTTGTGCCTGTGTGAGATGAGAATGTGCGTCAAGGGATTGTTTTTATTGACCGTGCTAGCTCAAGCTTCTATAGAAGCTACCAAACACTTTTGGATCGCAGGCGCTTTTTGGTGGCACCATGGCTTTGCCTCCCCATGTTGAAAAGTTTGTGGCAGGGGCGTTGGAGGAAACGTCCAAAAGCGGTGGAATTGTGCAGGGAGTCCGAAAGGTGCTCGACTTTTTGCAAGCAGAAGGTCTAGTGTACTCCCAACGGATCCACTGCAGCGCCATCGGCGTTCACAACATGAACCGTGACGGTTTGGGAGTATCCTGGGCTGATTCCCACAGGCTGGTATCTGAGATATCTCAACTTGGCTTTGTCCCCGAAGAGTGCAAGCCAGTTTGCGTTGAACTCAAATCCGATGACACTGTGGTCAGAAGCTTCAACCACCAGCTTCAGGAGGAAGCTGGTGGGAAGCTCGGGGATCCTTCCTCCACGGCGTGGATTAGATTTGCGTCATTGAGCTGCAGCCACACGAACTTCGCCATGCGGATTGTCTCGGAGAACGTCGAGCACAGCGACCCAGATGTGACGATGGGAGGTCGTTTGACCGTTGACCGGCTGTCTGCCAAAGACCCTGGGTTTGCCAAAGCAGTCCGGGAAGGGCTAGATTGGACAGTTGTCAGTGCTCGGGTCATTGACCGGTTCCCAGAACTATGTGGACTCATTCAGGGTGCTGGGAACGCCTCCGGGCAAATTGCCCGGCAGGAGTACGACGTGCAGATGATTCGAAAGATCCACAACATGGTCAAGGGGAAGGATGTTGTGAGCTGGGAGGATATCAAGCAGTACATCCTCCGCACAAAGCCACCGAATGGATCTGCGGCTCCGAGAATGTTCGCCTGTGTGGTCAGGTTTCAGGGCCCACTGGGCGAATGGCTTGCTGAAACTGAGGCCTACTGCCGATCTAGCTCCCGGCAAATCCCAGCGGCAGTGTATGAATCTCTTGGGCAGGAGAGAAAGGCTGTCGAGCAGTACCCCAGGCTTCGCCATGCGCTGCTCAAGGCTTTGCTGATGGGCCCGGCAGACAAGGCCCTCACACTGCAAGATGTCAAGAAGCTCTTGCGTGGCAAGATGATCGACAAAGCTCAGATGGCAGAGGCTCTGATTGGAGAAGTGGCTGCGCTTCTCCGACCGGTTGCATCGGATCTTAAGCTGAAGGTCATGGGTGATTTTTCGGTCAAACTTGCATATCATGTTTGCGAGAAGAGCTTTGAGTACGATGAGCCGCAAGCGGTTGCCTACGAGGCTATCAACCAGGTGAATGCCTCAGGACGCCATGCCGACACACTTGTGTATGCATGGTGTCCGAAGGAAAAGACTGCAGACGCAGTCATGGCTGCAGAGCCCGAAGAGGGGTCAAGGCTGGAACTATTGATTTGCAAACCTTTTTGTTTCCATGGGGAGCAGGGCGGTTAGCCCGCAATGTTGGGGGCAGGGCAAAACAGTTTTGCTCGCTCGCTTTCTTGGGCAGAGCTTCCAAGTAGTTTGGATTGCTCCATGTCTTAAGACCTAAGATTGGCCAAAGATATGTTTGAGCTGAGTTGTGCGTTGCGCAGGTGTTTCATGTGTGAATGTTTGACCTTCCAGCTCTGCAGGGTCCGGCAGTACGATTCGACTGGCCAGCAGATCACGCCTGCGCAGCTTCAGGAGAGTGGCTTTGACATTGGCGTGAACGTCATGCGGAAAAAGTGCAAGACTATGGGTGTGATAACATCGATGACGTCCACCAAAGTTCAGATTGAGCTGGACGAGACCAAATCGCTCCAAGAGTTTGATGCCGCAGCCTTTCTTCAAGGAGAATGGCGAACGGTGAAGCCAAAGGCTGAGATCATGCTGGTTGAGAATTGGGGTTCATTTGAATGTCACCAGGCACGCGAAATGGCAATTTTGGAGCTTCAAGCTGAAGCGACTTCAGCGCTATGTGAAGCAGTGCGCAGCTCCAAGTCTATGATTGACATTCTTGATTTGGTGGCCAAGCCCACAAGAGATGTGAGGGCTTTGAAGCCTATTGCAAAGAACCAGCTCTCTCTTGTTCCTGCCACCACCAAAGTCCTTGTTCTTCCCAAGGGCAAGAGTCCGCCTGCTGGTTCTTTATCGATGGGGCAAAAAACTTTGGCCAAGGGTGAGGAGTTTGAGATTTGGTTGGCGCCGCACATGGTCCTGCCAAAGGATGGCGAAATGCCAAAAGGTAGCTCTATGATTGCTCCATGTTGGCTCGTCCGTGGCACCGATAAAAAGGATGAGGTCAACATGGAGGTATTTCCGGACCTGACAGGAAGAAAAGTGGACAAGAACAAAGACTTGAGAGTGCCTGTCCTGCGCAACTCTATCAAGATCAAGGAAGGTGAGTCGCTGATGCTTTTTCGGCCAAAGGCCGAAGACACCGCTGAAGCTCATTTGGGTGCTCCCCCAGCCAAAAAGGCAAAGAAATGATACATTTGTTTGAACGAAGTGATGTAGCAGTACAGGGCACATGGCATGGCGCGAAGCCTTGAAATGCCAAACACCAGTTGCAAAGCGCTTTTGCAAAGAAAACATGTTTCAGAGAGTGCAGTGCCTGGACCTTTGTAAAGGTGATCGTTTTGATGGAGATAAGAACTAGGAAACGCAGTAGCGATGCAGTTGCGGTTTGTCAGTGTGCAGTGTGATGCCGTTCCTATAGTGTGTCAGCATGCAATGTAGAGTTTTGCGAGCAGGCAGTGTGATGCCCTTCTAGCATTGTCTCTTGTGAGAAAGTGTCAAATTGTAAGTGATTGTTTTGAAAGTGTCAAATTGCAAGAAACTGCAGACCTTTAGATGATGTTTGAGTGTGTAACTTGTGAAACTGTCACTTCAGACCATCAGCAATTGTCTCCTCGACTGCAGCTGGTATTGGTTTAGCTGGATCAAAGCGATTCATGCAGTTTGCGCAAAACAAGCCCAGCCCTGTTTCTCGCCAACTTCATGGACCCCGCCACCTTCACAGCTGACAAGGGCGTTCAGTGGAAGGAACTGAAGTTCTTGGTCTTTCCACTGGAGGTTTGCGGATGACGGATGGGCTGCGCTTTGCAATGAATCTGTCAATCGCTTTGGGAAAGTGCCAAACATCTTGCAAGAGGGATCGAAACGCACAAGAACAGACACCAGTTGAGCAGGGCAAACTTCGGCGCATGAGCGCTACTTCTGAGATTGATGTTGAAGTTGCTTTGATAGGTTACAATGATAGAAGCCTGTGCGAAGCATCTGGCACTCTGACAATTATACATGTTCTATAGCCTGTGTGATTGCGACGCGAGTGAGATGCAAATGAAAAGATAGGATGAACTGAACTGCATGCAGAAGAGTCGAGGTATAAGCAGTTCATTGAAAGCTGTTGTAGCTTTCAGTTTGCTTTTTGGAGCTTGGGTGTTCTTGTACGACGCTGACGAAACCATTGCTGAGCCACATGCCACGAAAGGCAAATCACACAAAATAGGTTTTCGCAAATATATTTTGCCATAGGCTGAAAGGCATGTGTGTGGAGTATAGTGAGACCATGATTGGCAAGTCTTTCTTCAGGGTGATATGGATTGTGTACGAAATCTAGAGTAGTGATTGTTTGGAAATTTTGAAATTGCGAGAAACGACAGACCTTGAGACGATGATTGAGTGTGTAGCTTTTGAAACTGTTTCTTCAGACCATCAGCAATTGTCTCCTCGACTGCAGCTGGTATTGGTTTAGCTGGATCAAAACGAGTACCATGAAGTGCACGCCAAACAAACCTACCCAGCGCAAGTTTCTCGCCAAACAAGTGCGCTTGATTCGGTATCCTCTTGAGAAGCTTCTGCAGCGGTATGTCCAGCTGGAGTTATCAGTTTCCTGTCACTTCACGGACAAAGGCGTCCAGTGGAAGGGCCTGAAGTTCTTGAGGTCCTCCCACTGGACGCTTGTGGATGGGGGATGGGCTGGAATTATCAGTTTTCACTGACACAGATGTCCAGCGGCTATAGGATTTGAAGGGTTTTAACTCTTCTTATTGTATATTGCACTTTCAAGTGAAGCTTTCACAAACTAAGCAGTCAGATTGGTATCACACTCTCTGCGCTTGTCTTCTGCAGGCTTGGCAAAGTGCCAGACATCTTGCTAGAGAGATCGAAACGGTGCTGGTTGAGAATGGCATAGATCCAGACAAGCTCGAGTGTTATCTCAGAGACCAAGCGCGGGCACATGGGAAGACTAGTGAAGGTGAGCAGGGCAAGCTTCGGCGCATGAATGCTCGCTACTTCTGAGATTGTGTTTGCTAGGTTACAATTAGAGAAGCTGATGCGAATCAGTTGGCATTGCGATAATTAACTGTAGCTTGTGTGATTGTGACACGAGCGAGACGCGAAATGAAAATAACACAACCTGTGCACACTCGATGCGCAAACAGTTTCATGTATTTGTGAGAGCAGCTGGCTGAACTTCACATCTTTAACAGCGTGGGGCCATGTTCGTTGCCTTTGCTGCACCTTCGTGTTGTGGCTTTCTGAAAGGAAAGTATCAACATCTCATTGCTTTCACATGCTTTCACATAAATGTGCAATGCTTGAGGCGTTTGTGCAGGAGCCAGGCGAGTCACTTCCAAGTCCCATGTTGCGTGGACAGTCACATATTGCGTTACACCGTAATTATGCTATTGTTGTTGATGACAGCCTGCAGTACACTTGGAACCTATATGACTAGAGGTCATCTCAAGCTAAGCAGGGCTTCTATACATATGGGGCTCGCTTTGCATTGCAGGGCTTATAGGGCTCGCTCCTGGTGCTTGTTGCTTTTGTCAGCATCAAAACTTGGCCCGTTGCGCAATCTGATCGCTTGAAGTAAGATGGGTGACATTCGCCTAGCCATGATTGATGCTGTTTGGTACGGCGACAAAAAACCGTGGCTTCCCTCAGTGCAGCTGTGTGATGGAAAGAAATACGTTAGCGTGAGCAAATGGAACCCAGGGTTTGTCAAGTTCGCGACGGGGAAGTGCATGGAGCGGGTAAGGTGCAGAATACGTGCAATCTTGCCATCCTTGATCGGCTTCGCGCAGCTCGCAAAGAAGCTTGCAATGCGCGTGTGCAGACCGCCATCGAAGAAGCAATGGCTGCAGATCAGTCATTGCCAGATGAGCCACGCAAGAAGAAGCAACGAGCGCAGCCAGCTCGGGACTGCGACCATCTCATGTGTGGCAACGTGGTCACGGTCATCGTGGACGGATACCAAATGGATGTCCTATGGTCTGTGACCTCATCAGTCGTGTGGGTTGAGTTCACAACTGCCAACCTTGCCTTCCTGCAGCGTGCTTGCAGGGACCCTGAGGCATCCAAGGGCCGTTCTAGGGCACCCAAAGGGCAGCGAAAGCTCAGGATGCCCAGAAGAAAGCCCACACAGAAGAGGCAAGCATCAGAAATGCGTACTCCCCCTTCTGATGAAGAAGATGGAGAGGCAGCGAACGCAGCTCCTGAAGGTGACCAAGATGCTTCTGCTGAATAGGGAGCCTGTGCCAGGCCTTGAGTGTGCAGCAATTCATAATTCTTAGTTCTAGTTTGCATTCCTTAGGTCTCGGCTTGACGTTTTTCACAATGTCGATTGCTATAGTCTTCAATGATGTGAACCTGTGACATGTTGCATTTCCATGTGCGTTATCAAGATGGATGTTGTGAATCTATTGAATCTATTGCTGAGACAGGGTATAGTGACTAGTGGATCAGGGGAAATTGATAGTTCGTAGAACTTGCGCAGTCTTTGCTGCGTTGCTAGAGTGAAACAAGAAAATGCGCGCTCTCGTACATCTCATTCGAGTAGAATTTCTTTGGTAGGCAGAAGTTTCACAATTATCAGTCGCAGTGCTTCTTTGTGGTCTGTCAAAGCTGACTCCTCCTACAGGTTTGTTATTTTTTGCCGTTACGAACGGATCCGTGCGCTTCCAGTAAGCATTCCTGTGTGGACCCCAGTTCATTCAGCAGAGATCAGCAGAGGCCTTCCAACTTGAAAGTAGGTTTTCTTATTGGCATTGGCTTCTTCACGTGCAATGATTGACAGGATTTGCAAACTGAAATGCAATCAGATATTATCTTCTCAAATCTCTCAGCCAATGAAACAAGCAGTCATTTACGTAATGAATCTGGCTTTGTTGCTTGCTGTGTTTTTGTGGTGAGCTTGAGAAAAGCATAAATAAGATTACGCAGTGTTTTTGCGGTACAGGTCAGCACTATCAGTTGTAGTGTTTCTTTGTGGTCAAAGCTGACTCAGCCTACAGGATTGCGCATGTATTTCCATCACGCAAGGGCGCGTGCCCGTCCAGTATAAGCTTCCGTGCGTGGGCCCCAGTTCATTCAGCGTGGATCAGAAGTGGCTGAAGACCTTCCAAGCTACTGACCTCTCCACATGCGATGGTGGGTGTAGTTGAAGGGATTGCAAACTGAAGTGCAGTCAGGAAGTCTCTTTTCAATTCTCTCAGCCAATGAAACAAGCAGTCATTTGCGTGATGAATCTGGCTGTGTGACTTGATGTGTTTTTGCTGTGACTTTGTCACCAAAAAAAAAACATGCATTTTTTTGCGATACAGGTCTGCATTTTTCACTTGAAGATCGTCGAACAAGTGCAACGCAGCCAAAAAAAATAGTACAAAACCAAAACATCGCCGGAAAAAATTGGCGAGAGTTTCCCCCGTGGGGGGACGCCCCATATCAGAGTTGGAAAATCAAAATTTGCAATAATGTAGATCAACAATTGTGCACAGTGTTTTTTTGTAGATCTACACTATTTCACAATGCTTCATTCGTGCCAGATTGTATATCAACAATCTTTGGCAATGAATTTTTGTAGATCAACAATTGTGCATTGGTTTTTTTTGTAGATCTACATAAGGTCTACTTTTCAGTACGGTCTCCAGCCAGCCAGCGAAGGTTATCGATGATTGGTTAATGGCTTGGAGCTCACATCAAACACTGTGCAAAGCATATGTAAATCCAGTGGAATGACTGGTTGATCTCAGTTGTTTCGAGACAATTCGATAAACAGTGACACATTGAAAGAAGTTTGTGGTTTTGTAGTGAAGAAAACGTGTGCATGATTGCATGGCGTTTGATTGCTCATCATGATTGGCAGGGCATTTGCTGGCTCGCCTTACATTTGCAGGGCACATTTTGCTCGCTCCTTGCTGCTTCACACTCCTGCGATCATGGCCGACGTGGCTCATGGGGACATGGCGGAGATGGCTTTTGAGATGGTGTTTGTGAACGTTAGGACTACCATCAAGACTCTTTCCAGGCTCTCCAATTGTGTGTGGTGGCGTGTTCCTGCAAAGCAAGAAGAACGCATGCGAAACAACGAAACGAAGCTCTACATGGGGTCTATGGGGATTTACTTACCGTACGTCCTGCAGGAAACGTACCCCGATGGCTATATGAAATGGAAGAACATCAACACCAAGAAAGTCTTCTTCACACGCCCAACGCCAACGCACACGGTTGCCGTGCACTGTGCCTATGACATCAAGCCCAATCGACGCGTGGAGCTGTCTGCCTATTCACTGATGAACCGCGATTTGATTTGGCAGGAGACATATGGTGTGGATGAACTCCTCTATGGAGGCCATATCCTGGAGTCGGTCAGGTTTTCGATGATGAGGAGGTCACAGCTGCACACGTCCCAGCGCCTTGTCTTGATTGAGACCAACTCCAATGGTGTTCTGCATGTGAGCACTAAGTACATTCAGCCCTTGAAGCGCTTCAAGCTGTCTCACCGTGTGACTGGCAAGACTCCGATGTCCATCATGCCTGTTTTGTCAAAGTTTAAACACAAGAGCTTCATCACACACAGTTTGTGAAGATTAGACTCTTGCGATCAATGACGCTACAGTTTTTGCATTTGAAAGGCTTGTGATGGAGAAGTGTGCACGAAGAGTCATTCGTACTTTGACCTTTGCCTAACATTTGTGTTGATTAGACAACAGTCAGCGAGCCACGGCCCTGCAGACAGATTTATGCGAGAGTGCTGATTTATTTCACTCCCTGCTTTTTGTTGATAGAGAGTCAATTCAATGATTTCTGAGGCCTGACCGAAAGGAACATGTACCTCCTCCACCTGATTTCTTCAGTTCGGCGCCCCATAACAGATCGAGAGCTGCTGGGTCGTCATTTCAAGCTGTGACAAAGTGTTCAGGCCATTGAGAGGTAATAGGTGTTATTTGCAACCGTTGATATAAGTTCAAGTGGAACTCGTTCGCTGCGTTCACCTGTTCAACTCTTGTCATGTTTGATCATGCGTGACGACGCTTGCTCAAGCAGTATGCCACACGATGGACGTATGTGCGGTGTTTACTTGTTCTAGCCAATGTGTTTGTGTCAACGAGTTTAAGTGGCAATCCACAACTCCACAGCATCCCGATTGGGCACTACTATATACATTTCACAGCATCCCGATTGGGCACTACTATATACATTTCACAACATCCCGAAGGTCAGCACACTATATACATTACACAACTACTATATACATTGGGCATAAGGTCAGCACACATCCCAACACACTTCTCGGCACGCGTGCTGTATCACTGTCACATTTGTTGACTTCAGGGTTGCTTCACAATGACAACTCATACGGTGGACATATCCATGCACACAACCTCCTGCAGGGCGCAACTTCAACTGCATGACACAGAATTCATCATTCAACAGAATGCACCCAGCAACCAGCACCCGCTCGTGCATGGCGGCGCGAACTCACAATTCGAAGAGCGGCTGGCAGGAGTGGGAATTGGGCCGCGCATTCAAGCTGCTGCTCCGGAAGCCCGAGGACATGTTGTGCCCAAATTCGTTCACCGTGTAGCCTTAAGTTGTTCAAAGGTTCAAAGACGTTCAAAGATGTTCAAAGATGTTCAATGAACTCTGGGAGTAATGAACTCTGTACCAATGTTGTAATGAACTCTGGGAGGACAACACGCTCAAGTGCATCAAGATCAAGCGCCCCGCTACACCTAGCAGCAGCAGCAGGGCCGGCGAGATGGAAGAGCCCGCGAAGCAGGAGGCGGTCGAGAAGAAGGAGAAGGAGGAGGTCGAGAAGGAGGCGGACAAGAAGGTGGAGGGCGAGCAGGCGGCGGACAAGAAGGTGGAGGGCGAGAAGGAGGCGGACGCGAAGGTGGAGGGCGAGAAGAAGGCGGACACGGAGGTGGAGGGCGAGCAGGAGATGCACGCCAATGTGAAGAAGGAGGTGGACGAGAAGCGCCCAAGTCACAGGGAACGGATGTTCCAGAGGAGGTGGCGGCAGGGCATGTGGACGTTGGATGAGTGCCTTGCCGCCGGGTACAGCAAGAGGGATTGCTACGAGCAGGCGGGGCTTGGTGACATGTCATCTACGGAGGAGGAGGAGGAGGATGGTGAGGCGCTGCCCAAGGCTCCTGAACAGGAGGAGGAGGTTGAGGTGGAAGGTGAGGAGGAGGAGGAGCATGATGCGGACCAGGAGTTCGATGACCACGCCGATGACCACGCCGATGATGGAGATGATGGAGACCGTGGAGATGATGGAGACCGTGGAAAAGGTCACGATGAAGATGACGGGTGGCGGGACTTCTCGGATGTGGTGAAGGGCTCGGATGCGGTGGGCTCGAGGAACCGCAAAGGCAAGCCCACCAACAAGGGCAAGGGAAACGCCTACAAGGGAAACGAGGTCACCAACAAGGGCAAGGGTGACAAGGGATTGACCAGGCTTGCTCCAAAGCCCTACTGGGCCCGCACTGGAGGTGGCGGAAAGGGTGGCAAGGGGTACAAGGGTGCCAGTGCCAAGGGGCACAAGGGTGGCAAGGGTGGCAAGGGTGGCAAGGGCTATAGGGGCGGAGGTGGAAAGGGCGGAGGTGGATCAGGTGGAGCCTGGAAGCACGGTTTCTCCATGGAGGGGAAATGTGACGCCCACGGCGGGCGCTATGTCGATGGGGGCTACGTGGATTGGACTGGGCAGTTCTTCCCGCATCTTGATGTTGTTTAGTCTTGTTTTGCTTTTGGGTGTTGGGTTAAGGTTGCATGCAGTGTTCATGTAATGTCATTGTGGGTTGTTTTTGTTTTGCTTTTGTTTCGCTTTTGCTTCGTTTTTGTTTTTGTTCGTTCGAAGCCAAGCAATTCGCTGTGTCCATCTGAGATTCGGCTATGGGCGGACGAGGAGCCGGACGCCGGCAGGCTGGCGGCACCGGGAGCAGAAGCTGGCTGAGAAGCAATGGAATTCAGTTGAGGCCCTGGCCGAAGTGGCCAGGGCCGCGTGCAACGCGAGCTCCGCGAGGTAGTAGGTTAGGTGTAGGTAAAGTCCAGCTATAGGTCTAGGTAACCACCAAAGCCCCTTAAATACCAAAGCCATGAACCAAAGGTCCCAACAAAAACCTTGAACCAAAGGTCCCAACATGTCCCAACAAAAAGGTCTCAACATGTGGACCGGAGCTCGCAGCTCAATGAGCTCCCAGCATGCTGCGCGTGCTTGGCTTGGCTCTCAACACACCTTCAACTTCAACACACCCAGCGAACCTTCCACTTTCCACTTTCCACTTCAACAACTTCTCAACTAACCATTCACAGAACCTTCAACGGCAACAGCTCATTGAACGAGCCAGCACGCCACCATGCAGAGAGGATGCCCTGGCAAAAAGGCCAGCTCGCAGGCCTAGCTTTTTCTTTGAGACTGGTCAGCTGTGAGGGGAGGTGTGCATGCAGCTGCCAATCGTTTCAAGCTGCAATATATCAGATCTACAATCTTCATGCACATCTTTTTCTTGCAGCTCGATCAGCGTGCCCGAAAAACTGCTTTTGCCTTTCGAGGTGCAGTGATCATCCTTGCAGTCACGCGCTGCGAGCTGGCCTTTTGTGTGAGATAGATAGATAGATAGATAGATATTTAAATAAATAGATAGATAGATAGATATATAGATATACTCATTGTATATAAACATCTATGTAACGCATCTATATGTATATCCACATACTCATCTGTGTATATCCACAAGATATCACTTGTTTTGTTCCCTGTGGCCAGGGCAACAGGTGACTGTGTTTCACCCGTGACTCCAGCCATACAGCTTGGCTGTGAAAAAGATCGTTGAAGTGAGTGCGCTGGGGAGAGTGCAGGACATCACATGTACATTGTGACAATTTGTGGACTTTGCCAACCAAGCCAAGCACCCCTTTATCCATCAGTCCACAGTATGGTTTGCCACTGTGCCTTCCCTTCGTGATCACGCCGAGGCCATCCATCAAACTCTTCATTCAAGGCCGTCCGTTGGGCATGTTTTGGGAACATGTCTGGACGTCTTACCTTTTGTGGTTCAGTTCAGCATATCCTGATACTGTGCTGACATTGGTTGTGGTGATATTGAACTTGTGTCAATTTCTTTGTGTCAAACAGTCTTGTTTACAGTCATGTTTGCGTCACATCAAGTGTATTGAAGTATGTGTCACTGATTCCACCGTGCAACATGAAGCTTGCAGGCCTGCCGTGGAGCTTGGAACTCAATTACGCTGTTTGGACCCGACAGGGTGTTCTGAGACGGTTTGAGACACAGTCTCCATGCGAGATTTGATGTTCTTCAAGTAGGATGCGGTTGCCATGCTGCAGTTGGACTGCGCTGTTTGGATCACATGTGATATAGCAGGGTGTGCATTCATTGCACGCTCGCTCCAACTCGGAAGTTGGCTACAGGGCAGAACTTGCTCGTATATAGATAGTGCCTCACTCGTGCGGTGCTCATGGCAACTGCGGGCGCAAAGCTATTGAAAGCTTTGGGTGAAACTCAGGAGTATCTCTCAGGTCAGAAGAAACTAGTGGACGACACAAGCTTCGCACCCATCTTGGAGCAACAGTCTGTGGTTTGGGGGAAGCAGCTCAGTGAACAGGCGTTGCCTGCAGTGGAAGCCCGCCAGATTTCAGACCTTTTGGCGGAGGGACCATGGACAAGCGCTCAAAAGGCAACACTTGCCCAGAAGTTGAACGAAGGGGTGTCGCGTGGCATGAGCATGGCACCTTCGAGACGAGAGAACCAAAAGGTCCAGAGTTTTGAGCACTACTTCTCCGAGAAGGATTTAGAAGTACTGAAAAATGCATCACAGTCAGTGGCCATGAAGTGCGACCAAATCGCATCCAGGTTGTTTCGACTGGGACTCCATTTACCCAGCGAGCAAACGCTCAGATGTGTACTTCAGACCGCAGTCGCGCGTGGGGCTTTTGAGGTTGGGCCAGACGAGGCATACAGGATCAAAAAGTGCCTGAAGCAACGGGTGAAACGCGCGCCCAAGATGGCTCAGCATATCGTGGAGTATCCATCGAGCCCTGACCAGCTGCCTGAGTGGCTGATGAAGGAGGCATACCCTGATGGTGATGCGCCGTGCAGTGTACCTCTTACACTCACTACTTTCGATACCGCAGTGCCCCTTCGATCGAATGCCAAAGCGATGAGAATGAATTCGACTGCTTTGGTGGCGAGTTCTCCTTCTTCTTCTTCGAGAGGCGCGCCGGCAATGCCGGCAATGCAGCCTTTCATGCAGCTGATGCAGTGCACGCAGGCTTTCTGCAACATGCGTGGTCAGGAAGAGGTGCCTTCACTGCAGGTCTTGAAGCCAAAACCAAAGCGATTGAGCAATTCCTCCCAATGTGATTCACAAGACAGTCCAGATGATCCCGAGCAGAAGCAGCTAGCTCTTCCAGCACCACCGTTGGCTCCTGCGATCAATGCCACACTTCCGGCTGCGAAGGCGGCTGAGCCCACACTTCAGGTTGAGAATGCTGCACAGCTCACAGTTGCGGCTGGGATGAAGGCTTCAGAGCATGCTCGTGGCCCCCCCCTGAAATCTCCATCTGTTTTGGCATTGCCATCTGCAGAGCAGGTGGAAGTTGTGCTTGGCGCAGTGCGAAAGAGAACTGAGAGTAGGAAGCGGGACGCTGAGACTCATGATGAGCCAGAAGAGCAAGATCCAAAGCCTACTCCAAAGGGTGGGGCCAAATCCAAAGCGAAGGCCAAAGCAAAGTCGTCTTCAGCGAAGGCCAAAGCAAAGGCCTCAGCGAAGGCCAAATCAAAAGGGAAGGCCAAGTCGGCCAGTGAGGCAAAAGCTGAACGAAAGGAGGGTATAGATCGCCCTCCCTGTCCAAGTGAGCCAGGATCTGGCACAGTGCGCTACGTGGGCGGGAAGATCCAATACCCCAAGTCAGGGAAAGAGTTTCGCGTGTTTGCCAAGTGCAGTGACAGGTGCGACCGGAAGTTCAAAATCACCGGCCCTGTCGACGAGGTGTGGCAGCGATGCTTGGACCACATCTATGACGCACACTGCGTCGACTGAGCCTGATCTATAGAGCGGAGTGACGGCATGATCTTAGAGCTGTGCATTCTAAGGGGAGCAATGCTTAGGCAGCATGATCGCGCAGTTTTCTCTCATGGGGTGTTGCGGAACTTGCAACGCTTGTGTGGAAGCTTGATTGACACCTGAAACAAAGCTGCCTGCATTATTTGTTAGATAAGATTGTTTGGAATAAACGTTTGTTGATGCACCTGGACATGAAGAATGCATCTTCCAGCGGCTATACCTGACTAATACGCCTCTGCAGAGGCATGACTTCCTGCTCTTCGATGGGAGGCGTGCCGCATTCAAATGTGACAGTCAAGCTCAAGAGGTTTATTCTTTGCGCGGTCATGTGATGTCCTGTCTTTTGCCTTTGAGTTGTTGTTTTTTGTGCATCGGATGTCAATTGAGTGTTTTGCTTTATATAAACACTTTGAACTTTTGGTTCAGGCCTTCATCGCTGTTCGCCTTCTGGTGGACTTGATGTGAAAGTACACGATAGATTTCACATAGTGACAGAAGATGCTGTTCATGAACCCTTTGCCACTGCAGCAACCAAAGTTCGTTGCTTGACAAGACATTCACATCATATCAAGCACCTCACATTGACGTTTCATGGTATATAGCAGGGCTGCGTGTGTAGCTCGCATTGCAGCTTGCAGGGCAGCTGCTCGCAGTGCTGCTCGCTGAGCGATGGAGCCATCGTCTTCGAGTCGCGTCCTTACACGTGGAGGGACAGGCTCTAGCTATGTGAGCGTCAGCGGACTGGCCAACATTTTGAAGGAAGTCCGTGACCACGGAATGCCAAAAAAGATAGGTCGCAGCTCTATCAAGAGAGCTCGCGATGCAGAGATGCCGCAGGACATCTTTACGACTGTGGAGCTCGACATGCTCGACGGTTCGCAGCGGAAGTTTCCTGCTGTCGACCCCTCTGTACAACTGCAACATTTGGCCAGCACCAATGAAGGATTTGGTGAGTTTTTGTTGTCCAAACTGGAGATGCACCCCAGCGATGCCGACCATGCATGGAAAATCGCTATCTATTCAGACGAGATTACACCTGGCAATCCATTAGTGGCCAACGAACGCAAACTGGTGTGCTTTTACTTTTCTTTTGCAGAGTTTGATGCTGCGCTTGGCTCGGAAACCCTGTGGTTCCACTTGATGAGTTTGAGGAGTATTCATCTGGAGCAGATCAAGGGTGGGTGGAGCCAAGTTTTTGAGAAGGCATGCAGATTGTTTTTCAGGTCACCGTTGGACATGAGCTTAGGTTTGATGCTGAGGCCGAAGGGGTGCGATGTTCGGCTGCTGTTTGCCCGGATTGGATTGGTGATCGGGGACGAGCAAGCGCTCAAGGTGTGCTTCGGGTTTAAAGGCGCTTCGGGCATGAAGTGCTGCGCCCTTTGCATGAACATCACTTTGCGCCATCTTCAGGTAGCCGATCATGATGACAGTAATTGGATGGTCCCCCGCACCGAAACGGATATCAGCAAGATGGTGTTTGCCACTAGCCAGAGTATTCTTGACAACGTGGCAGCGTTGGAAGCTAAGGCAGGACGAACCTCCAAGGCAAAGTTTGAAAAGATGGAAATGTCCTTGGGGCTCAACCATGTACCAGAGGGCCCCCTTAGCTCTCCCTGCTTCCTCAACCACTTGCGTGGCACATTGGTGGATATCATTAGTTTCGACTGAATGCATTGTTTTCTAGTATCCGGACTGTGGAACTCAGAAATGGGCCTTCTATTGCAGGCATTGAAGGAACATGCCAATATCCGTCCAAGTGATTGTCACGAGTTTCTTTCACAGTTTTCGTGGCCCAACGCACAAGAAGGGCGGGGTACGACCGGGCGCAAAGTTTTGAAGAAGCATACAGAGGGTGAGCTGAAATGCAGCGCCAGCGAAGGTTTATCACTATATCCAATTATTCGACACATGCTGGCAGAATTGGTTGGCAATCACCCAAAGCCTATCGTGCAAGGCGCCATTGCTAGCTATTATTCGCTGGCAGATGTGTTAGACCTGTTGGTGAAAAACCGCTTGGAGCAGGACATATCCCCAGTGACGTTGCAGACTGCCATCACCAAGTACCTTCAGCTACGGATCGGTGTTTATGGGCCAGAACATTTGCCACCAAAAGGCCACTTCATCAATCATTTGCCTTTTGTGTTGGAAAAGAATCCAGTGCTAGCTTGCTGGGTGCACGAACGAAAGCATCGAGAGCTGAAGCGACTGGCGAACAACTTCACAAACGCAAACAAGACCCTGTCATTCGAAAACGGCCTTCTGAGATCAGCAGTGCTCTCGCAAATGCACGCTGTCGAGACTTTGCAAGTGGAAAGAGGATTGGAGTTAGATTCTCCAGAGCCAGCCAGCGACACAGTGCAGGCGCACGTCATCCGTTTTCTGGGTTTGGACACTGGGATCAAAGTGCTTGCGTCCATGGCAGCGTTTGTCAACCCTTTCACAAAATGCTGCGCAAAAGACGTAGCTATCACCGGAACAGAAGTTGGGGAGATTTGGTTTCATGTGAGTGTGGATGGAAAGCATTTGAGTTGCTTTTCCCCCTGGGTGCCCATGGGCGACAATAAATTTCGAAAAGTGGACGCGCCCAAATTTATCAAGACTTCTCAAATTGTGAAATGCCTTGTGGTCCGGCAAGATAGTCATGAAACGGTGACTGTTGTGCCCTAGAGCGAGCTTTGAAAAAGCCCTGCCTCCGCGAGCCTTTTTGTGCCCTGCGCCAGCTGTGTGCGCTTAAGCCGACAAGACATGTCAGGTGAGCGCTTTGCCCAATGGCTTTGGCAGCCCTGGCAGTCCTGTTGTGTGCTGCGTTCATGTTGTGTGGATTCAATTTTGCAAGTCTTATGTTTTTCTATATCGTATTTACTGTTTTCCTTTCCTATGGTTTCCTACATTATTTATAGACCGAGCTTTTGCAGTAGAAGGAAGTTGGTCCGTGCTATCTTAGAAAACATGTTGGGGGAAAATATGGGAAAATTGTTGTTTTTTGGGTGGTCATGGGTTATCAGCCATGCGTGCGGCAGCGTGATGCGTTGAGCTTAAAGCCGACGACACCGTGGTGCGGGCATGGATCAGGTATGCGTCACTGCTGCAGCGCGTGCGGTATGCGTTGAGCTTAAAGCCGACGACGCCGTGGTGCGGGCATGGATCAGGTATGCGTCAGACGAGTGTGTTGGAGCTAACAAACAAACAAAAAACGACCCACACAAACAAACGAAACGACCAAACAAAACAAACAAAACAAAACGACCCACCAAAAAAGCATACTATATTTTAAAAAACAGACCTCACGCAGCGTCCTGGGCCCTTTAGAAGGTGAACTTAGCACACATAGGCCAAATCCGCTAAGTGCACTTAGCGAACATGATTGGAGTTGGCTAAGTCTACTTGTGGGAGATGGCTAACTTTGCTAATCAACTTAGCCAACCGCGCTATGTAACTTGCAACAGGCACCGAAGTATATAGCCAATATTGGGCCGGTGGACTTGCAACAACATACAAGCGGTGAGCATGTTTCACATGTTGAATGGCGCACTAGTATGTACTTGACGCCCATGTACAACAACTTCCCATGTGCAGCAACATGGACAAAGCACTTAGCAGTACATAGCAGGCTTGCAACCTCGCCAAGTTATAACTTGGCAAGCTTGTAAGTTAACTCAGCGAACATGTAAACTCTCCAGCAAGTTTGCCGAATCCACCAAGTTCTTACAAGAAGAGCCGGTCATCCAAGCACCGGGTCCACCCCCGGGGTGGCAGGATCCAGTAGTCGACAGACCGGAGGAGACGGCAAGCCCGGCAGTTGCCAAGCCGAAGGAACCAGCGAGTCCGGTAAGCGTCGATCCGGAGAAGATGTTGGCAGTGATTGCTCAGACGGGAGTTCCGGAGCCGAAAACTCCACCGATTCCGGCACCAAAAACGCCACCGACACCAACTACGAGACCCAAAGCGAAGTCGCGACCGCTCACCGAAGAGCAAAAAGCGGTGGCAGACGAGGTGTTAGCTCAAAAAGCCAGAGATCTCCTCAAAGCAGCAGACCTCAAGAGGGGTACCGGGACCCTCGAAGAGGAGAAGCCGTCTACGGCATCAGGATCAGGCGCCAAGAGAGTACCGAAGTACTTGGCACATCTGACCGACGAGGAGCGCGAGAAGCTTTTTCGATCAGAGCTGGCATCCGAGAGACAGGCAGGAGCGATCGAATGGGAGAAGGAACTCAATCGCCAAGCGAAAGAAGAGGAAGAACGCAAGAAGGCGATGGCGCTGTACCGTTCAGAGAGGATGGCGCAAGCCTTGGAGCATGGAAAGGAGGTTCAGCGTCGCCGGCAGGAAGAGTTCGAGAAAGGAAAACAAGATCTTCTGCAATGGAGGGCAGAAGAAGAAGATCGAGAGAATTTGAGAAAGGCGAGACGAATTTCTCTCGAGCAACCCGCAGTGCCACCGAAAGCGGGAGGAGTGGTTCTGACACCAGCGCCAAAGGCAATGTTGGAACCGACGGTGATGGTGGGGGAGAGTCCCGCTACGCCGCCAGAAGCGCTTCAAGCGCCATTGTCCGAGGAAGAGATTGCGTACCGCAAGCAACTGCAGGAGCATCTGTCCAAGTTTTCGGACAAGAGGGAAGACGCGAAGTAGGACGCGATGTCCGAAGCGTCGGACGCGAAGGAAGACATGATATCCAAAGCGTCCAGGTTCCTCCCAAAAGGGGAGTCGAGCCGCCGATAAGAGCCAGAGCGCATCTTTCGAATCCAGCATTCGACGCCGTGCGCAAAAAGGAAGTCATTTGCACCGTTGAGTCAGAGCCTGAGTTCGAGTTCGAATATCCCATCGAGCTACGAGGTAACAGACTAGCTAAGCACATTTTGCAGAGTCACACACCTTATGATCCAAGCTGTGCAGTCTGTCTCATGAGCAAGGGATTGAAACGAGCGCCAAAACGTACAGATCAAGTCACCAACGAGATCTAGATGGATATTGCCAACCTATGCACCCATCCAAAGTCTCCAAACATGTATAGGTATGTTGTGATGTGGAATCGAACGCACGGAATGATAGCAACAGCCGCAGTTTATGTAGACCAAGCTTCGACGATTCGTGTTTTGACAGCTGCCATCAACCATTGTTCGTCCACAGGTGCGATGGTTCTCAGTGATGAAGGCCGTGACTTGACTGCGCTCATTTCGGAACTCATTCGATTGAAGGTTGTCTCAAGGCATGAGACCAGTCGTCCAGGAAGACACGCAACTGGAGCCGAGAGAGCAGTTAGGACCCTCAAGACTCAACTAGGATGTATTCGTACAGTGTTGTACCAGCACGGGTTGATGCTAGGTATTGAAAGCCTTCGATACGCTGCAGCAAACGCTTGTCATGTCCACAATGCATTTCAGCTGCAAGCCAACAGTTCGCTGACACCGTATCAACGTATGCGCATCAGTGTAACTAGTTCAGGAGAAGTCCCAAACACCAATCGTGTGATGCCATTTGGATGTTTGGTTTTTGCCAGGCCGACTGATGGGTACTTGGAAAAGGTCAGAGAAGCAAACGCTCGTCACTTTGTTCCAGGCATTTACTTGACCCCAAAGTTATCTTCGTTAGGTCACTTCGTTGCCTTCGAAGGTTCACAGGATGAGACTGTGGTTGTGCCTGTTCGAGACTTGAAGATTGCCTCACCGATTCGTTTTGTCGCTGGACTTGGGATGTTGTGTGAAATTCCAAATTCCAAGAGTGGAGTGAAGCCAGACAGGATTGAAAGACTACCGAATGATCTTTCGAAGCCCCAGAAATTGGTTGATTTGCCCATCCATGAAGGGGAACCACCTTGGTATTGGAGTGAAGTGAATAAGACTTCGAGATGTCCAGCTTGTTCGAACGGGAGTGAAACAGGTCATTCAGTGAAGTGTCGGAACCGTTACAAAAAGTATCTTGAAGAAGAGTACAAACGGATAGTACCGATCGAAGACGAGTCGTCTGTGCCCGTAGTGCCTGAAGGATTGGAAGAAGGCTTGGATACCGAAGGAAAGCCTGAATCTCAGCAAGAGTCGGGAGAAAGAGTTCCAGAATCAGAGTCAGAACGAGAGAAGAGGAAAAGAAAGTCTATCGATGATGAGTGGGATAGATTTCATCGCGAGCATGAAGAGAAAGAGACTGGAGAGAGATTTCCAGAGTTTGATGATGTTCCGTTCCATGCGCCAAAGGGACAGGAAGCGGATACCGAACCGACGCCAATGCAAGAGGATCCAACGAATCCATATGAGATCGGAAAGAATCCGGAACCTATCGAGGATGATCGGATGAGTGAAGGCTATGAGCCAACAGAAGTACCGGAAGGGTACAGAGCACCCGAATCACCCGGGGAGAGTCCCATGGACATTGATTTGTTCCAGAAAATCCCAAGAGGAGGAAAGAACCGAAATCATGACCATTGGGAAGTTGACCTTGACAAGCTTGTGTTGAGAAGAGTTCACCACAGAAGTCGAAAATGTGTTTTTGCAGCATCATCACTGCCATTGCCGACGCCTGAGGATCAGCTGGTAGGTATTCAGAGGACGTACTACGTCGATGCTGTTGATGAAAGGCCAGTCGATGAGATTCCAAGGGACCAGTTCAAGGTCCATGTCAGCGAGTTCGGAACCCAGACCGCGCCATTGAGGCGTCATTGGAAAGGGTTTACCGAATTGCCAATCAAGCAGCTCTACATGTATGATCATCAAGGTAATGCCATTGCGAGCTTATCAGATCTAGGTAAAGAGTTGTGGGAGAAGGTGAAAGACCCCTTGTCAAGATGTTCGGATGATGAGGTTGAAAGGTTCTTGTCATCAGTTCAAGAGGGGGTACTTGAGTATAGCAGGAAGGTTCCAAAGGAAACCGAGGAGTCCAAGTTCGACGCGAAGGCCGATTCGTGCAACGTGTGGTTTGGAGGTAGATGGATTGTACTCCGAAAGCCATCAAGAGCGACTTCAGATATAGGTGAAGGTCCATTAGATGTGGATGCCACGTTCGAGGGAATGCATACAGAGGTCATTGCCCTAGAGAAGCACAAGACAGGTCAGGTCGTGAATAAAAATGAAGCGCAAGAGTATTGCCAGATGCATGGTATCCGAATCATCTCAACCCGATGGGTAGTTGTAAATAAGCATGATGCTATCAAAGGAGACATCGTTCGATCGAGACTTGTCCGTGATTTCGCCACAGGTCCGTCAGCAGCCGAGTTGGGCGTTTCAAGCCCTACAGCGTCATCAGAGGCGTTGAAGGTTGTGTTGTCTTATCTTGCTCAGAAATCAAGTTTTCGAAAGAAATCAAAGAAAGGAGGAGTTGGAAAGACAGCATGGGTTTTAGATGTAAGTACAGCATTCTTGCATGCCCCCGTGATTCACCCAGCAGTTGTTTCGTTGCCGACTGGGATGGAAGATGAAGACGGAGAGCCTTTGTTCGTCATTCTTGAGAAAGCGATGAACGGACTTCGTTCTGCAGGAATGTCATGGTATCGTCACCTAGCCGATTTGTTAGATCAAGAAGGTTTGACAGCATGTGTGACGGAAAAGACAATCTTCGCCGGAAGATATCGAAAAGGAGTTGCAGAGACGGAGGAGGAGAATCACTTGATCGTTTTGATGTACGTTGATGACTTGTTGGTTGTCGGAGACGATCGAAATATTCAGAAGCTCGTTGATGAATTATCAAAGAAGCTTAGACTGAAAGTCACCGGAAAGCTTGAAGAAGACAGAATTCGTTTCTTGGGAAAGGTGATCGAAAAGGAAGAAGATGGAACGATTGCCTTGTACATGGAGAAAGAGTACTATGAAGGCATGATGAACTTGTATCCAGGAGGAAAGGAAAGTCAAGCGACCCCCAATTTGTTTCAGCTTTATGATCGTGATCGAGAAGAGGATCGGAAACCGTTGTCACCGGAGGCAGCAGCAACATTTCGAACCGCACTAGGTAAGCTGGGTTGGGTAGCTCAGTCGAGACCTGATCTTTGTTGGTTGTGTTCGATGCTTGCCCGAGGTCAATCTCAGCCGCTAGCTGTTCACGAGACTGCGATGCGTGCGAGTATCCGTTACATCCGATCAGTAGCCGATCGAAAGTTGAAGTTCAGAAGCTATGAGTACTCAGGACCACCAAGGATTACGACCTATGTCGATGCCAGTTGGGCAGCCGAAAAGTCCACCAATAGGAAGAGTACTTCAGGAGCAGCCATCTTCGTTAGTGACTGTTGTGTCAAAGCATTCAGTAGGTTGCAGCAGAGTGTAGCCTGTAGTTCAGCCGAGGCAGAGCTATATGCTTTGTTCGAAGGAGCGAAAGAGACTATAGGTATTCAACATGCCGTGGCACATGTCTATGGATGTCAAGCTGAGGAATTGCCCATTCCAGGTTTGCTTACGGATTCGATGGCAGCCCGAAATGTCACAGAGATGTCAGGGTTGTTGAGAAGATTGAGACACATAGACATTCGAATCTGTTTTTTGCAAGATGCAGTCTACAAGGGAGTGATTTCCATCAGCTTTGTCCGAGGTACCGAGAATTGTGCCGACTTGATGACCAAGGCATTGTCGAGAGCTGTGACTTTACAACACATGGAGACGATCGGAGTTGTCAGAGCATTTCTCATCTCATTTGAAGTGCCGTATGACTGGATCGGGAGATGGTTGTGGGTTATGGATAAGGTCACATGTACCGAAATCCTAATTGTTGAGTTTTGCACATCACCGGAGTCCGAGATGAAAGAAGTCGGAAGCCGTACGGAAGGTGTTGAAGTCTTGACTGTCACTGAGGCGGATGACGGAACCCGATCGGACACAATCGAGTCAATTCGGGAGCAGATGATAAGCCATCGAAAGAGAGGAAAGCTTGTCGTGTACAGGAGGATGTCCGTTTCAGTATATTTGCATCAAGAAGTTTGGTCAGGACTATATGGGTCATCTTCGAGAGTTGTACCAGATACAGAAGAAGCTATGGAAAGGTTTCTTACGGATGTCGGAAGTAGCCGATTTCGTAGCGATTGAATGGCCAAAGAGATGTGCTTATTGGGGATGGAATCAGACTAAAGATTTTCTGAGGAAACGAAAGACGTTTTCAACATTTGTGGATGCTTGTTCAGTCAAGTTGAACCAGAAGGGTCAGTTGATCAGAAAGACCTGGAGGATTGAGACAGATAGTACTCGGTTGTTAGAAAGCCTGAAGGTTTGCGTTTGTGATGGTCGTCATGATCATTTGCCGTCCAAGGAAGTCGATTGGAAGGAAACGCAACACTACCCCAGGAGATTTTGCGAGCTAATCCTTAAAGGATTTAAAGCCGAATTAGAATCATAATAGCCAAGTAAGTCTTGCACGTTGTCTGAGCCGAATGGCACGTTTTTGCGAGCACTTTCGATTGCACATTTCGAAAGAATCTTGGTTTTTGCAGACTGTGAGATACAGCTTTTCTTGGAGTGAAGCTTATACCATCCGAGGTATGACGCCGGATGCGGAAACGGCGCTTGCGATGCTGAGCCTGGAAGCAGCGACCGCTTTGGTCTTTGCAGCTGGTTTTCTATTGGGATGCCTGCTGACCTGCTGCTGCCTGCGGTGTCGGAAGCATGCTGAGCCTGAGAGCCAAGTGACTTTTAAAGTCGATATGCCGAAGAGCTATCCAGTTCCAAAAGGCATTGAGCAATGCTCAAAAGTGTATTTTTCAGTGAGTGGGAGCAAGGTTCATTTGAATCCAACTTGCTCGGGCATGAACGTACCTATGTCGAAAGATATTTGTGCCAAATGTCTGTCCTCATTGAAGAAGAATAAGAAGGCTTAAAGCCAGCCAGTTCGTTTCGAGCTTTGTGTCCAAGAGGGGGTGAAGAAATTCCATGTCGGGATGTCCACCTCGCTCGATGCTTGCAGTTTGCGATGCATAAATTTCGTTTAAGTTTGTTGGTGAAAGATTTGGAACCTGGCGGTAGTACAACATTTTGTTTCTTAATTGTTTGAAAGCGACTTGTAGCGTAGTCGGAAGTTTTGAAAGAGTTCTTTGTGTGTGGAGATGCTTTTAAGAGACTTTTAATACGTTTTCGTGTATTCTTTGTATAGTTTAGTGCTACGGGATATGTTTTGGCTCAAGGCCAATTCGTTTGGCTAGTGTGAGAAAAGGGTGCGAGTGTCTGAGAGCAGCTAGTGCAGCGTTTGAAGTTTTCCGAAGTATTCGGAAGTGTAAGGGAGAGGTTTCGTACCGTACCGGACGAGTGTGAGAGCCTGTTGTGAGCTAAAGATCCAGGGGAAGTAGGTAGTCTACCGTGTAAGGTTGCTACCCGGAGTTTTTCGATATCCTTACACTCCTCTTACGAATTCGACACGGTGACTTGTCCCTCTCGGCACACATAGCGCCCCTACCCGTGCAAAAAAGCCTTCTTAGTTGGGAGCTAGGAGCTTGGTTTTACATTTTTGGAGGTAGAACCTTCTTTTGGCAACAAATTGACTCAAATGATAAAATTGACCAGGAACACTTTTGGCATTGTCATTGTCATTGCCCATTTTTTTGAAAGTCATTGAACATTGACAATGATTTTGTTTCAAAGTCACTGCCACTGACAATGTCAATGTCACTGAGATGAACTGGCCAGGGCCTCAATATGCCTCAATCAATGACAAGGCTTGCAAGACTCAGGGACTGAACTCTTGACAATGACCCATTGATGTTTTATTTGGCAAGTCGCAACTTAGAGGCAAACATTTGACAAACATGTTCTCAGGTTGCAACTTGACATGCGCTGTTGCTGCAGTCACTGTCAAGAGGCCAGGCTCCCAGCAGCTGGCAACAACCTGCCGCAAGAAACGCCGTGAGGGACTTCACCCAAACACTTGGACCTTACGGGAGGGCTTTTGTTGTGCTTGCGTTTTCTGGTTGGTTGGTGTTACTTGTGTTTTTTAGTGTGGGAATCCTCTTTTCTGCTGGGGAGTCCTCCTTTCATGTCTGGGAGCCCTCCTTTCACCATTGGGTGTCCTCCAAAGAAGAAGGAGAAGCGAGCAGTGCTCTGCCACCGCAGGGAGTTGACCCTCTGGATGATAGCTCCCCGTCTCATGCATCGGAGTCTCCAATCAAGCGGCGACCAGGGACCAATTGACCTGGACCATGGACAAGGGGACACGGAACAAGGAGGCACTGCAGCCACCGTCTACCGTTGGCATCCGAGCAGACGGCCATGCAGGGGGACTGCATGGCCACCAAGTCACTGCTCATGCTGCCGCCTCACGCCCCTTGACGGGGAGAGATCGATAAGGGGGCCGACTCGTGGACGAGTCGCAACCAACCCCCGGCTTCTCACCCAATCGCGGAATCCGCTGAGTTCACAAGAATGACTGGACCATGACTTAAATTCCATGAACTGGCATGCTTGGGATCCATTTTTGTGGCTGTTGTCAGTCGATCACGGTCTTGAACAGCACCTTCTCTCCCACAACCGGGGATTGTTGAGCTTGTTGGATAACCCTGCTGTCGCTGCAACATGTCGATCATTGTCTGACGTTGTGCCAGCCCCGCCAACAAAGGTCCACATTCTAAGATTGAGGTGGTGAAAAAGGACCAGATCCACCCTGATTCCAGTCCCAATTCGGGTGGAGTCCACAGGTCACCAGATCCACAAGAACCTTGTCCAGAACCATCTTGTCCAGGAACAAAACTGGGTGCCTGTTGATGCTGTCCATCACCTTGAGGAACATGAGAAGACATGCCACGGAGAATGCGACTCCCACGAGTTCTGCTGTGACGCTTGGACCACTGGCTGAAGCCTCGCGAGCGAGCCGGGACCTGAGGTGTTTTCACCTGTTTCAAGTGCTGGACCAGATTTCAATCTGGGCCTGGAAGTCAGCAAAACATGACACAGGCGTTTTGGGTGCTGGAAATGGGCTGAATGCAGGTCAGGCAGGAGATGGACTTGGGGTTGAGCTGGACAGGAATCTTCCTTGTTGGAAGCCTGTGTGTTGTTTGGAATAGCTTGAGAGTGTTTGGAAATGCTTGCTTGTTCTTTTAACATGTTTTGGACCACAGCGACCAGTCACCTCTTCAGAAGAAGAGATGAAGGACTTTGACACAGTCAAACCGACTGTGATGTTTGGCTCAAAAGGGGGATCTAAAAAGGGGAAGCTTGCGCATCCGTGTTTTCACATGGCAGCGGAGCCCGAGTATCCGAAGCAGACGCTGTGAGAGAAAGGAGAACTTTTGTGGGGTTTTCTCTGAAAAGTTCCACTACAAGCAGGCACCAGGTGATCCACACACTGTACAGGCGTGCTACCCACCACTTTTCACAATTCTAGCATGTAAGAGAAGTTCGAGGCTTGGGATTTTGGAACATTCTAAAGCCAATGACAAACAAACAGAACAGCAATGACGACAACATGGGACTGGCCCCCATGGAAGTGGCAAAGACAAAAGAAAAGGAAGAGCAAGAGCAAAGGCAAAGGTGAGAGGTCTGATGCTTGGACTTGGACCAGTTCGTGGTTCAAAGAAGGTGGAAAGCAGGAAACGAAGACCAAGAGCAAAGGGAAAGGAAAGAATGGAAGGATCGGGGAGGCGGACCGCGACTGGACGCCTTGGTCGACATGCAGGCCCTCGAACGCCTGGATCGGAGCGAGCTGATCCCCAAAGAGCCCCCCTACTTTGTATCGACCATCTTCGGCGCGAAGATCTGATGATGAGGCCCGACAACCTTGGGGGCACTGCATGATGCGGTTCAGCGGACTTATCAAGAGCCCCCAACCTTAGTAGAAGCAGCAGTAGGAGGAGCAGTGGGAGGATGAGCCGTGGCAGTTGCAGTAGCAGTAGCAGTAGCAGTAGCAGCAGCAGCAGGAGGAGGAAGTAGTAGTAGTAGTAGTCGTCGTCGTCGTCGTCGTCGTCGTGGTAGTAGTAGTAGTAGTCGTCGTCGTGGTGGTGTAGTAGTAGTAGTAGTAGAAGTAGTAGAAGTAGTAGAAGTAGTAGTAGAAGTAGTAGAAGTAGTAGAAGTAGTAGAAGTAGTAGTAGTAGTAGTAGTAGTAGTAGTAGTAGTAGTAGTAGTAGTGAGTAGTGAGTAGTGAGTAGTGAGTAGTGAGTAGTGAGTAG
>CAXAMN010005447.1:235947-288919 GCA_963970005.1 Durusdinium trenchii | reverse complement strand
AGTAGTGAGTAGTGAGTAGTGAGTAGTGAGTAGTGAGTAGTGAGTAGTGAGTAGTGAGAAGTGAGTAGTGAGTAGTGAGTAGTGAGTAGTGAGTAGTGTGAGTAGTAGTGAGTAGTAGTGTACTTCGACGTGGTTCTTTTTTGCTCGTGTTCTTAGTACGACAGCTGCCTTGTGACATGATTTTTTCCCTATGTCTGATGACTGCCTTGTCAGGAGGTGGCAACAAGATCACACAGTGCGGTCGAAGATGCATTGGTGTTTTTGCCTGGGTGTTCTTCCGTGGACAATTTACCACAACCACTTCGCAGAGATGGCGACGGGATCTTTATCTACGCGGAAAACGCTTGGTTAAAAGGCACTCGGAGCGCTGAAAAAAACAGCGCCCATGAGCTTGAAGCGGCAACGACCTTTTTGCCAGAGGCGAAACTTCCTCTCTCACTTCAACTTCAATCTGTGACGCGTGGCACAGCAACGATGGATTAAAGAAACACTACCGATAAGGAATGTGAAGAACTTTCAATGTAGATCATGAATGTCATTGTGCAGGACCAATTGTACATGTGACTTGATGGCAACCCTTTGAGTGCCAAAAAAGAATTCGCATTTTTGTGTTTTGTTTTCCAAAAAGAGTATCTCTCTTCCCAGCAGCAGCATGCACAGAGTGAAAAATCACAACACAACGAAAAAAACCACTGTTGCATTGTTCTTTATTCCGCAAGACATAGAAAAACTATCCCTGTACAAAGGGCGCCGTACGACCTTGCCTTTGTCAGCTGAGCACGTACTATCAACAACCTTTGCCGTTGCCTGTTCTGTTACAGTGTTTGTTCAGACCACGGAAAAATTGTCGCTTGTAAAACATGTCCGACATGCTAATGGCTAAGGTACAACAAAGCAGGGAACTCATGAACCTCACGATTTGACAATGACATGTTGCGATTTGGGGAACGTGTGCCGTTTTGGCCATTTGAGTTATGTGATGCAGTTGCTTTGCTTTCGTGCTCGTGGCAAGGTGTCAATTGCTTTCCACCAAGTCGTTTGGCTTTGATCTCACACGTGGGAACCTGGCACCGGCGATTCCTGCGCCATGACTTCAGTGGACGAAAACACAATCCCATGCTACAACGTGAAAGGGGAGAGGCTCCACGACCTTCCACGGCATGCAGAAAGCCAACGGGAGGCATTGGTTGCAGCTGAGATCAAGAAACCCGAGTGGCAAATTGTTTTAGTGACCAACCATCATGAAATTGCCAAACCAAACAGCATCGTGCCTTTAGAGGCAACATATTTATGTGCTTTGATTAGCACGCATCACGAACTCAGCAGGGCTGTTTCAGAGAAGGATGTGCCTCGGGTCGAACAACTCTTGGAAGAGGGTCATGACCCAAATTGCCGCGACCCAACTGGGAAGCCTGTGTGGTTGCAGTGCGTGGACTTTGAAATTGGTCAATGTGTGAAGTCATCACTGGAGGCTTGGGGGGGCTAAGCCAGCCAACAACCGTACTGAGAATGTTGAAATCCTCAAGAAACTGCTGGAGGCCCGCGCTTCTCCAGATGCCAAAGATCTACATGGCAGGACTTCGTTGCTTAAAGCATCAGAGTGGAGCTGCTGGGAGCTTGCGCAGGTGTTGTTGGATGCTAAGGCATCTCCCAACATCTCAGATTCTCAGGGCAAGACACCTTTGCAATTGGCTGCAGAGAATGAACATTCCTTGCTGGTGGCCTTGCTTTTGCAAGCTGGTGCCTCCTGAGACGATTGAGATTGAAGTCCGGCACTGCAGTTCGTGACTGAGCTTAGGGCAGAGTTTTTGAACTGTCAGCACGCTCATGTTTTCTGAACTCTGAAGTAAGTTGCTGACATCTACTAAATCTACCCCTAAGACCACTAGAGTGACAAACAAGCTTGATATTTTTCCCAAAAGTGTAGCGACGGTTCCCGTTCAACTCTGCGGGTTTCGGGGTTGGGTCGCAACCGTCCCCAAAAGGCTCGCAACCGTTCGCGCGGGGTCGCTATCGCCTCCCCGCGCGCAAGCCCTCAGAGTGCTCTCAAAAGTGTTGTTGTGTGACGTTTTGTGATAGTCTCGCGCTTCTTGGCGTGTTGCGTGCATTTGACGTGGCAGGCGCAGTACTTTCAGGTTTTGCGTGGCAGGCGCAGCGCATCTGACGAGTCGTCCTCACTCTCACCCATCATCTCCCCACTCCTCACTTCTCACTCTGGCCTCGCCCACACTCGTCACTCTTCACCCCAACGGCGCTGCCATCATGTTCATGACTCATGACGTATCCACCGGCCATCCATCTAGTACAGGCCCTTAGGTTGGTAGAACGTGTCGGTTTTCGGGTTCGAGGGCTACATTTGGTTTATGGGGAGCGTCCTACAGAGACCATGTTTTGGTGGGGCACTCTTGTGAGCTTCGCAATCTGGTGCTTTGAAAGTTGAGGCTTTCTCATGGAAGCTTTGCGCACCAATGTGATGAAGTGGTGGCGGATAGATGTGAGCAAGGCTTGGCCTGTAACGAAGTAGATCTGTATCCAAATTGAGATCCAAGGCGCTTTGAAGGTTTGCCAGCTTCTCTCCGATGTACTAAACTACATACAGCGTCAAATTTCAGGGGGTCGTCAACCCACGAATTTGTGTTGGTCTTGCAGCCAATGAACCGTAGGCTTCGAACAGACTGACCAAACGCATGAGTTTTGCCAAAAGATCATGTTGGTGTGCCCGGCACCTCCCATTTTATCAAGACCGCCAACCCTGCAAACTGGACATGTAGAGCTGTGGTGCTAGGTTGATTGATATTGCTACCGTGCTTTTTGACCACAATCCATCGGCGTCACGAGGCCAACCCTTAACCCGTGAAAGGATGTAAGCTGAATTGGCGTGAAGCGGCATTTCCTCGGGCACTTTTACCATTCGGACACCCGAGGAAGAAGCCAAGAAGCCATTTAGGGAAACTCTAGTCCAGGTGAGAATGTTTGAAGTAGTGACTGAGACTCATTTTTAGACTAGTGCTCTGTTTTTTAGACTAATGCAACAATGCGCGAAGAAAAAAATACGAAATGAACAGACACTGAAGTAGTAGAGAATAGCAGCAACGTTTGGAACAAGACCCTGGAAGTCGCATTTCTGCTGCTTTTTCGCCGCTGCCCGTCGCCAGTCCACGCGACTGGTATTCAGCTCGACAGTCCAACTTCGGGTCCATTTTGGCGCATCCTTTTGTGTAAAAACGAACTTCGGCAAATTCTTCGGGATTTGGTACTTGTTTTCTTCGGTTGAATAGACTGATTTTCTGTGCAGGCTATGTGGGCTCACTGCTCTGCAATGCTTTGTTTGGTTTCATGAGGTTGAATGGCTCTGGAGGTCCCTGCGCGGATGAACGCTTGGATCACCATGAAGCTTCACCGTTGCACTGCACCGCATGTTGCCTTCCTGTTCCTGGTTATCCTGGTGCATTGATTCGCTGAGTGCTGTGCAGTGCATTGCGCAAGTTTTGTTACTGATCTGTACAGTATCCCCTGAGCCGAAATCCGACCTTGCAAGAAACCCGACTTTCCAGGAACATGAAGCTGCTGGTTGGGTCGGATATTGGCTTAGGATGAATTCGCCCATGCAATACTTGCCGGGCGGAACTTCTGTTTGGTGTGCAGGGCACTTGTTGCAATTCCTCCTGGCAACCCCCGATCTCTTCGATTTTTGGTCTCACACTGTGAAGGCCGAGCTTCTTGTAGGCGCGGGCTTCGCCAAGGAAGAATTTACCAAGGGCCAAAAAGCTGGGTAGTTGCGCCATTGGAAAGACCCATTGTACTTCCAAACCAAATGGATTTCGTTCAAAATTTTGGCCCTGGGCCCTTGCAGATGATATGAACGTTTAGTGTCTCCAGCTGTTCAAAGAGTCACAGCCAAAGCTGAAGAGATCTGAAGAGGCTTGAAGGAAATGGGAGACTAAAAGCGGTTCCTTCCGGAATGTGAAATTATGCCGTTGTGTGATTTGATGCTTTGTGTTCATTTCGTGCAGTGCATCGAATCAAATTTCTTTGCAATGTCAAGTTGAATAGTTGTGCGGCGATCGTATTCGAGCGATATGCAAGCGTGTCGTGGCAAATCGGATATTCAGTGTCCTTCTAGACGTCTAACTGTGTTTCAACGGAGCTCCAGTCTTTTCATTCAACATGACAACATTGGCAAAGACATTTCAATCGAAATGAAAACTCTTTGTGTTTAGACTTTTCAAAGGCAAGTGATTAAAACGGCAAGTTGGGGCAATTTTTGGAGCATTTCTGGAGCATTTGGCCCAGAAAACATCTTGGACACTCCAGAGATGGACATCCTGCAGGCTGGCAGTCAAATCGATGCGTCATGAAAGGCAGAGCATTCCCGCAAGCGTGTGCAGGGTCTCATCGCCGCTGCACTCAACCTGCGCAGCCCGTCCGAGGCAGGGCGTTTTGTGCAATTTCTGGTATAAAGCAGTGCCCAACTTGCTACAACACCCTTCGACCGCCATCGTCAGGGCTGTTTTCTCCAAGCTTGCGGCCTCAAAAACTTCTTTCAGTACGGCTTCTGGACGATGAGGAACAAAAAGGACCCAGTAGCTTAGCTTGAATAATCCAAAATTGAATCTGCATTGAGCAAACTATTTCAGGAAACACTGTGCTTGTGACTCAGTTGAAAAGCATTCATCACTTCCTGAGCGACGTGCAGACCAGCCATGTCTATATGCGGGTGCCTCTCGGGTCCTTCTTCGGTGCTGGGAAGATCCTTTTCATCAAGGACCCTGTGTCCATTCAAGAGGTGGTCAATTCCGATGACTTCTGGCGATGCAACCCACTAGACTCTCAGTTTAAAAGGCGGAGAAACACAAGAAACTCGAGTGGCCGCAAGCGGCCGCAAGGTGGGCACCATAGCAAGTGGCCGCAAGTGGCCGCAATCCAGATTAACCAAAGAAAGGAGCCAAGCGACAGAGAAGAGTCAAACGAAAAAAGGAAAGGAGTCAAACGAAAGAGAGGACTTCAAACGAAAGAGAGGACTTCAAACGAAAGAGAGGACTTCAAACGAAAGAGAGGAGTCAATCGAAAGAGAGGACATCAAACGAAGAACGAAAGGAGTCAAACGAAGGTGAGGACTTCAAACGAAAGAGAGGAGTCAATCGAAAGAGAAGACTCAAACCAAAGAAACTACTTCAAACGAAAGAGAAGACTCAAACGAAAGAGTCGAGAGGAGTCAAGTGAAAGAGGAGACTTCAAACGAAAGAAAGAAAACCACTTGTGGCCATTTGAGCATGAAGGATGATGATGGATGATGCACGCTTTTGGCCCCTGAACATTTAACAACTTGAAAAAACATTTCCGCGACGCCTGTTTCTTAAAGATTTGCCTTGCATTTCGAACACCGCGCAGCAGCCTACACACCCTCACGGTACCCGCAGCCACTCGCAGCCATTTGAGTGTACGCATGCTTGCAATACGAAAGGTCTTGAAGCTGTGGGCTAGGACACATGTGTTTGTGTAATATACATTGCTTTGAGGGTGGAAATTGAAATTGCGGAGAACAAGCGCTTGCGGCCACTTGCTCCCACTCTCCTGGAGTGTGAGGGATGATGATGGATGATGCACGCTTTTGGCACCTGTACATTAAAAAACTTGAAACAACATGTCCGCGACGCCTGTTTTTAAAGATTTCATGCTTGCCTTGCATTTCGAATACCGCGCAGCAGCCTGCACACCCTCACGATACCCGCAGCCACTCGCAGCCACTCGACTGGCCGCAAGTGGCCGCTGTGGGTGACTGGGAACAAGTGGCCGCAACTGGGAGCAAGTGGCCGGCGCGGGAGAGTCCGTGCAAGTGGCCTCCCCAGGAGAGTGGGAGCAAGTGGCCGCAAGTGGCCGCAAGTGGTCGCTTAGTTCAATTCCCATCCTGAAAGCAACTCCTCTGCAATGTCAGAAACAATGCCAAAAGATATTGATAGTAAGGGCTCCGCCCTGGTGCCGCCGACCCCTTTTCTTGGGGGACGAGCTGGAAGACCAGAAGCCGGACAGGGATTGCTATAAGCATACACCGGCTATGTGCTCAAGACTCTGTATTCTTGATTCCTTTTACCCGGGCTTAGGCTACACTACGGAGGCGCTAGTGTATGCACAGTCCTTGTCAGGAAAGCTGAGATGAGCTGTGTGCCTGAAACCTTGACATATCACACTGGTGGTGCTTGCTGCCGGCGGCGCTGCTATAACCATACACCGGCTATTTCCTCAAGACACTCTATTCTTGACACCTTTTACCAGTGTTTATCCTACACTACGGACGCCCTAGTGTATGCACAGTCCTTGTGATGTTTACCCCTCGTTCCGGCTGAAGGCATAGATAAGCGGGGGGTAAATCGACCCCCCAGCTTTGCCATAACCATAAGCCGGCTATTTCCTCAAGACACTCCACTCCTCATACCTTTTACCAGTGCTTAGCCTACACTACGGTCTCTAACGTCGCCTTCGGAAGCCCATAGAAAAAGCTTTCTGGGCCAAGCTGCGGCCTGCAGGAACGGGGGCGGTCCACAATGCCTAACGTTGCTTTCGGATCGAAGCCCATAAGAAGAGAAGAGGCAGGCCTGGGACAGGCCAAGAGAAGAGGCAGGCCTGCCAGCTGCCGAGAGGGGTTTGGGGGCGGGGCCCGTGGGTCTCTAACGTCGCCTTCGGAAGCCCATATCTGGGCCAAGCTGGGGCCTGCAGGAACGGAGGCAGGCCTGCCAGCTGCCGAGAGGGGTTTGGGGGCGGGGCCCGTGGGTCTCTAACGTTGCCTTCGGAAGCCCATAGAAAAAGCTTTCTGGGCCAAGCTGCGGCCTGCAGGAACGGGGGCGGTCCACAATGCCTAACGTTGCTTTCGGATCGAAGCCCATAAGAAGAGAAGAGGCAGGCCTGGGACAGGCCAAGAGAAGAGGCAGGCCTGCCAGCTGCCGAGAGGGGTTTGGGGGCGGGGCCCGTGGGTCTCTAACGTCGCCTTCGGAAGCCCATAGAAAAAGCTTTCTGGGCCAAGCTGCGGCCTGCAGGAACGGAGGCAGGCCTGCCAGCTGCCGAGAGGGGTTTGGGGGCGGGGCCCGTGGGTCTCTAACGTTGCCTTCGGAAGCCCATAGAAAAAGCTTTCTGGGCCAAGCTGCGGCAGAGAAAAAGCTTTCTGAGCCAAGCTGCGGCCTTTGTTTGGCCAGTGCAGGAGTGATGCCGACGCAGTAGGGCTTTGAAGGCGGGGGTGGCTGCTTAACGTGGCATGCTGGGGCTTGCGTTTGCACTGGCCACCCGTTCCACCCTCCGGTGTCCCTGGCGCCGCCCCGCTTAGGCAAGGGCTAAGCAGGGGTCGGCGGATATGGCGGAAAGAATGTCAGACAGAATGTCAGAACGAAGGTCAGACAGTATGTCAGAAAGAATGTCAGAAGATATGTCAGAAGACTTGCCGGATAGAACTGCGAGCTCCAGATCTCAGTGTTTCCTGCCGGACCTCAACCGCGAGCTCCGAATCACAGTGGCCCCCGCAAGACCTCAACCAGGAGAAGGGGACGAGGAGGAGAGGATAACTCTGATGAAATCTAGATCTATAGAGCTCCAGATTGCATGAGAGTTTTTTTCTCCTCCTCGTCTTTGCCAAACAAACATGTCAGAAAGAATGCCAGAAAGAAAGTGAGTATGCAAAAAATAATGACAGACGATTGTAAGATATGCCAGAAATAATGACAGAACATATTCTGCGAGGGTTTAAGGTTGGCCGGGGCCGGGCTATGGTTTAAGGCCCCCTGGCCCGGCTAGGGCTTAAGGCCTCAGAAAGATTGCCAGAAAGAATGTCAGAAGATATGCCAGAAATAATGACGGAAGATATTCGGCTGGTCGCCCGGGGCCCGGCTAGGGTTTAAGGTCCTGGGGCCCGGTGTAGGGTTTCCTGTTCTGCCACTGACAGTACCACAGCGCTAGATTTCATCACAGTTATTTTCTCCTCGTCCTCACCAGACAAATATGTCAGAAAATTTGTCAACAATATGATAGTATATATGTCACGACAGGGATCGCTCGAAGTAAAGTAACTTTTGTTTGAGTGGCGACGTTTTGAGAGTTGAATCGCAATTTGATTTGCTTGAACTGAGGTCGTTTTCAGGTCTTGGTATACATGGTGGATAGGATTGGACAAATTTGTCGATGACCACATTGTGGCTCGTCTCAACCAGTCCTAATTCGACTGTGGCAGGTGAAAGAGCATTCTTGAGACTTCGCATATGGGCCCTGCAAAATAGCCTTGCATCCTTAAAGTGGGACTGTCAATTTATAGTGTTTCTGCCCTTTAGAGGCTATATCTCTGACGTTCAAACCCAGGAGTCCTGACATGTTACAGTACACTTAAGCCAGAATCAGCTCTGGCTTTGTGGGTTTTTGTTCGAAGGCGTTTGCGTTGGTCGTGGCTCTTGTAAGATTCTGATGCCGGCCAGTGTGGCTGAATCTGGTTCTGTCCAAAAATGGTTTTAGTCCCTAGTCACCGCGTGTGTCCATGCGTGAACAAACTCAAGGAACATGTTGAGCATCGTGAAGGTTTTCATAAGTTTGTGCAAAAAGTCTTGAATCGGATTGTTTTTCAGCAGTTCATTCTTGTGCTGGATTTGCCTTTATTTTGCACCATGTGTGGAGTGAGCAGCCACTTATTCCGCTTGCTGGTGTCTGTCGAAAAATGTGCTAGCCCAGAGCCCTTGACCCTCACAGACCATGAAGAGACCACGAGCGACTGGAGCATGCGTAACCACTGACGTATACTGCGGCCACCAGCACATAGCGAAGCAACTCAAGATGTCGCCCCAATGTGCACCAGAAAGTAACTCATTGAATCGCTTCAGGCCGTATGTTCGCGCAAGTTGTACAGCGAAATTTGCATGCTTGGCAGGAGGTTGTATTTTTCTTCCCTTGTACGTAGCACGGGGCTGAAATCCGAATCTCAAAAACTAGAAATACCAAACACAGGTGAGCAGGTAGCGCCCCCTCCAACACTCCACGCTGCAATTTACGATTCCACAGATTTCATATGAGCGAATGCCAGGGTCTAGAAGGGGCCTCGAGTAAGAAAAACAAAATACAAAGCGCTTGCGAACACTGATTACGGTACGTAACGTACATGACAACAGGACGCTGCGGAGGCTCAATAGTTGCTTCAGGCCTTTCTCACCAGGAATAGACGGAATAGATGCGTCTCTTTGTTGGATGTCTCGCCCATTTTTGCGTTCGCAGGAACCGTCCAACGCACGAAACAAGATCCAACTAGTGCCAGGTTGATGGCGTAGTCCGATCCAATGAAGGTGCAAGCCGAGGCTTGCTCAACATGAATTTGTAGTGACCATCCACTCCAGATTTTTTTTTCGTTAAAGGGCAAACCGGGCGACCATCCACTGAGGCCCAGTCAATCTTTGTCCTTCTGGACGGCGAGCAACATGAAAAGCTCCGAGCGATCTTTCTGGACTTTGGCAGGAGGATTGCAGATCTGCAGTCACAGGACTGGAACCAGACTGCAACCATCCATTTCTTTTCGCTTTCACCTTTGATTGGGGGTTTGCGACAGACCTTTTGCTTTTCTACTTGGATATTTCAAGAACCTTATTTATCCCAGGGAAACCGGCAACCAGAACCACCGAATCGCGACATGGCACGCGTGATAGTTCTAAAACTCTTCAATATATATATATATACATAAAAAAACATTGATAGCTTTCAAGTCCAGATCCCGCATCCAATGAAACGGGAGGGTTAGGCTCAACATGTTTCTAGGAGGACCACAGCCCTCGCGTGAAGCGTCCGCTGTGTCCGCAAAGAAGAAAAGAACAAAAGGGGGAAAAATAGGTTACAACTGTTGGGCGGGTAGTCTTTGCTGCACAAATTTTTGTGCGTCCCACCCTCCCTTTCTTGAGGCGAGCGCGCGCGATAGAAAGATCCAAGAAGATCTCAAAGAAGAAATGAACAACTGTGAAACTTGAAAAGCTCACCCGTTAATGCTTCGGATACATCGGCATCGAAACATCGGACTATTGGATCCGATTCTATTTTCGTATAAAAGATAAGAGTTTATGCAAAACCGCGCGTGCGAAGCATCCAAAACGGGCGCATCAAGAATTCTAGTTGTCTAATTTTGCCCAAAGCAACAATTTTCCCTGGGTCTAATTAAAGGGAACATCATTTCTTTGAAATGAGTGCACCCAAGTTATGGATTGTTTGAACTTGCTAAGCTTTGCCGCCAGGATGCCTTGGCCAAGAATGCTTTGGCAATCCTCCAGGCACGAGTCCAAGGAGAAAATAGCTTATTTGACATCTTGCAGGAGGTGGCTACGAGAATTCTGCTGGAGGTTTTGGTTGGATCCTCTTTGCCAGCAGGATGGATTCTCGATAAGACCTAGATTGCAGGTGTGTTTGTTGCCGTCAGCAAACGGGAAGTTTTCCATCAGACCAAAAAATATTGCAGGAGCTTTGAAACCCAGAATAACAAACCAAATAATGATCTGAGATGAGGAGGGAGAAGGAAACAGAGAGACATCTGCGTAGACCAGCGACATAATCGGCAAACGAGCTCTGCAAGGGCTGGTGTCACTGTGTTCTTGTGGCGCCCGATGATAGGGGTCTTTCAGGTTCCAGAGAAGGTTCCGCGTAGAGGTTCCAGATTCACGCTTTCGTTTCTATGTTCCGCGCTTTTGATAGAGAGAGCTCCGCTTTTGGAGCCCGTAGCGCTCAGGTTCACTTGTTGGCATTTGGGAAAAGCGGATTTGGATAGAACAACTGCTTGAGCGCATTGTCCACATGGAGGCTGTAGAAATTTGCAGGCCTTGCTTGCGTTCTCACCAGACAACCCTCTAGGTTGAAATGTTTACATTGAAGCGACCTCCAATTTTTCAGTTGGCAAATCCTTGAGTCTCTAGGGCCTAGGGCTTAGGGGTTTCACTTATCTGCGCTTTGGAATTATCGACTAGATTTTGTTGGGCGTTCTCCTTGAGCATAGATTTGAGTTGGACAGTCATTCAACAAGTAGTTGGTGTTGGGCTTGAATGGAAAAGCAAACATTCAAGTTGTTTTTGACATATTTCCAATAACTTTATGTTAGAAGGTTCCAGAAGTTTCCGCCGAGTCTTCCTCCGAATCTTCCTGTTTTGAAGATGTTTGGTTTCTTGTCGCTGTCATTTTGGCACCGTGAGCACTGTTTGTCTGCGTGCGGGAAGATAGCAATTCATGTGGACACGTGATTGGTGATACAGACGTTCTCAGAACAACGCAAGTATGAAAAGTGCGCCCTCGCAGAAAAGCCCCTTTGGAGTTCCCAACCTTCAAACAGCTACCACCTACCAAACACTGACAGAGCACGTGCAAACCAAGGCAGTAGAAAGCATGACGACCCCAGTTTATTTAACGCACAGTGTGGCATGGCTATAGAAAACCACGATTCAGTAAACGTTTCGACCTTAGATTCAGCTCTTGGGACAGAAAGCACCAGCAAGGACAGAACGGCGATTTCTTGATCTCATCAATCGAATCATGGAGGCTGTCTTCAATATTCAATGTCCTTCTCGAATGGATCAGGAGGATCTTCGATATATTTTTGACCACTTCTCGACCAACTCCGCCGAGAACAGCTTGACTCAGCACCTTCGTCGGTGCGGGTGCTCGCAGGAACGAATTGGACACCTCAGATGGGTTTCCAATGATACTACTACTTGAGTTACGTCGTATTTTCAGGTTGAAGTCGCATCTTCATTGGCGCCTGCAAAACAGTGTTTTCTTAATCTTGGCAATATTGAATTTTAAGAAACTGTTGATTCTCTCTTCGCGCCACCGGAGTCTTTTTTTGTTACACCTGAGCGCTTAGGTCTATTGTTTTCGACGTATTTCCCTTCCCTTGCGGAACTGTAGACTCTTGTGTGTAGTAGAGTGTTTTTTGATAATCGCATTGAAGTCATCCATCAAAGGGTTGAAAACATCCGTAACAACATAGAAAAGCAATTACCAACACCATGGAACAAGAATAAACACATTGAACACAACAAGGAACACATTGAAAGAATTGAACACATCCGAAACCATTAGGCAAATAAATACATCAACGCATTAAAATCAATGAAACTATTGGCTAAACACACAAAACCATTGAAGAAATCAATCAGTCTGGCAGACGGCTATGATTGATGCACAAGTTACCAACCTGTCAAAACCAGCGCCCCAAGGCGAACGGCCGTGATTGATGCGCACATTTCAAGCAAACAGCTCATATCGACTGCGCGCGCGCAGCGTTCATTGTCTAAAGGTAGACTTTGCTGGATTCATTGGCGTCCGCAATGAATTATTTCGAAACATGATGTGATGTGACTTTAGCGTCGTGATGTGACTTGGGATTTTCGGGGCGCCCGCCACACGAGATGTGTCTTCTGCTGCGTGATATGACTTAGGTCGAGTGCTTATATAGTTTTGCCCACTGAAAGCAGTGAACATTTTTGGTTCATGCTTGCTTTTCGCAGGAGCAAACCAAGCACAATCTCCTTGCGTTGATGTTATTGGGAATGCAGTCGTTGGCCAATGGCCCATATTGGCAGATTCTTCGGATCTACACGGAGCGTGGGCTTCTAAAGCAAGTGCGGGAGAATCCGCAGCGAGTCTGGGCAGTGATCGTTGAGGAGCTACACAATCATCCGCCTTCTGCGCCCATTTTGATGCCTTACAGGGCAAAGCGGAATTCCACCATCCGGGGGCAAACCATCCTTGAGGGAACCGTCGTGGTGATCTCCCCGCCATGGCTACTTGGCAGATTTTGTCTCATTGATGTTGTATCTCTTGACCTTTTTGGTTTCCTGCCAATTCAGTTTGCCACAAGAGTTTGGATCCCTTCCCTTATTCCAACATCTAGACAGAAGGGCTTGAATGAACACATGACTGCAGCGCAAGGTCACACGCTATGATGGGCGGAGCCCCGCAGGTGGGTTTCTGCTTGTCCCACGCTTTTGGGGATGTCATGTGAGTGCTCGTTCGATATCATGTGGTCAAAGCCTTGTGATTCATGTGCAACTTTTGTGATGTCAATGTTTTTTGACAGTTGTCATCATCATTAGGTCTGAGTCTGAGCATGAGAGGAGTCAACTAATCCAACTGGTTGCCCATTTCAACGAAGCTCTTCGCCCATACGCAGCTTGCAGAATGCAATGGGGCAGTGCGCCCATCCAAGGACCGTAGTGAGAATTTCACTTTGCAGCTGGCACTCTTTGTGAAGTTTCTCAGGAGCTACGCCTTTGGAGCGAGCACACGTTCTTCCTGCCCTGTGAAAGGTTTCGAGCTCAAGACATTGAAGGATGTCTTTGGAACGTTGCTCATAAGCAACCCCTAGGCTCGTTAGGAAGTTTGCATGCTGAGGATCTGTTCAAAGCCAACCTCGTTACTCGTGCATGATGTGAGGTTTCAACATGGCAACGATGTACAGCGTGATCACGGGCTTTGTTGACTTGTACGACATGAAAGCTTCTTTGCTTTAAGTGGGGCAGAAGACGACAACACACTTTGCTTCGCAGCCTTAGGTTCATGATCCTCAACGCCTTTGCTGTATGAAACAGGCAGAGCATATGAATTTGCATATTGTGAACAGGCCTTCTGTGCAGCTGCAAGTCACGCTGCAAGAACGCAACCAAAGTCATGTGACCAAGCCTTGCGGGCAGCAGCCGGTGATGTCGCAAAGCCCTTTGTGGGCTTGGTTGCCTTTTTTGTGTCCCGTTCTGTGTCTTTCCGCTGCGCTCCTGAGCTTGAAGTTGAAGCCAAAGTGATATCGACCTCGCTTCTTTTCCCACAACGGTGATGTCAACTCTTGGGTAGATTGTTCTGTTGTGATGACTTTGAGCTCAGGGCAACTTGCATCCCAAACTTAGAGTTTGAGTTTCCTGAATTGCCTGGAAGACCGCAAAGTCAACGTCGTTGCTGCATTCACTCTGTTCTGTTTTTTCTTCGCCCAAGCTGGCAATGTGGCATTCCATGAAGATCATCGCGAATCTTCATGCTGACTGTCCCGTCCAGCAATCTTCATGCTGACTGTCCTTTCCACATCAAATGCACAGTGATGATGTTTGTGCGTTTGTATTTGTTTTCCTCAAGGGAGGGACTCTACACAAGATCAGCGAAGATTTCCCCCTGGCGACAGAAGGAGTCAGAAGAGTGGAGTGGCAATGCTTTGGGTCCATATGCTGTGACATGTTCCTTTGTTTTTCACGCTTGTAGCTTATGGTTTCAGTGCTAGCGCATTGTTTTGGTTTATCATGGTATTCTAGAGTGCTGGGAGCTGGCGGTCCACCAGCAGGTGGAGAGTCTGCCAGCCGGTGCATAGGGAGTTGCCTAGCGGGAAAAGGTTAGGCAGTTAGGCAGACATGTCTTTGCCCAGGTGAGGTGGTCCATGAATTCTCCAGTAGCCCTTCCTGGCCTCACTACTAGTTGAGGAATGAACGTACGACCTTCTGGAATCAAGTTTCAAAAGTGCTACACAGTCTAGGCTTTTCCAACATGCTTGCATGTCCCAGGTAATGTTGACATACGAGTTTCCATAACAGCTGCTACAGCCGTGAATCAGTTTAAGAACACAGCTTATGAATGTTCAGCAGAAGCTCACTGGTAAAATTTTGGACCACCTGACAGATTCGGACTGCGCGAGCGTATCTGGCTCTTATCCTGGTTCACCGATTCGCTGCGAGCTGTCCAGTACAGTGCACGATTTTTGCCGTTGTCTCTCGACAGCAGCTTTCCATATGTCGGAAGTTTGACTTCTTCCTTCGACTACTTTAATTCTTTCCAGGGCCTTTCCCTCCCCTTGCAGAAGTGCCTGCGGAGCTGGTCTCCGGCCGTCCACCAAGAGACAGCCATCGCTGAGGCGAAGCAAAGAGAAGGCAGACAATGAGCGATTTGTAGGCCCCGTCATGTCGCAGGGCCCGTAGTTTGTTGAAAGCTATAGGATCTGCGTAAGCTCCCTCGGTGAAGTTTTTTCAATTATTCAGTTGCACCACATTTGATAGGCTTTGCGGCTTTGAGGGGCGCTGCTTTTTTTCAAGGTTGCGTCCAAACGATATAAATACATATACATTGTGCCTGAGCAAACCGTTTTTTAGCTTTTAGCATTTGGCAAAGGCATGCAAGTGACATCGATATTGATGATCTGAGTAGGTGGTTCCCTTTGGCAGGTGCGTGGGTGAAAACAGGGCCGGAGCATGCACTTGCTCGCTTGCTCGCCACCAAGGTAAGGTCAGGAGCGTTCCAGATCTGTGGTACCATTCATTTGGTGCAGGGGCCCAGAGTTTCGACAAAAGATGGTTACGTGGAGGTTGCGCAGAGCTGGGAGGAAGGTCACAAGACAGTTTCGCTGAGAAAAGCGAACAGCAAGTCGAGAAGCTGCGAAGAAAGTTGAGGCGCAAAGAACAGTAGAGGCTAGTAGAAGTATAGCAAAGGCAAAGCGGGGTGAAGTGAAATAGGTGATAGGTTTGCAAAGTTGGCATGGACGCAGACAGCTGCTGCCAAGAATGTTAGAGCGTGATTTATCCATTCTGCCAGTTGCGGTTCAAGGGAGAACTTGCCTTCGATGCGCGCCATGGCGGGGTTCATGAAGCTCTTTGCGGCCACTTCAGTTCCTGGCATCCTGCTTAATTGGCATGTGGAAGTCAAACGCGCTACATTGTTTGTGCGTGTAGTCTTAAAAGCAAACTCGATATTTACTGTATTGGATCTAAAGATTCGTTTGACTTTGGCTGCAAGCCCCGCCATTGCCGATGCCAAGTCTTTTGGCCGATTCTTCAGAGCAGCCAAGGAGTATTGCGCATCCCTGGCCGTTGGGTGTGGAGCGAGAATAGCATCGGTCCCTGGGGCTATGTAGTGTTGCAAGAGGAGTAGCTGATGGCTTCTTGCTTCTGTTTTGGAACGGTTTGCTTACGGGCCCCCTGCGCAGGATGCAGCAACGCTGGTGGACCCTCCATATTTCTCGCAGGACTGGGTGCGAAATTATGTTTTTTGTTCCAGAATTTGGAAATAATGTGAGACTGTTGGAGCCAGACTGACACAGGAACTTGCGACACAAATCCGCGAGATAGCTCCAAAGGGCGTGTCTCACATTCTCCTCACCCATGATGATTTTGTGCCTTGGCTGCAAGAGAATGGACAGAAGCAGGAGAACATTTTTTTTGGCCAGTGGGCTGTTTGCCCTCTTGGGAAGTTCTCATATGATGGCTGCGCTGATGCAAAGGATTCGGACTTTAAAGCGGAATACACCGAAAACTTAACAGGTAAGGGCCAAGGGCCAGGCCAGGGTTTTTTTCCTGCTGTCAGCTCGCTCCGCCCAATGTTTGACCGGAGCCTTTGAAGTGTCTCATTTAGGACTTCTGACAGGGTAACAGGTGACATCAACAGAAATCCATTGCTTGGTTTTTCTATGCATGTTGTAGGAGTCTTTGGATGGTGAGAGATGGTTTCGGCTGCCTGTGTGAAACAGTAGCCATGTACAAATAGACGAAGGGGCCATACTGCACGTCATAGTGAATGACATGGAATGAAGAGGGATGAGCAAGAGTCAAAAGGGGAAAAGTTGCTCGTCCCGAAACAAAAAGGTCGCAGGCCAAAGTGGCCAAAACACGCCAACACCATTTTTTAAACATGAGTTGGTATGCGCAGGATCGGTTTCTACTTCTTTTCAACGCAAAACTGCCCATTCAGGTTGGAATGAGTGGCCATGAGCAGTGGCATCAAGAATTTGACCAACAACCTTTGCGTGTGGCACACCGTGCTGATTGTCATGGGCTAGAGCTTCAACTTGACGGTCCTGGCCCTTGGAAGGCTGGAAAGAAATCTTCAACGCCGGTACCGGGTACCTTTTGGTCTCCCATGTTCGCAAAACTCTAACTGTAACTGTTTTCAAGTGCACCATCCCATCTTCTTTGAAGGTTGGAGACTTTGATGTGTACCATGTGCCGGGCCACTCCGCTGGATCTCTCTTCTACGCGCTTCCCAAGTTGTCGGCGATTTTCACGGGGGACCGGGAGGGGAGTTTTGGGCTTCCAAAGTCAGAGCCAAGACGAACACTATTTTGAAGCTCAAAACTGATTCATGGGATATTGCAGGGTCAGAAGCATGCGTTTTGGAAGAAAACACAGTTTGGCTTTGTTACAGGCTACAAGCACATGCAATGCTTGTGCACGCATATTAACAAATGCCTTAAATTCCTTGTCAAGTTTCTCGTAATTTGCTTGGCATGTGCACATCAACAGGACAGCTTGGGTGATTGGTCTGGCCCCACCGGCTTCCCGCAGCATTGCCGTTTCGGGCGAAGCCGCCAAGCTGCTTCGTTGCGAGGCACGAGGGTCGAACGTGCGAGGTGGAGATTTGACCAAACTGTCCATGTGGGTACTAGTTGTCCCAGTCTGGGACACCGTCTTTCAAGTTGTGGGCCGTTTTTTCTTCTTTCATATCCCATAATTTGTTTCCCGATCTGGTTGCCGTATCCATTCTCTTCTCCAAGTCCATCTTTCTGTTTTTGGCACTGAGTGTGACTGAACGAAGGCTTTACCAGCGCTGTGTCGCTTGGTCGAACTGTTTGGGGGCAGAGAAGATTATTGGAATCCCATGGGGCAAGACCAGCTTGGAAACAAACGCTTCGAGAGAGCAAAAACAACTCAAAAGGGGAATTGAACACGACAACTGCGCAGGCTTTGCGAAACATGCCGGGTCATGGCAAGCCGTGCTGCCGGGTCATGGCAAGCCAATGCCGCTTTGGATGAAACGACATTGCCCCCGCACCTTGCCTGGCTGCAGAATTCACCGCGCTGCCGAGGTATTTTCAAAAGGAAGCGCAGTGGCTCGAAGCCATCAATCAGGCAGCGCGTGGGTTGGAGGGTTCTGTGCTTAGTTGCAGAGGGGCACGAACTACGAAGTTGAGACGAATTGCAATGTTAAAATCGCATCTGTAATCTGTAGCATTGAAACTTGGCGCAGCACGCAGCGAGTCTTGAACTTGTGGTTTGCCACAAATTCTTACACTGGTTGGATGCTCTTCAGGGATGTTGCTGAGGTTAGGAACAATGCCAATGTGCTCGCTGGAGGAGGCATCCAGTTGTGTGCCCCGTGGGATTGTAACAGGTCCTCATGTTAAGAATGAAAAGCTCAAGCAGCAATGGCCTTTCTGTGCTGTTCTGATTCCTTTCTTTTTCGTTCATCATGGGGGGCCCAACTATTTTACGGACAGAAGCTTGGTTGCAAATCTTTACCATTTCCAGATCTAGCGAAGTATCTGGGCCGCAGACACCAGCTTCGGTGGGACCATTCTTTGCTGGCCCCTTGCTGACATGCAATTCTTTGCCTGAGCCTCATTCGCGACATATTCCCGGCGCAGGCATGGCACTTCGATGATTCCTGTTCCTGGTAGTCCTGGTGCATTGATTCACCGAGTGCTGTCGGGTGCGTTGGGCAATTTTTGAGTCTTGTTTGTACAGGATCCCTGAGCCTAAATCCACCCTCGCATTCTTTTCCTAGATTTCTGTAAACGATGAAGCTGGCTCTTGTTTGGCTGGATCTTGGCTGGGAATCAATTGGTCCATGCAAAGCTGGCTTGGGCCGACTATGATGCATTGTGCTGTATTGCAAAGTGTTGTGGAAGCTCTTTATGTAGGCTAGCTATGGCTTGAGTATAGACTGACTCTCCCACAACAAGAGCTTTCACACCCTGCACATAGGAGAGCATCATGTTTTGTGGTTCGTCTCTTCAGCTGCCTTTCCTGCGCAGCCACTGCACGAGACGCCGCATCAGAGACAGAGCTGAAAACGAGGCTTTTAGGCACCAGAGCCTTTCCATTGGGCGGAGTCTGAGTCAACCGCTTGCCGTGTCAATTTTCCGCGGTTTAAACATGTCTCGCCAGATTTCGGAATGCCACCGTTGCATTCACGCATTGCTAGTGTTTTTCAAAAGCAATTAATTTGGGCTCAGAACTGGCAGATCTTCTGAACCATGGAATCCGTGGAGAATGCTTCCGCTAAGGCGGGCATAGTGTGATGCGTTGCTTGCTTCACGCTGATGAAGTTTCATGCTTTTTGTCGATTTTTTTCAACCTCTTGCCTTTTTGGCAAGGCTGTCTCGGACGTTATTTTGGCGCGTTATGCCTGCAAGACTTTCCAGGATGAGGAGGTCAGCGATGATACAATTCACAGGTTGCTTCACCTGAGCAGTCGCGCGCCGAGCGCTTTGAACACGCAACCCTATGTTTGCGTCGTTGTCAAGTCGGATTCAGGCAAGGAAGCATTGGCGCAAGCCATGGATGGTCCAAACCCCGCGCATGTGAGAGAGTCATCCTTCTCACTGGTGTGGGCAGCAGACCCAAATCCAGAGCTCCCTCCCGATGCGCCCGAGTTTGCAGCCTCATTGCTGAAAGAAGTGTCGTTGAAGCAGCAGTCGACGCATGAAGCTTGGGCGGTGAAGCAAACGATGATTGCTGTTGGGTTCTTCCTCATTGCAGCCACTGCACATGGGCTCCATACAAATCCAATGGAAGGTTTTAAGTCTCAAGCAGCCGTTCGTGAAGCAGTTGGGCTGCCAGACAAGTATGACGTACCTGTGGTCGTTGCAGTTGGCTTTGCCAAGGACCCCAGACCAGCAGCCTCAAGCCGCCGACCGCTGAACGAGACGTTCTTCTGCAATCGGTTTGGCCAGTCGTTCAAAGCCACGTGACAACCCCGCAAGCAGAAGGCGCACTTCGATGATTCCTGTTCCTGGTAGTCCTGGTGCATTGATTCACCGAGTGCTGTCGGGTGCGTTGGGCAATTTTTGAGTCTTGTTTGTACAGGATCCCTGAGCCTAAATCCACCCTCGCATTCTTTTCCTAGAATTCTGTAAACGATGAAGCTGGCTTTTGTTTGGCTGGAACTTGGCTGGGAATCAATTGGTCCATGCAAAGCTGGCTTGGGCCGACTATGATGCATTGTGCTGTATTGCAAAGTGTTGTGGAAGCTCTTTATGTAGGCTAGCTATGGCTTGAGTATAGACTGACTCTCCCACAACAAGAGCTTTCACACCCTGCACATAGGAGAGCATCATGTTTTGTGGTTCGTCTCTTCAGCTGCCTTTCCTGCGCAGCCACTGCATGAGACGCCGCATCAGAGACAGAGCTGAAAACGAGGCTTTTAGGCACCAGAGCCTTTCCATTGGGCGGAGTCTGAGTCAACCGCTTGCCGTGTCAATTTTCCGCGGTTTAAACATGTCTCGCCAGATTTCGGAATGCCACCGTTGCATTCACGCATTGCTAGTGTTTTTCAAAAGCAATTAATTTGGGCTCAGAACTGGCAGATCTTCTGAACCATGGAATCCGTGGAGAATGCTTCCGCTAAGGTGGGCATAGTGTGCTGCGTTGCTTGCTTCACGCTGATGAAGTTTCATGCTTTTTGTCGATCTTTTTCAACTGCAGGTGATCGTTCGATCAACCTTCCTGGTCTTCCTGGAAGTAACAGAGGAACTGGATGAGCTCAACTCGAAGTCCAAGCGCTGGGCGCGTTCAAGGAGCGTGCCGTTGCCTTGTTTGGACTCCAAGGACTGTTGGGAGAAAAGCCAAGCAGATACATTGTTTTACATGATAATATGTAGGAAGAGACCTTACAAAAGGAAAGTTCACATGGTCCAAGTACATTTCGTTCATTGGGACACTTGTGGCAGGATGTGAATGCCACGTCCCAGGTTGTTCAAAAGCAACTGCGGGAGATGAACTTGCGCTTGTCAGAATCCCCAGATGTGGAGATGCGTCGTGCCTTGCTGCAGCTCATCCGACAACATGGTACAACACTTCCCACAGGAAAGCGTGGGATTTTTCTGTCGAATTTGGCCAGACATGCGTATAAGATCAGGAAGAAGAGATTGATGAGGCTGGTCCGCTCAACAGACTTTCAGCTCGGGCTGGATCTGACTGCTCATAAAGAAGCGGTCTTTTTAGTATAGTCATAGTCTGTACAGTCTTCTTCAGCATGGTGCTGAAGTCAACCAGAGGTGCTTTCTAAGTTAGAGGCATTTCTTTGGTTGAGGCTCTGCTAACAAAAATTCCCAACACATGTTTTGGCCCCTCTGCTTCTATGCATTATATATGTACTACAACCACTGCAGAGATCAGAGCAGACACCACACAGATGACTGTAAGGCAGTTGTCAACCAGTTGCCGTTTTTGGAACCGAATCTCGCTTCAGAAAGGAAAAACGATCAGACCGGAGAGCGTGGGCTTCGGGGCCTTGGTCGATTTCCATCGAAGAGGCCTCGTTGGCGTCAGCGGACGTTCAGCCCCTTCTGCTCAAACCGGACTTGTGGGCTCAGCCCCATTGCCTTCAAGCAACAACACCGGTAACAATCTGGCACCCGCAAATTTGAATTCGACACCTAAGACGCAGGTTCCAAAGAGGCGGGTAGGCGTGTCGTTGACGCACATGAAGCGTATATTTTTTTCTCTCGCGAAAAGCGACCTTGAAATATTTCGGACCCTTGCTGCAGAGTTTCTTGGCCAAATCCGGACTCCAGCTTGAGCGCTATGAAGGAACAGGATCAGTTGGATGAGATCAAAACACTAAATCAAGTAAAATACAAGACTCCAGAGATGAAAAAGCCAATATCAGAATCATGTTGCTTAGGGAGTAAATTCCAGACTCAATCATTGCAGATCATGACGCGCTGGGTGCATACCGCTGTGCGAGTTGGCTGTTGTTTTGTGGGCTTTGGCCTCGCAGGCAGCGTAGAAAAACTTTTCCAATTGGGTTGTCCTTATGCGGATCATCACCATCATGCAAAGATAAGTCTATTCCGACTCAAACATCTATGAAACAGTAGAAGGGTTTGCTAGGAAATCGCTAAGCCTATGGTAAGAAACGTTGCGAAGAAATCTGCAAATCCAACAAATGAGCTACCGACATCTACCAACCAAAGAATTCAAGCAAAAACAAATTGGATATCCTTGCTTGAAAAGCTTTGCAACATGTGTTTCAACGCGAGAATACACAATGAAACAGATTTTGGATATTTCAGGGCTCTTTTTTGGGCCCCAGGTTTAGGTGCCAGCTGCTTCGCATCGCCCATCTCTGCTGCGGAGTCTTATGGCTTTCCGACGACCGATGAAGATACACTTCGATGGGCGATGTCCTCAGTTGAAACCCTTGGGGCATCCAAGTATCAAATATGGTCTCAAGCTTTCTCGTTTTTTAATGCCTCTTTTCTTTGCGTGCATGTTTCTTTCTCAACGAGATTGTGAACTCGGTCTATTTATTCTCTTCGTTTAGTTTTGTTTGATGATGTTTGTGTCGTTTCTAGGGAAAATGAGGAGGTGATTGTGCTTCCATGTTTTGGGATTTGTTTATTGTTGAACTCGTAAGTAATGAATGGGACAACCGGTGCGGATTGCAGTTCTTTGGAGTCAAAGTCGTGTTCGGTTCATTGGTGTATGTCAAAGCCTTTGCTGAATGGTTTTTGTTTTGTTCATCGAAACGTCCTTCCAACTTACGACCGCGTTCAAGTGTCAAACATATTGCATCCTTTATGTTCGTATTGTCTCAGCGCTAGCTTTTTGAATGTTGTTGATACAATTAAAACGCACAAGGTTTGCCGTGTAAAAGGTGCATGTTAATTCTTGTGATGGTAAACATTGGGTCGTCTTTCAAAGATGCAGAATGGAACCTGTCCCGGGTTGGTTTCAGTTTGTTCCCCTCGTACTTCGTAGCCCGCCTGCTTTCTCAAAGGTGAAGGTGACTGGCATTCGCGATCTCAGCCTAGGAGTGCTTTTTGTTTCCTTTCGTCGTGTTGAAAGCTTTTTTTTGTGTCCGTCTTGGGCCGTTCAAGATTTTGATTGTGTTGCAGAAGCTTTATTCAGAAAAAAACAGATACTATATGATACTATTCTCACGGGGTTATTTTGTTTCCAATCTCTTGGCCGTCCCTAAAGATGTTGTTGTTTTCGTTATTGTATTCCACCATATTTTTGTCAACATTTACATCCCGCCCGGCTTACTTCTGTTTGACCTCACCTCGTCCCCACTGACCTCACCTCGTCTCATCTCATCTCGCCCATGTGACTCCCCTCGCTGAATGCAGAACGAAGGGTTCCCGTTTGTAGTCTGGGGGTCTGGGGGCTGGGCCTGTGTTTGCGTCGCCGCCGCCGTCGCCGTCGTTCATTCCCTGCCATTAGGGAAAGCTTTCGATTGTGACTTCCGAGCTTCGGCTTTTGACGTGAAACGTCGTGGTAAATGGCGCGTTCAAAATCAAAAGCTTCGTGCGTCGTGTCGCGTCAGAGTGGTTTTGCGTGGCAGGGGCAGTACTTCTGAGGTTGTGGAAGTCCATGTCGCGTGGAAGTCCGCGCGGCACTTTGGATGTCGAAAGGTGTTGTTGCGCGAAACGCATTGGCAGAGCTGCGTGCAAGATGTTGAAAGTGCAGATTCCATGGCAAGGGCTTGTGCAAACAGAACATTGTGTCAGTTGTGTCACATTGCTGTTTTGCGTGGCAGGCGCACTCCTTCGGACGATGTCCAGAGGTCGTTGGCGCCGCTCTCGTCGAAGCTATTCAAGTTGTTGGGCACGTTCGCCTTTTTGACGTGTGACGCGCCAAGGTGTTTTCCTTGAAGTGTCTCTGGCACCGTTTTCTGCGGACTGTGGGGAAAGCATTTCCAAAGTGGCTGGCCCTCCTCTCGCCCCTTCACCGCTACATCCGCTTCGCTGTGTCTTACAAGACTTCCTCCCAGGAGTGTCTTACAAGAGTGTCAAAAGAGTGTCAGACAAGAGTGTCCTGCAAGAGTGTCCTGTAAGAATGTGATAGAAGAGTGTCAGGCAAGAGTGCCCTGCAAGAATGTTCTGCGAGAGAGTATACAAGTGTCTTACGAGAGTATGGTGTAGCTGGCAACATGAAGATACAAACATACGGACAGACAGACGTTAGTATGGGACTCCAAGTTGCCTTGAATGAAGATGCGGGCTTGCAAGATTGAATTTGGTTTTGGCACCATGCTGCCTTGCCTTTTCCAGACAAAATGAAGACGCCGAACCAACTTGCTTTTGCGTTTGTCAAGGCCAACCCTGAAGCTGAAGCCAAGCCACCGTCATGAGTACACGTTTTGAAGCTTATGCCAATCTGTTGACGGCAAAATTTCTAGGTGGACAGCGCAGTCCGAACAAATTCTATATTTACGATCTTGAAAACGTCGAAGGGTTTAGGCTTTTGTTTCCTTGAAAAAGGAGTGTCATAAAAAGGAGTGTCATGAAACAAACCCAGAACCTTTCTATGTCACACTCTTTTCAGAAGCGCGCTGGTGTCATCCTGCGCATTTGTCAGGACTAATCACGGTAGACCTTCCATGCAGTTGGTTTGAGCGAAACATGTGGTTATTTGACATGACAGGAGTGGCTACCTTGGCGCTGTTCTTCCTCTATCCGCCCGCCATTCGAGTCTTTGCGCCGTCAGCCATGTTTGTGACGCTGGGGGATGCCGTGACAAGGCTGATTTTAAGACAGCATTCCGCATGAAGGCAGAAATTGTTGAACAAAGGACACCGTGATCCGTGAACCAACCAAGAAGCCGGTCTAGATGGATGACCTTCATGGCCTTGTAGGGCTTAGTTCGATAGCAGGAGTTGTGACACACATCAGTGTTGGGAGCCCCCAAAAAGGCTAATAGGGCTTTGGTAGTATTTGCTTTTCGCACAGATCGGCACCAAGGCCATGACGATCGACCGTCCGTTCCCAGAATCTTGGAAAGCTTGGGTTTGGCGAAAAAAACGTCTATATCGTATAACAGATTTATGCCAATGCGCCAATAGGTTTTGCAGATTTCTGATCTTGCCAAAGCTTTGTGTTTTGCAGGGCAACCTGGTGTCGTCTATATTCAAGCGTTGGCATTGGCAAGCATTAACCAGATTGTAGGTTGCAAATGTCTGGTTGGTTTGTTTTTGGGTTTGTTCGCTTTGCTTTCAATCGTTAATTGATTGGCCCAGGCGCCTTACCAACACCATTTCGGCTCGCTGGTTTTGCTGGTGCTGTCGGTCTGTGCCTGGTTGGATCCGCGCTTGGACATGAGTGACCAGAAGTACCAGTGAGGGGTGCAAAGCCAGGCGAGGTGAGGAGAGCAGATGGACATCTACTTCTTCACAATGAGTTGAACTTGTAGATGTTCATCGGATGTTCTGCTTCTAAGATGTTAATCGAATTTATTCCCCAAACAGCTTCCTCTTGGGATTCTCCAATGCTTTGCTTCTGAATGTGTGCATCTCAGTCCCGGGCTCCTGCGGCCACCTTTGTTTGGACCTGTTTTTGAACCTGCGTTATGTCTAATCATTTCATGTTCCAATGTGTTCCAATCATTTCATGAGTTCCCAATTTCAGGTTCTGTACGGACCTCATTCTGGATCAAGTTCAGTTCCTTTCGTTTCTTTTGGTTTCAGCCTGGGTTTATGTGCCTGAGTTGCTCCTTCCCAAAAGGTTCAATTGATCTGTCAATCTTCGCTACCTTGTGCCTACCTTGTGCATTGTAGCCTCCCTTTTACTATTTACCTCCTTTTGTTCTTGCTGGCTCTTGTTTTCTTCCTCCTCATGATTTTGAATATTTAGCTTAGTATGTCGTGATTGCGACATATTCCACTGTGCAGGCATGGCGCTTCGATGATTCCTGTTCCTGCTAGTCCTGGTGCATTGATTCACCGAGTGCTGTCGGGTGCGTAGGGCAATTTTTGATTTTTGTTTGTACAGGATCCCTGAGCCTAAATCCACCCTCGCATTCTTTTCCTAGATTTCTGTAAACGATGAAGCTGGCTCTTGTTTGGCTGGATCTTGGCTGGGAATCAATTGGTCCATGCAAAGTTTGCTTGGGCCGACTATGATGCATTGTGATGTATTGCAAAGTGTTGTGGAAGCTCTCTGTTTATGTCGGCTAGCAATGGCTTGAGTATAGACTGACTCTCCCACAACAAAAACTTTCACACCCTGCACATAGGAGAGCATCATGTTTTGCGGCTCGTCTCTTCAGCTGCCTTTCATGCGCAGCCACTGCATGAGACATTGGCCATTCGTTCAATGCCAGCTTGTGAGAACCCAGCAAGCCGCAGTCATGGCACTCTGATGATTTCCTGTTCCTGGTTATCCTGGTGCATTGATTCCTGAGTGCTGTGCAGTGCATTGGACAATTTTTGTCTTTCCTCCTGAGCTGAACAAACAATTCTCCAGAAATTTCCCTAAATGCTGATGGTTGGGTCGGATATTGGCTGAGGATGAATTCGGTGCGCAGGGCACAATTGTTGCAATTTCCCACGGTAGGTGCAGGCCTAACTTCTTGGAGGTGCAGGCTTCGCCAAAAGGATTTCAGTGCCAAAAAGCTGGGGACAGTTGAGCCAAGCTGATTCAGCTCGATTGACTTGGTGCTTTGCCCGTAGCTTTTCCTGATCCAAGACAGCTGCCACCATTGATCTATCGTTTGGGTAATTTTGGCAATCTTTTGTTTGGAAATTGAACTGATGAAGGTCCATTAATTTGGGGGAATCCATACCAATAGTTCAGGACTTTTACACCCGTGGATGTTTTCAACATGGGTTTCTAATCTGGGTTGGGGTCGTGCTCTGATCTTTCGGGTGCTTTCGGGTATTTGAATGCATGATGATGCGTGTGGTGGTTGCAGACGTCGGTGAAAGTCTGGCTCTGGGAGCTGCTGAATGGTCGAGCAGCTCCTTTCGTTGCCCAACTGGCAAGGGGATTCTGGTGCCGGCCTCGGCCCGGAGTCATAGGCGCTGTACAGGCAAGTGTTCTTTTGATTATATTTTGCGACAGGTGCACTGCACCACTGGAAAAGATACGCAACAAGTTTGGTGTTCAGGCTTTTCAAAGAAAGATGCCTAGGCCGAGTGAAGTCTGCAGCGAGGGGAATGCGAGCAAGAGGTTGACGACTAGGCGGCCCTAGTGCTACCAGTTCCCAGACTTTTGGGAGAACGGCCCGGGCCATTTTGAAGGTGCTCCTAGTACTGTAGTAAGGTCAGGAGCCCCTAGTAGCGTCCTTGCTCCTAGTAGTAAGGCCAGGAGCCCTTAGTAGCTTCTTGCTCCTAGTGGCTACTTTTTGCCTTTGGCTTTTTTGTTGGTAGAAAACACCTGGGACAACCATGGCGAGCATCTGCAGCACGGTTCTACTATCAAGGTGGCCCTACAGTTTTTATACCCTTTGACTTGAACTTTGCTCTATTTGTTACAAGAAACGGGTGGAGGCCCTGTCCATGATCACGATTGCAAAGGTGTCACGTTGTTCCAAGTAGCATGCAAATGCTTGGGACTCTGTGAGGTCCTGGAGAGGACGAGGTTCTGAGTCAATCTCCCAAGTTTGTTGACCAGGTATTCCTTCGTTTGCAAACATTCCGCAGGCTGAGCATCTTCGGCAGAAGTTTGGGCGCAAGTTTGCGTCATTCTGATGGCCATAGCGTTTCTTTTTTCTCGGAGCATGTGCCTTTTACACCATGTAGATACGAACGTTTAGGGATCAATCCAAAAAGGATACCTCGCGACTCGCGTGATTGCATGTAGAGCTTGTTCGTAGTCGTTTGCTTGGGGCGAATTGCTGCAAGTCCTTCGGATTTGAGACACATCTTTGGAGACGCATTCCTGAATTGATGGAAGCATTTGGCTTACAACAAGCTAAGTTCACTTTACCACGATCTATTTTACCTTACCCGCTGCATCGCCATGAAGATGTTTGGCAAGAGCCACCCAATGCTCTTAGCCGTCTTCCTCTTCTGGCATCCGATCGATGCCTCAGACGGCGGGGTCGCAGGCATCGATTCGTGTCAGGGTCATGCCAGCCAGGCAACATCCCTGCTCTCCTTGAAGACCGACAGGTCAGCAAAACAGAAGGCTTTGGATGGTACCGAGAACAGCGAGCACGTTTTGAATGGGACTGTATGTTCCAACTGCTCCAACTCGTCCAACCAAAGCTTGGAAGACTTGGTGAAGACTGTGCTGGAAACTGACATGAACCAGAGCAGCGCCATGCCGGATCCAGTGGGCAATGGTACTGCCGGAAGCTTGGGACAGAATTTGGAGTTCCTCTACTTGAAAGTGGCTCCTTGTCCAAAAGCATTTCAGCAGACTGTAGCATGGGTTCTTTGTGCTTCATCTTCGCTATGCTTTGAGGGTGAAGTGGTTGTCTCACAAGATTAGGACAAGATCCATCCAAAGACAACTTCAGGTGAAAACATGTCCAAGTTTCTCGAGAACCGTCAAGAACACTGCCTTGAGTCAATAGACGTTGACAGGTGATCCATATTGTCGTGTGCTGTACCACAACCTCTTTGGTCAATGGAATGCAAGAACCATTGAAACCATTTAAACACAGTTATCTGCACCCAACTCGCTTCGTTCGTTGTGCAGCACCGGTTTCCGGTGGTTTTGTCACACACCCACACCGACAGCTGGAGACCGCTGAGGCACAGCTGGAGACCGCCGTGGAGCTTCAGAGTTTGGAGTTGAGACATGGAAGGCAAGAACTGCATGCAGCGCAACTGGAGATCCAAACCCTCAAGGATCGCTTGGATCACAAGGAGGTGGTGTTGCAACAAATGAATGCCCAGCTGAAGAGCAAGCTGAGAGTGGAAGATGAGTTTGTTCCCGAGCTGAAAGTGGAGAGCAAACACCGAATTGCTTGGTTGAAGCAGCTGAAGGAGAAGAATCGCCAGTGGCAAGAAGAAACGAGCCATCGAAGCCAAGACTTGTTGATGTTTGTGCTCAAGAAGCATCAGAGGCAGACCCAGCGCCGTTGGGGCAAGGCTGAGGCACCCCAGGTCAAGGCTGAAAGCGCAGAGTTGAATGAAATGATGACCCAACGAGCGTCTCACCGTACTGCGCGCAGCGGGACAGCTAGCAGCGGGACAGCTAGTGCATTGGACCGCAGTGTGGCTTCCAAGGGGGTTCCCATTGTCGATGACATTGTGGATGCGGGTGAAGATGTTGTGAATGAAATCACGGATGGTACGGGCTTGGTCGGGGATGCTTTGAGCGATGCCTACAATCAGGCCACCGACAAGGCGGCATTTGCGGCTAACACGGTGATCGACACAGTAGAGCAAGCTGTGGCAATTTTAAGTCAAGGCTTTGACTTCAGTGCCGATTGTCCCAATTGGCAAGGGCCTTCACTCTCTGTGAGCGATTCTGACATCTCGGTGGACTGGGGAAGGCAAAGGTGTAGAGTCACTTTGGTTGGTGAAACTTTAACACTCTTCGACATGAATTTTGGCAGCACTTCCGTGGCGTATCCTGCACCCTTGACGGCCATGATTAGTGTCGGCCAACAGGTCTCGGGTTGCCTTTCCAATGGGAATGCTTTGGACGTGTTCAAGTGCACAGCTAAAGCCATAGGTGATGAGTTGTTGGCAGATGTTCCAGCTTTCAAGATCCTATTTGCCTTGGCAGAGCACGTGGCAGGCTGCACTGGTGATGCGCTCGATGTGTTTACCTGCACCGCGGCCAAGGTGGGAGATGTGCTCTTGCAGAGGATCCCCCCCTTCAACCTCCTGACCAATTTGGGCACCATGCTCTCAGAGTTCATCGCCTTCTTCGCTGAGTTGGCGAGTGCCTTGATCCACACCTTGCTCTCAGAGACCAGCTCCCTCATGCAAGTGGCTGTGAACAGCAGCTTTCCACGCGCTGGCGAGCAGCCCCTGCAGCTGGCCGGTCCCAAAGGCCTAACGGCACGGCTTTCCCGGCGCCAAAGCCGGGCGCCGCCCCGGCGCCCCGGACCGCCGTCTGGGAGCGCGCCGCCCGCGAGCGTCTTGCAGCGGGAGGCGGACCGGAAGCCCTCCAATGACGTGGACAACGGCATCGTGGGCTTCGGTAGCACGGAGGCACAGCCCTATGCATCGATGTTGATTACCCAGTTTGGTGGGGATGAGATCGACAGCGGGTCCTGCCTGGCCTTTGCGCCCCGTCATCGCACTGGAAGCGCAGGGAATGTGACCAAGAGAGACTGGCAGGTGCCAAGTCCTGAGAGTGAAGACTTCGTGAAGCTCGAACCCTGGGCAGTGCCTTGTGACAACCAATGGGCCAAAGACAATCCCAGCAAATGGGAGGGGTATTCCTTCTACACCTATGAGTCTGTCATCGAGAAATGTGCCGCCATCACGTACTCGATGTCGGCTCAGCCAGTGATCTCGTTCGTGGGCGGTTTGGAATTTGATCTCCTCCCTGCACCTCTGATGGAAATCACCACAGAGGTCTGCTGGCCCGATCGAGTTTCTTCTCCCGATTTGAGTCTCATTGTCTTCACCGCTCGCAGTGCTGGCATTGTCCTCTTCACCCACACCATTCGCCTCCACCGTCGTTTTGGGGACGACGCCAACTTCACCAGCGGCAACTTCAAGGACTCGGTCGAGCGGCCGAGGAACTACTTCGGCAAGGGAACGGGTGAGGATGATGACAAGGCTTTGCAGGTTTTGTCCCGTGCGGCGGCTTTCAGTCAGACCGGCACGGAACAAAGACCTCGGGTCAAAAGGGAGTCAAAGTTGGAGGAGTTTGAAGTGAAGCAAGAGGACCTCTTCTTGGCATCGGCCAAATACGATCAAAAGCTCGGTTTGAACATCACCGCAAGATGCTCAGCCGCACCGACTGGACAAATCAAACGTCTAGGACTGGACCTGGGACTATTTTGGGACTATTTTGCATGTCAAGCTGCAACGTCAACAGCAAAATGCAGCCACCTTGTGTCATTCATGAAGGTGCAGCTTTTTAGGCGCACCTGTTTGCTTTCAACACATTTTGTGGTGGACAGTCTCACCTAAGGACCTAGTCCGCGGCACCCACCCACCCACCCACCAACCCACCCACCCAGCAGAACATCCAAAACACACTCTCTCCCCACCCCCGTGCACGTGCCGCCGTCCTTCCGCCCTCCTGATTGCAGCCCTAGCACGCGCCAGCCGAGGATATGAAGGCGCAGCAGCTTCCAAACGGGTTCAAGCTGCTTTGTCAAAGAAGCTGGCGACCTTGCAGGAGGAGGATGGAGATCTGGGCGTCCACGAGCTCTTCGAGCTAGGAAGCCCGTCAGGTTCTTTGGTGGGCTTCAACATCAAGGGTGAGTTGTCATCAGGCAGGGCATGAGGAAGTGTGATGTGAGTGTCAAGTGGGGAACAGACTTGTGAGTCTTGATTGAACAGAAGAAGTGCCACTGTATCTCGCCATTTTCTGTCCATGATGCAAAAACAGGAACGCCAACTCAGGGCCCCTTTCGTCTCCGGTCCCTTTCGTCTCCAACGGCCTTCAGGTGTAATGCAGCTGAAGGTGCACATTAGCTTCGGACCTGTCGAATCTCCGACGAAGACCATTCCCTTAATCGACTTGGTCGACAATCTCCGTGTGGTCCTGGCAGCACTGCCTTTTGTGTCACAAGCCAGTAAGCAGAAAGCCATCGACGCTATGGGCAACACACATTTCGATTTGGAACTGCCCTCGGCAGAGTTCTTGGGTTCATTGCCACTGGTGAGCGGGGTGACACAAGCATCTGGTCACGTGAGGGATGCAGTCTTCGAGCGCAAGGAGGGCATTTGCAGTGTGCAAGCAGCATTGAAGCCGACGACTTGGCGAGACGTGGCCATTCTGCCAGCCGAGTGTCATCCCAGTGGATCCTTGGTCTTCAACCTGATGACAGCTTCGAAGATCGCGAGTGTGGAGGTGGATTCGCGCGGAGTCATCACATGGATGGAAGGAAGTCAAGATTCGTGGCTCTCCCTGGCTGGCTTGGTCTTTCCCGCCGTCTCACCGGGCTGGCCCATTGAATTGCAGAATGGTTGGGAAAATGCTCCAGCTCCCTATGCCCCAGCGAGCTACACCTTGGTTGGCTCTCTGTGCTTCGTGGAGGGGCGCATTGTGAGCAGCAGCAGTTGGGGAGTCCTAGCTCACCTTCCAGAAGACTGCCGACCAACCAAGAGGCTCACCTTCAACTTGAACGGCCACGGGGCAGCGACCAGTGAGATTGAAGTCTTGACCAATGGAGAGGTGGGCATAGGACGACATAGCTCAAACCTCAGGCGTTTGCCCAAACCCCTCCTACAAGGCAAAAATAACCATAGCTGTCAACCACTGACTGGTGCGACTCGTAGGGAATAAGGGAATGAGCCCCCCAATAGAGATTCTAATGGATCCATTCCCTCATTCCCTGCTTGAGTCGCACCAGTCAGTTGACCATAGCTGTCAATCAATACTTGGGGTCTTTGAGAGTTCTGGTTTTAGAGCCACCTGACCAGGTGATCTACAGTGCAGGCCCCCAGACGAGCTGGCTGAGTCTGTCGGGCATCATCTTTGTCACCACCAAAGGTGTGGCCCATGCGAAGTCGCTGGAGTTAGCAGGTGGTTGGGTGGCCAGTGGTGGTGTGCCCACGTATAGTATGACGCTTGGCCACTGCCTTGTGGAGGGACAATTGGATGGAATCCTTCTCAATGGCGGTGCCAAGCTGGCGACACTTCCTGTGGAGTGCTGGCCAATGCGCAAACTCATCTTCAGCAAAGCTTATGGGACTAATAACATCGAAGTGGATGTGAGTGTCTAAATGAAAGCGACAAAGATGGTTTCTTTTTGTCTTGATCTTGCTTTTGGATACTTCTCTTTTGACAAAAAACATGTTTTTTTTGACAGTAAATGCCACGATCTTCCGGATCTTCCTGCTCAGGCGAGTTCGGAGAGATCTCCTACAGCGGCACGGAAGTTGTGGTCGGAGCCGCCCGCATAAGCTTGTCGGGCCTCCTTTTCAGCGCGCCCTCCGATGGACGGAGGATGCTACCGACCGTGGGGGCATGGGTCGCCAGCTTCACGAACCAATGGGGAGAGGGTGCTTTCATCATGAAGAATGGCTTCTGTATGTTGGAAGCGCGACCGACAGGTGAATCTTAGGGCAGAATTCAAACATACCTGAATGTTTGGGGTATAGAATAATAGGGTCCTCCAAAAAGAGGCTGGACTCCACATGTTCATCCTGACATGGCGACATGTTGGGTGACTTCCCTGACACAGGTGGCTCCCTGACGCCCCTCTCCGTGATCGCCCACTTGCCGGAGGGTTGCCGCCCCACGAAGCGCTTGACCTTCAATGTGAACCATCATGACTTCACGCACTCGGTGGACGTGACCCCTGAAGGTTCGGTGGTGTGGATGGATGGGCATGCGAAATATACCTGGGTCAGCCTCAGTGGCATCACCTTTGCGCCCGGAGACGTGGGGCGGATCACCCTGCCCTTGGTGAATGGCCAGCTCGGTTTTGGCAACAAAAACCGTTTTGGTGTTTTTTTTTTCTGTCTCAACTTTTCTTTTATCCCGGTGCTTGGGGGATGGGGTGTACAAACCGTGGTTTTTGTATCCCCAAATAGATAGAGAACGATAGAAGAGATTATTTTTTCCCTCACAAGGTCAGTAATATCGGTTCTATCAGAATCTTTGGAAAGCTCTGTAGCCGTGGTGCTGTCATCAGGTTGGACTCCGTATGGTCTTGAGTATGGGATTCCAGAAGTCACCAAGCGCAATGGCATTTGCTCAGTGGAAGGAAGACTCTTTGGTGGTGGCTGGCAGAAAATGGCTCAACTGCCACCAGAAGCTTGTTTGGTGTGAAGATCTACTGGGAAGCAGAAGCTCTTTCTAGTGTTCCCAGTCTTTCAATCCCACTTACTGCTGCAAACGCCGTCGCCAAACGGCTTCTAAGGAATGCACACCCAGCAAGCGGCTGATCTTCAACATGAACAATCTTGACAAGACTTCGCGAGTGGATGTGCAAGATGATGGCATCATCAGATGGTATGCAGGCGGGGACGGAGATGCCCGGCAAGCCCGGACTGCATCTGAAGATCTGGTTGGTCGTGTTTGTCGTGTGGGTTTCGGATTCGTTTTCGTGTTTCTGCTCGATGACCTTGTCCTTGAGCATCCTGAGAATGGGTTTCCATCCTCACGGAATGTCGTTTTGGGACCGAACCCAGAACAGCATGAGTGTTCGGTCTAAGTGTTCCACCATGTTCCACCATGTTCCACAGCTTCGGCCACACCCTCGGGCGAACCATGATTTCGGCCCGAGAACCGCGAGTTTTCATGTCCGGGCCTCGGACCTACCCGGACAGAACATTGGTAGGCGGCAGCTCCTACAACTGGATCAGCTTGTCCGGCATGATCATTGTCCCAGACGAGTCCAATGCAGTTCCGTTGGAACTCGCTAATGGTTGGCAAAACTATGGATCCATCTACGGCTCTGCAACTTATGCCTCCAGACAGCAAGTCAGAAAGAGAAAGCCACCCGGAACACACACACTTATGGATATGCGTACGGAACTGACAGCGGTGCCACACGCCAGCCTAAGTGAAAAACCTAGGGAAACAGGGTTTAGATCTCCCAACTCCAAATGGTCAAACCTCCAAAGGTCAAGGTTCCAAAATGCAGGACCACGAAACGATCGGGCGACAAGGACGACGGTCCGTGCATGTCTGCCAAGCTCATTAGCGCTTTACTGGAAATTGGAGTCAAAGCTTGTCAACACCACAACCAAGCAGGTACGTCGGAGTGATCAGCTCCGATATCCTCCCAACTCATGAGCAGCTTTGTTGGCAGTAGACTCATGAGTGGGCTACTGCCCCCTGCTTAAAAGGAATCAAGCAAATTAATCAAATCCAATTCAAAAGAATCCCTGTGACTACAAGGGGCACACACACACACGCACCTCCTCGAGGGGAGGCAAAGATTAAGGCTAGGACGAATGTGTAAATGTGCGCGCAGCAAGGACAAAAGGAAGAAGACATGAGAAGGAGGACGAGACGAGACGGGACAAAAGTGTGTGTGGTTGCGATGAAAGAGAAACCAAATGCACAGGGACAACCGATGAACCCCACCTCATTGTCGAGGCCTGGGCGACCTAAAACCTGAGTTTAGAAGTAGATGTGCGCGTACAAGCTAAGGCCCAGACCGTTGTGCGCGCAAGAGAAAGAAAGGAGTGAGATGAAAGGACATGAAGCAAGGGAAGACATGAAAGGAAAGAAGAAAAAGAAGTGTGTGAAGGGGAAAGGATGAAAAGGGGAACCAAATGGGGGGGGACGGGAACCGATGAAGCCACACCTCATTGGAGAACCTATGCAAGCCTGGTTGAAAATGTACGTGCTGTGTGTGCATCTGAGGTAGCGACGGGTCCGTTGTGCTTTGGCCGCTGCGGCCACGTACGGCTTGCCCGAGGGCTGCCACCTTTGACCGCTGCGGTCACGTAAAGGCATGAGCCAACTTGGAATGCAATAATCCGACAAGTCTTGGCAAATAACTTTGGCTTAAGCCTCCTGCTGTCCGCTTCGGACACCTACGTTCCCAGGCAGGGGGGAACAACGACAAACCCCCGTTCGACGGGTCCACCACGAAACGATCGGGCGACAAGGACGACGGTCCGTGCATGTCTGCCAAGCTCATTAGCACTTTATTGGAAATTGGAGTCAAAGCTTGTCAACACCACAACCAAGCAGGTACGTCGGAGTGATCAGCTCCGATATCCCCCAACTCATGAGCAGCTTCGATGGCAGTAGACTCATGAGTGGGCTACTGCCCCCTGCTTAAAAGGAATCAAGCAAATCAATCAAATCCAACTCAAAAGAATCCCTGTGACCACAAAGGGGCACACACACATACACTGACTGGGACCAACCAAAAATGCCAGGACTCCCGACCCGTCGGACTGTATTTGGGACGAACCTGTTTACCTGTCCGATGGAAGGAACGGAATCCAAAGGGGCTGGGATCACATGGGGCTTCGATGCCTTGAGGTCTTGCTGGATGGTATTTGTGTCATTCAAGGCATGGTGAAGGATGGCGCGAAAGGGACCAACGTGGCGGTTCTGCCAGCTGAGTGTCGCCCCAAGTCGCGCTTGGTCTTTAACATGAACCTGAGAGAATCGGTCGCACGTGTGGATGTACTGACCAGTGGAGGCCTCAGATTCCATGCCTCTGGCGCTTGGAACACTAATTGGTTGAGCCTTACTGGGATAAGCTTCACAGTTTAACTGGCTGATGTGCCAGTTCAAATTTTAATATTCCTGTTCAGCGCAACGTGCTCCCTTGAGCAAGCTTGACCGATTTCTCGTCAGAAGGTCTGTCGGAGCATGGCCGCAAGAAATTGGGCTTTGCTGGAGTGTCTTGAATGGGCTTGAATGGAGTGCTTTGATGTGTTTTGAGCCTAGTATGATTGTTGCCCTTGCGCTGGTTGTGCTTGTGCAAACAAACACCCATGTTGAGGGCCGGGCCTCTGCAGCATTTTGCTCGTTGAATCATTTTTCGCGCCCCTTTGGAGTCGTTCGCCATGCCGACCAAACGTTCCCAACGTGCTACTGCTGCTGTGGTGGCTGGGGCTGCCGCCACCATGTTGGCTCCTTCCTTCGTGGGCCCGTCTGCCTCATCAGCACCTTGGTGATCATGGGTAGATAGGTATTGACCAATGTGATAGGTATCTTGGAGGTGCAACACTCCTCTTTATCATCTTTTTGTGTGTTATGCCCATTTCGAGTTTGTGCTAAGAAGCTGAGCGCTGTGACGAGCGCCCCGGCGCCTGTGGCCGCATCAGCGCCTGCCAGCGGAGTTGGTGCTGGAGCCAGCATTCTCGGTGCAGGAGCAGCAGCTTTGGCAGCAACCGCGGCTGTGCGACCAACCAAGCGATGCGCCAAGAAGGACAAGGCTGTTCGCCTCGCCACAGCAACCGAAGTGGACGTGGACACTGAGTGCATCAATGCCATCCGCTTCTTGGCCGTGGATGCTGTGAACAAGGCCAACAGTGGTCATCCTGGTGCTCCCATGGGTCAGGCACCAATTGGATACCTTCTCTTCGCTGAGGAGATGCAGTACAATCCTGAGGATCCAAAGTGGGTGAACCGTGATCGCTTTGTCCTCTCTTCAGGCCACGGCTGCATGCTCCAGTACTCCCTCCTGCATTTGGCCGGGTATGACAGTGTCTCCATCGACGACATCAAGCAGTTCCGACAGTGGGGTTCCAAGACTCCAGGCCATCCTGAGAACTTCGAGACTGATGGCATTGAAGTGCAACTTGATGGCCAGAATTTCAATTATTCTTTTTCTCAGCCAACAATATATTCCTTCTTTTTAAGATGCAGACTTTTGGGTGTTGAATCTCACCTCGATTCTGGGCCAACAAAACCCCAAGAGAACTCCAAACACTCATGCAGAAATCGGGTGCCTTGTCCCTGACCTGTAGTGGGATCCAGTGGGGCCTCGAAGCACCGGACACCTTCAGCACCGCTTCGCTCCGTTTCGCTCCGTCGACCGAGGACCACCGGACCGCTGGGCATGGGCATCTCCAACGCCGTGGGCCTGGCGGCCGCTGAGGCGCACCTCGCGGCAGCCACTCGTCCGGCTAAAGACACGGACGACGGGGGGGGGGGAGGTGGCCACGTGGAGAGGGCGGGCCAAGTCCAAGCAGAGGGGTTTTGGACAGGTTTTGGTGAGGAGGTGTTGGCTTTGGGGGTGGAGGGGAGGGGGTAGTGACAATTCTTTAGTGGGGAGATTCACGCGGGGCCGGAAAAGAGTTCTCTGTCTAGCTGCAGCTGCATGATCTTTGTCGTGTGCAATTCCAGGTTTACAACAAGCCATTGTACACCTACCAAATCGACAAAACCTACGATGAACACGGATCGATTCAGGTCTACAACAAGCCTGGAATGGAACTCATCGATCACTACACCTACACCATTGCAGGCGACGGACGGGAGCGGCGGTGCACCAGCGTCACACTGTTCCGACGTCGTGCTGGGCACGACACGCTGTGGGACCTCGCTTGCCAGCAAGCGGAGCTGCCGGGAGAGAGGATGTGGTGAGTGAAAATTGGAAAACAGGTGCATTCCAAGATATTCCAAGTAATTCAAGCAGTTTTGACGTTCGACACCCTAGATATGGAAGTCATTGAATATCAGAATCAGTTTCTGCCGTTCTGGTATACCAGTGCCAGGTGATGGCTGCATGCAGGAGGGCATCTCGCATGAGGCCTGCGCATATGCTGGCCACTTGGGGCTGGGCAAGCTTATCGCTACTTGGCTCAAAGAGGGAAAGTTCATGGCTTTTCATTGGAAGCCTCTGAAGTCGAAGAAGTCATCGGTCCTCGTATTACTTGTGGTGACACTCCACGTGGCTTGAGCCATCATCCAAAAACCCGAAGCTTTCGACGTCCGAGGCCTTCTACGATGACAACGGCATCACCATCGATGGCCACACCGACCTCTCCTTCACCGAGGACGTGGGCAAGCGCTTCGAGGCCTACGGCTGGCAGGCGTGGCGACTGGGGCCTGCCTACTCCTGCGAAAAAGAAGCCTGCTCTTCATGTGGGATGAGGTTTTTCAAAAGGAACAAATGGGGTTGTTACATCAAGAGTCTACATGAAGTTGTTGCTCCTCTCATGCTGAAAAAACACACGTGGCAGGTCTTGGAAGTGCCGGAGGGCAACACTGATGTGGATGCGATCCGGAAGGCCATCAAGGCGGAGCTGGCCTTTCAAAAGGCTTCAAACTCGCCCACAGCACGAGATGGTCAGAGTAGTGAGTGGCTTTGTGTTCTTTTCTCCTCTTTATCTTGGCTTTCCAGGAGGCGAAGGCCTGCACTGATAAGCCCACTTTGATCAAGGCGATGCTGAATCTGGCACCTGCATGCCAGACTGCTTGGGCAGATGTTGAAAGTTGCGTAGGTGAAGACCACCATTGGCTTTGGCTCGCCCAACAAGGCCTGCACTAAGCACGAAGCACGGGACAGAGCAGATCAGGTGAATTGGAGAGCAGTTGTCACTCACTTAGCTGATGCTTTGCTGCCAAGGCTGACAGCCATGATGCCCACGGAGCACCCCTGGGCGCAGATGAGGCGGAGGCACTGCCAGTAGATGATCTGCCAGACAGGCGAACGGGAGTTGATGGACAGAGTCCTAGGCCACGCGAAAGCAGCTGGGATGGAACTACGGTGAGTTTGAGGCGCGATGCGTCATATCTGAATCTGCATCTGAATGTGTTGACTATTCAAGAACCAGCACCACGGAAAGGTTGGACACTCCTGACTATGTACCATCCAAGAACAACTCCTTCGGTGGTGCTGGAATAGGTTTTGAGTATCATTTTGGCTCCAACTTGAGGTGCCAGACCAGGTGTATGACACCTTCAGGAAGCATGCCAAGGCTGGCTCTGAGAAGCAAGCGGCCTGGAATAAGATGTGGAAGGCGTGGTCTGACACATTTGGTTTCAGACTAGCCACCAAGACTAGCTATCTTGCTCCACACTAGCCACCAAGACTGCTCAGACCACTGTCAGGAGTACCAGGAGAAGGAGCCCGAGCTGGCTGCGCAGTTCAAGCGCGCGGTGATGGACCGCAAGCTGCCCGACAACTGGACCGATGCGCTCCCCAAGGCGAGGGGCGAGTGACCCGGGTGAAACGGCGAAAACGCCGAACAAGTCTTGTCGGTTGGCGGCGGCAAGTCTTGTTGTTCGGTGCCTGGCAGTGTCTCGCTCGAAATCGATGGGGCTGGCTTCGCATGACTCGTGTCGTAAACAGGCAGTAGACATTTTGAGAGAGCTCCAAGAAAAGGGAGCCCACCCCAACAGTATAGTCCTAAAGCATCCTCAAGCCGCCGTACTTTTGTCACGCTCTTGCCTTGCGACGCGCGAACACGTGTGGCTAACCGGCATGCGCCCTGCGGGTTGCGGGTTGCGAGACGCACGGCCAGCAGGTGACTCCGGAGGACAAGGGCAAGGCCACCCGGCTCCACTCCCAGGAGATGGGGAACTGAACATGCTGCATCAGCTGAAGACCCCTACGCGACCAAACGGCTTTGAATCGGTTCATCGGTTTGCTTCGAATCCGTTCGGTTCGGTGGTAAGGACAAGAGAAACACACGATGGACATGGATGGTTCGGTTCAGCAAAAGCCCAGAATTCTCGGAAGGTTCTCATAGTTAAAGGCCACACCCTCTGACTGAAGCGAGAAGTTGTTGAAGTTGCTATGGCAGGACTGTTTGAATGCCATCGCCAACGTGCTGCCAGAGTTCATGGGCGGCTCGGCCGACCTGGCTCCCTCCAACATGACTTTGTGGCTTGGAGAAGCAGCGAGTTGCTAGCAGCGAGCAGTTGAATAGGCATGAGCAAGCAGGTTGTTTGAAGACAACACGATCAACCTGCATTTTGCAGGTGAAATTTGCAGAGTTTGATTGGGATCGATAGTACTCTGAGGATGAAGTGCACGGGCGACTTCCTGAAGGACAGCTACTCCGAGCGCAACATGCGCTTTGGCATCCGCGAGTTCGGCATGGGCGCCGTGTCTAACGCGCTGTCCCTGGACAAGACAGGTGGGGCATGGCAGAGCCTTGATGAGTTATAATCACAGGGCGGGGTCATATGTCGGACTCTGACTGGTGAGTAGTCATGATAGTGATTGGCGAGTTCAAGAGCCGTACTGACGCTCTGGCCCCTCGGAACATCCTGCCAACTCCTCAAAAACGACCGTGGTTGTTGGCTCGCACGGTGGCCTTGGCGTTTGGATTTGTGGTTCCGCTCCAGTTTGCTCCCCAAAAGCGCCCCTTGGGAACGGCTGGGGAGTTTCTCGGCTGGGGAGTTGGTGAATCCAAGAACCTCCCCGACTGAGGGGGCGATCGATACGGAGAACGGAGCGCTGCATGCACTGCAGACCTGCGAACGATCGAATGAATGATCCTGTTGCTGGTACACTCGGAATCCGAAATGGTTGACGTGGAAGTGGAGTGAGTTCACGATAGGGAGCGTCAGTACACCAGGTGTACACCTCATGAATGAGCTTTCCAGCTTGACTTGGCGATCAGGGGTCTTGGCCCGTGTCATGTCATCCCTTGAACAAGTCCTCCCACCTGCTTCTCTTCATGTCGCCGATCTCTTTTTTCGCTTCGTGGCGCAGGCATCATTCCTTACTGCGCCACCTTCACCATCTTCACCGACTACATGCGGGGCGCCATCCGCATTGCTGCCCTGTCGCAGGCAGGCACCATCTTCGTGACCACTCACGACTCCATCGCAGCACCTGGGCCAAGCAAGAGTTCCTTTTTTTTGTCCGATGTTTGTATTCTTTTTTGAGTCACCCAAAAGATATCATCAGGGATCGGCCCCAGGTGCGCGATAGTGGGTTTAGATGTTGCTTTTGTGCGTTCCACTTCTCCTCCCCCCAGCTCTTGCTCTCGCTGAAGAACCGAGGTGGGTGAGGATGGTCCAACCCATCAACCCATCGAGACCTTGCCCTCCCTGCGTTTGATCCCCGACCTCACCGTGATGCGCCCCGCGGACGGCAACGAGACCGCCGGCGCCTACAAGTTCCTTGGCTTCGGCGCGATGTCCGCCCAAGACATGTCAGATGTGAAACGATGTGAGACGGCGCGTGAGACGTAGAACATGGAAAGGAGATGAAAGGAGTACAAGACATGAAGTGAGTCTCGCCCTTCAGAGGATTTTCTGTCAAAAAGGACTTGATCTTCGCAAGCAAGATGTGCTAGGATAGCTGGCCTACCACGACTGAGGTATGCCGTGGAGCGCTCCAAGAACGAGTCCCGCCCCACGATGATGGCCTTCTCACGTCAGGCCGTGGACAATTTGCCCAACTCGTCCATTGAGAACACCCTGAAGGGCCAGATGCTCAGGGATATCGGGTGTTCGATGCCGAGCATTAGGCTTTTTCGGAGCATGCTCACAAAACGCATTCTTTAAGAATAGTCTTGGTCTGTCGGTTCTATTACCTGTCACAGTCAGTAAACAATTACTATATATAACATGTATTAACATATTTCATAGAACAATTTTAGAACGAGGCCTTTACTAGCCATCATCATCCACGCTTACTGCGCATAGGGATAGTCTGAAAAGCATATCGTTCTCCGGGAGTGTATAGGAGAACAACAGCTCACCAGCTCACCAGTCCCTTTGAAATTTAGTGGAGTTATATATTGAGTAGAGTAGAGTTTTCAAGCTTGTTCAATCAGATGCAGAGGCTAGAGTTTGGGCACCTGATCATCCTCGCTTTGAGGTGCCTACGAGGTCATCGAGTGCGAGAAGCCAGAGCTCATCCTGCACCTCAGCTGTTCGCAGATTTCAGGGAGCCAGATGATTGTTTCGCAGTGGTTGCCTGAAGAGCTCGATGCCTTGGTTGAAGGGCTCGGTTTTTGGAGGCCATCGCTCTTAGGTTGGAGGCCATCGCCCATGAGTAAATCAAAAGAAGATGGTTGCGTTCTTGTTTCTAGAAAGTTTCTTAGTTACTACTAGTAAGGCACTTGTTACTACAAGCGATGCACTTGTTCCTAGTAGCGGACTGTCCGTTCTTTAGGATCGGAACGGGCTCCGAAGTGGGGCTTTGCGTGGATGCGGCCAAGAAGCTGGACAAGAAGGCACGGGCGTCCCAGGTCATTGAGATGTACCAACAATGGCTCGTTATTGGTACGATATATATATATATACATATATATATATATATGTTATATCATATCCAACATGATCTTCTGTACATGACATTCTTCCCTTTCTTGTGGGGCCCATGGCAGCCCTCATGCCTGCCCTGCTTCTCCCCAACGCCCTCTCCGGTCCTTCGTCGTTTTCAGGTGCGGGTGGCCCGGACCCTCAGGAGCCGTTCGGGTCAACCCGTTCGGTGCCCCGTTCGGGTCAACCCGTTCGGCCGAGGTCTCGATGCCGTCCTGCGAGGTCTACCGGGCGCCTGGGCCGTCGCAGTTTTTCCTTTCAAGTGGATGAACACGTGAGGCTTCATGCCTTGACACGGGGCTTCATGATCATTGGGATCATTGGGTTTGGAGACTACCTGAGAAGAGACCTTTGCATTCCTGGACATCTCGAGCTCTGAAGTGCTGAGGAGCAGCCAGACAGCTACAAGTCCAAGCTGCTGCCAGCAGATGTCCCGAAGATGAGCGTTGAGGCCGTGGGTGCCCGGATCGGTCCAGCCTGCGGCGGGGCCGTTCAGCCCCTCTTCGTGGTCTGTTGACATGGTCCACATGAACGGAACGGGGAGTTCGGTGGGGGAGTTTGCCCAACAAAGGGGCACGAGCCCCGAAAAGTCTCAAAGGCAAACTGGCTCAAGAACAACAAAGAATAATGTATATATATATATATATGTATGACATGTATGACATGTATGACTTGTAACTCTTCTTGAGGGAACCATGGTGCTTTACCCTCCGAAACATGCCACTCAACGTGGGCATCTCTTCCATCCGAACTCTGAAGGTCCGGAGCCACGACCCGACTCGACCCGGCTCGCTGGTAGGCGGCCTGCACTGCCGGATGGGGTGAGTTTGTCAGGACCTTGGACCCGGGCGCGTCCCCACCCTGGTGCGGTCGGTTGGGTTCTCCGACATGAAAGGGACGCACCAGCACCTCGGCAGGGGAGCTGATGTTCGATCCAGTCAGATCCAGCCAGATCCAGTCCAATCGCCCTTCTTCTGCACTTCTTCGGGATGGCGCGACGCCCCGAGGCGGATGCCTTCGTGGGCATCGACGTCTTCGGCGCATCGGCGCCGGGCGGCACCTGCCGGGGGTGCCCAGGGGCGCCCGGTGCGGTGGAAGCGAGGTTCATGGAATGGAGTCGTTGGATGTGCAGCTGCAGATGGTTCAGTTTTTTCCTCTCCTTTGGAAGAAAGGTAGATGTTTGAGGACCAACAAAAAGAAGGGTCGAAAGATGGCTGTGGTTGGACCCCAACGGGAAAAAACAACATTTTAAAGAAGAACACCCAAGCTGGCCGCCAGGCCTGCTTGATCGCCAGGTCCCTGCCTTTCTGAGCCCACTCCGCAGGACTCCGGTGCCCAAAGAATGCAACGAGCGGTGGAATTCTGAGGTGGTTCATGGTTCATCACAGTCTTTCTTCTTCCCCCTGAGACTCCCCCCCCATCTAACTGATGTGATTCACATCAGGTCACAGCAGACTCTTCTCTTCTCCTCTCCCGTTTCTGCGAACAAACATCGACCAACGACGACCTCCGGCCGAACGACTGCGGCACGGCCCGCAGCTGCTGGACAAGGCCTGGACAAGTTTGGCTTCAACGTGGACAACGTGGTCAGCTGTGCTGAGAGGTGTGATGGACAGGGTTCACGACGACGACATAGGTTCGACCCAAAGAAATCCTCCGTGAGTGTTCAAGACACGTGACCTTTCCTCTTTCAGTTTTTTTCCTTTTGGCGCAAGGAACGCTGAAGGCTTTCCATGGCCTTTCCATGCCTTTCCATTTCAGGTGTGTTCTGTACATCCCTTTCGTGTCGAAACACATTTAAGGCACGGCACGACACGATGCGTTCCCACGGTGCGTTCCCAGGTGCCTCGCGGGCGAGAAGGGTGCGTTGCCGGGATGCTCAGGGGTGCGTTCGCCACTCCAAACGCCACTCTCGTGGCTTTGCGGTCAGAGAAAACCCCAGGGGGATTTCGCTGATGCCAGTGCACTTGAGGCGGGCATATGGTATTTACACGGAAATATGGCATCTTTGAAGCAACCAACAGGCTGGAGCTTAGTTAGGGAATTCGGAATGAGAGTGGCAATATACCTCAGGACCCGTTCCACCATTTCCAATGACAGCTCGTCACCTGTCCACGGTTTTGGAGTGGAGGGAGCGCTCAGGTCGAATGGCAGCCAGGGCAAGCATTGAGCGAGGGAGGCGAAGGCTTCCATTTTGTGGAGATGTTAATGTCCCTCAGAACACGGAATTCCCTTGGCCCTTCGCCACCGGTTTTGGGTTCGGAGAAACAAAGAAGTGGAGGATTGTGGAAGACTGCAGCTCTGGAATCACCGAAAGAAAGGCGAAAGGAAGGTTCGTGAACTTTAGGAATCTATAGGACTTCTCCGAGATGCAACCCGCTTGGTGGATGTGTCACATGATGTCACATTTTTGCTCTTTTTTGTTTTTCCAAAGCAATGCACGTCGCTTGGTGGATGCCTTTCCCTGCAAAAAGCGGATGTTGCATTTTTCAGCACCATTTTCCGGCCGACCTTGACGCCTGGCAGCTTTCAGATGATGTCAGCTTTCTGGTGTCTGCAAGAGTTGTAAAAGACAGTCCTCTGGCACCTTTAGGCGACTTTATTCAGTACACCAATGAGTACTAGCTATAAGTATAGCTATATCAGGCTATATATATATATATCTATGTAACATGATGTCATGTACTTGTACATACATATATAATCTAATATATATATACACATATGTAACACTATATATTATGTATATATATATATATTTGTGTTTTGCAGGCAATATGTATTCCATTTCATTTTGGTTCAAAGCTGCGAGATTCCGCCAAATTTTGCGTCACGTCGTTCTTTGACAATGTCTATGTTGCTTGTTCTCCGTTTTTCGCTCCTGATTTGGCAGGCAGCCAGTATGAGGGCACAGGGTCAGCAGAAAGACAGGGTGTGCGTTTTCGTGAAGCCGTCAGAATGTCCTGGCACTGACCAGGTTCGATTTTTTGACGAAGGATGGAAACCAGCCGCGGAGGTTAAGGATGATGAGGTCATGTGCTGCAGGGAAGACCCTCCATACGACATTATTTGGACTCGCGGCTCTCCTGAACAGTGCAAGCTCCATGGTTTCATGTACCTGAACCACACTCATGCGAAGGATGGGAAGACTTGTGCCACCGTCGATTGGCCGTATGCCTCTTGTTTCTCTGCAAGCCCAGACTACTGTGGACCGCCAAGCTACATGATTCCCTTACAGCGGACAGAGCAACGCAAGGGAAACCCTATCGATGGAACTGAACTCCTGAGTCATAGCTACTCCGGATGGGGCTACAAATACCTTGGAAACAACCAGTGTTGCTGGTTGAGTAGCAGTCGGCGCTTTGCCAACTTTGTGTGCCGAGAGACCAAACTCGCTTCAGTTGGTTGCCACTATACGACTCTTGCGACCTCTGAGGAGTTTGGGACAGATATGGGTCCAGACCCAACCTCCTCCAATGGCCTGCACCGGTGTTGTGGAACCACCCAGGTCGATGTGCAGGTCCTTCCGGCCGCTGACCCCGTGCACTGAGAGGCCCTTAGCCTTAGTCATGACCGGACCACCGGACCGTGCGGAGAAAAAGCGCCACCCTGGCCGTGTGGTTGGTGAGTTTCAGCCTTCTTCACGTGCACCGTTTCAGAGGGACCCCAAATCAGCCTCCGTTTCAGCCGCCTCTCTCCGGATCGAAGCGGTGCGGCAGTGCAGCATTCAGCTCGAAGATAGCCAATTGGGAGTGCTTAGAGTTCTTCGCCATGCCGACCACCCGTGCCCAACGTGCTACTGCCGCCGTGGCCGCTGGTGCTGCCGCGACCGTGTTGGCTCCTGCGTTCGTGGGCCCTGCAGCCCCAACAGTCTCTTGGTTGCGGAACGAGAGATGTGTTTGAACATGAACTTGTTGCCAAAAATAAATGATAAATTCAGCAATATCGAACTGTGACATACTAACTAAGAAGCTGAACGCTGTGACGAGCGCCCCGGCGCCTGTGGCCGCATCAGCGCCTGCCAGCGGAGTTGGCGCTGGAGCCAGCATTCTCGGCGCAGGAGCAGCAGCTTTGGCAGCAACCGCGGCTGTGCGACCAAACAAGCGATGCGCCAAGAAGGACAAGGTTGTTCGCCTCGCCACAGCAACCGAAGTGGACGTGGACACTGAGTGCATCAATGCCATCCGCTTCTTGGCCGTGGATGCTGTGAACAAGGCCAACAGTGGTCATCCTGGTGCTCCCATGGGTCAGGCACCAATTGGATACCTTCTCTTCGCTGAGGAGATGCAGTACAATCCTGAGGATCCAAAGTGGGTGAACCGTGATCGCTTTGTCCTCTCTTCAGGCCACGGCTGCATGCTCCAGTACTCCCTCCTGCATTTGGCCGGGTATGACAGTGTCTCCATCGACGACATCAAGCAGTTCCGACAGTGGGGTTCCAAGACTCCAGGCCATCCGGAGAACTTCGAGACTGATGGCATTGAAGTGCAACTTGATGGCCAGAATTTCAATTATTCTTTTTCCCAGCCGAAAATATCTTCCTTCTTTTTAAGGTGCAGACTTTGGGTGTTGAATCTCTCGATTCTGGGCCAACAAAACCCCACGAGAACTCCAAACACTCATGCAGAAATCGGGTGCCTTGTCCCTGACCTGTAGTGGGATCCAGTGGGATCCAGTGGGGCATCGAAGCACCGGACACCTTCAGCACCTCTTCGCTTCGTTTTCCCGTCCCGTCCCGAGGACCACCGGACCGCTGGGCATGGGCATCTCCAACGCCGTGGGCCTGGCGGCCGCTGAGGCGCACCTGGCGGCAGCACCTCGTCCGGCTGTAAGCGGGAAGAGACCCGGGAGGGAGAGTGTTGTTGGGGAGTCCGACACTTCGTGTGAGTGTCGTTTTGCGTTTTTTTTCGAAGACTTCTGACGTAAATGGTTTGGGCCGTTGATTACGAACGATGCGAGACTTCTGAATCACCGCGCGGTCCGGTCCGCCGAACGATGTGTCGCGGAGCGGATGTCGTTCTGCGGATTTGGAGGAGAGTGAAGTGAACAAACACGTCGTTTCATGTTCTTATCGTTTTGGATCTCTTGAGAAGTTCAAGCTGTAACTCAGATTTTCTTTCAGTTTTGTAGTTTCAACATCGGATCTTTTGATCACTTGAAGATGTTTTTCATCCTCCAAGTATCCACATCCGACCTGATCCACAAGGGCCACAAGGTCCTTGAGGAGGAGGTCAGGCCTCCTCTCCCAGGAAACGAGGCCCATCCCACCTACGAATGATCTCCGAACGCACTTGCTGAGCTGCAAGACCTCCTGAGCCCGAGGTGTACAACAAGCCTGGTATGGAGCTGATCGACCATTATACCTACACGATTGCAGGTGAAAATCAATGATTCCTGTCGCGTTGTATAGCTGTTTTTTGGCTTGATTTGTGTGACACTGATGTCCGACATAGCTGAACTGAAGAGAAGTACTGTAGCAATTTCGTGATTTCGTGCGGACTTTGTCATTTCAAAGTAGAGTAGTTTAACAAAGTGATATCATTGAAAGCTTAACATCGAGGGGATGATGATAAAGGGGATGAACATAGTGTTTCTCAAAGTTTCTCAACATGTTCCAATCTCTATCAAGTATATCAAATGAATAAGTAAAGCGAGGACGTTTACATGTTGGCTAAGTCCCCAAAGACCATTCATGTATAGAGACACTCTCGCATGTTATTTTGTGCCGTGATCTTTTTCAGACAAACACGCAGGCGATGGCTGCATGCAGGAGGGCATCTCGCATGAGGCCTGCGCCTATGCTGGCCACTTGGGCCTGGGAAAGCTCATTGTGGCTCGGCATGCGCCGGCGAGTGCACATCGGGGGATTCCTTTCGGTTTGGATACGTGCGGATCCGATGTGCTTGGTGACTTTGACTTTCTTGCATGGTGCTAGCTCCAATGTGTTCAAACATTTGGCCGGGGGTCATGTTCAGCTACCCTGTTCTTGTTTGAGTGCGTTGACCAAGAAGCCCTTTTCCTTTGGTTGCCCTTTGCTTTTCGCCTGCTTTCGCAATCAAAGGCCTTCTATGACGACAACGGCATCACCATCGATGGCCACACCGATCTCTCCTTCACCGAGGATGTGGGCAAGCGCTTCGAGGCCTATGGCTGGCAGGCGCGGAAAGGTCACAAGGTCCAATGTCTTCTCACCAAAAGAGCTCGGAGCTCAGTTTGGTGGTTTGCCTCGCCATTCCTGCTGAAGGGAGGAATCACCTGAAGGCTAAAAGGGCTGTGACCGAACAGTGCGGGCTTTTGGACTTTCACGTCCCAACCGGGTTTCCCCTTCTTGAGAAGCCGTGGAGAAGAACCCTCTGCAGGTCTTGGAAGTGCCAGAAGGCAACACCGATGTGGATGCCATCCGCAAGGCCATCAAGGCAGGCGAATCGCATTTGGCATGAAACATGATGCGATTTGGAAGAGTGAGAAGAGCAAAGTTAAGTGAGTCTAGAGTCTGGAAACAGTATACCTCACGAGCCTGCAAAGTCACCGTAGAACTGAGTCTGAAATCAGGAACCGCATCTGAAATCAAAGGCCTGAACTGGGCCTGAACAAGTCACTCTGCTATCATCATCGCAGGAGGCGAAGGCCTGCACTGACAAGCCAACCCTGATCAAGGCCTTGCAGCAGCACGAAAACTGCTGGCTGGAGTTCGATGTGTGTGGATTGGTCGCAGGTGAAGACTACCATTGGCTTTGGCTCACCCAACAAGGACGGATTTGGGGAGAGGGGAGTATTGGTGGAATCCGCCGCTGCCAAGGCTGACAGCCATGATGCCCACGGAGCACCCCTGGGTGCAGATGAGGCGGAGGCAAGGAAAAAGGGACAAGAATGACTCGCGTTTCGACAGGATTTGGTCACGCTTGAGATTGTTTGAGGCCACACGAAAGCAGCTGGGATGGAACTACGGTGAGTTCGAGGCGCAAACTACAGAAATGGACTATACAACTTGGTCATGTTCTCTTCAAAATTCCAGAAATCTTCAAACTTCAAGAAAAGCTCTGTAGTCCGATGGTGCGTCTCATCCGCAGATTGATATATTTCCTTTGAGGTGCCAGATCAGGTGTATGACACGTTCAGGAAGCACGCCAAGGCTGGCTCTGAGAAGCAAGCGGCCTGGAATAAGATGTGGAAGGCGAGGTGAAACGGAGTTTGTTGCTAAGAAACAACGGATAAGTCTCACATGTTCAGACTGCTCAAACCACACAAAACACATGTTCAGGAGTACCAGGAGAAGGAGCCCGAGCTTGCTGCGCAGTTCAAGCGCGCGGTGATGGACCGCAAGCTCCCCGACAACTGGACCGATGCGCTCCCGAAGGCGCTGTGTCCAATAAAGCCCATTTTCACTCCCTGAAATCGAGTGATAGTGGAAGTGGATGGAATGGCTTTCTTGAAAGGAAGACCCCATTTCCCGCTATCAAAGCCGTTCCGCGTCGGGTTGCTTGCGACGTCCGCCAGGTGACTCCGGAGGACAAGGGCAAGGCCACCCGTCTCCACTCACAGGACACACCGCTCGACGCGTGTGGAAGGTGGTCCGTCAGGTGCGCGCGAGCGCCTGCGGCGAGCTGCAGGTGCGCACGAGCTGCTTGCTGCGCGTGCAGCAAGCCAGGTGAGGTCGGCGTAGGTGTGGAATTCGTGTCCACGTGGGCGAGTGAAAGTCCAGGGTCTCTGAGAGGGACATGACGTAGTTTCCAGGAGGAGGATTCTCCGCATGTTTTGATATGGGCCGTAACGGGCCGTATGGTCTTTTTTTTTTGTGGGTGGAAGCTGGGTGGAAGCTCGGGCACCAAACGGTCGCCCCAAGTGCTATGGCAGGACTGCCTGAATGCCATCGCCAACGTGCTGCCTGAGTTCATGGGCGGCTCAGCCGACCTGGCTCCTTCCAATATGACTTTGTGGCTTGGAGAAGCAAAGAGTTTGGTGAACCAGTTCGTGCAAAAGTGCTTTTCTGACCCTGTTGAACTTGGATGAGGAAGCCTCAGGATTCTATTCTTGGTAGGCCAAGATGTACAGTACATTAATCGAGCTCGATCCCATTGCATTGGTGTGTGTGTGTGTGTGTTGCACGTGCCAGTCGAACTTGGTTTATCGTGGGATAGTACTCTGAGGATGAAGTGCACGGGCGACTTCCTGAAGGACAGCTACTCCGAGCGCAACATGCGCTTTGGCATCCGTGAGTTTGGCATGGGCGCCGTGTCCAACGCGCTGTCCCTGGACAAGACAGGTGGGGGAGAGTTACAGCTCAAAATGCTGGATCATCGAAGAGTCAAAATGGGGCTGGGACTGGGAGCTTGAGGAAAAAGGCAAGATGTATACTGACCTATAGAAGTCGAACCACCATTGTTTTAATTGCCTTTACTGAACCACCAGCTGCTTTACTAAGGGTTTTACACTACGAGTCACCGGATCGTTCCCATTTGAAACATGGTCGACTTGACATCCAGGGAGCTGAAGCTTCTCTTCTTTGTGTCATCCCGAGTCACTCTCAGCCAACGTGATGCATGTCGCCCGTTCGTCACTCGTGGCGGAGGCATCATTCCATACTGCGCCACCTTCACCATCTTCACTGACTACATGCGCGGTGCCATCCGCATTGCTGCCCTGTCACAGGCTGGTACCATCTTCGTGACCACGCACGACTCAATTGCAGTACTCGGACTGCATTCATTTGTGTCGTTCCTTCCTTTCCGTCTATTCCTTTTTCACAGCTGATTCGGTCATTGCCGGCTTTTCTTTCCTTCTGCGGCAGATTCTTTCTCGTTTTTGGACTCCGTGCGTACGATACATCCTTTTCCACGTGGTTGGGGAACCAAATGAGCTGGCTCAACCCATTGCCTCTCTCAAGTGACCGTTGAGAAAGGCAAACAACAGCTGAGGTGGGTGAGGATGGCCCAACCCATCAGCCCATCGAGACCTTGCCCTCTCTGCGTCTGATCCCGGACCTCACCGTGATGCGCCCCGCGGATGGCAACGAGACGGCGGGTGCCTACAAGCTACTGGGCTCGCAGCATGGGACACTGACCGGGGTTATCTGTAAATCAGTGACATGGGTAGCCGAAGCTTCCAGCCTCCCAAAAAGATCCATTGCTACCCCTGCCCACCGGAAGAAGAGAGTTCTTGTCTTGGGGGTCCCAAGACCGGACCTGACACTGGGCCGTTGAGGTCGTGTTCTTTTTTTTGACAATAATGTTTTTTTGGTACCCGTAGGGCTCCAAATACCATCTGAGAAGGTGTTTGGGGTGGGTTTAGAGGGTCCAAATACCTTCTGAGGAGGTACTTGGAGCCCTACATTACGTAAATTGAAGGATTACGGGAACTTTTCTGAGTCCTTTGCTTCGCCACCTACAACTTCTTGCCATGTGTTCCCAGTATTGTCACCCTCTGCAAGCCGTGTGACACCCCACTTGCCACCGTTGCTCGATGCTCAGAAGCGAAACATTTCTGTGGGGCGAGTGTATTCATGATTTTAGACTCTCGCGAGTGTGGTCTGAGCAACCTGGATAGGCCTTCGGCCTTCGCCTTCGATTCTGAGGTATGCCGTGGAGCGCTCCAAGAACGAGTCCCGACCCACGATGATGGCCTTCTCTCGCCAGGCCGTGGACAATTTGCCCAACTCGTCCATTGAGAACACCCTGAAGGGTGAGAGACTCGGAGCACCGTCTGCGACTGGGTCGTTTGGCTCCGTCTCCACTGCCCACCGGTCGTTTTGTATGTGGGGAGGTGAGGGCAATCGCTTTTGGAAAACAGTTAAAGCCAAAAAGAACGTCACCTAATAGCAATGGCCTCCAATCTAGGAGCGATGGCCTCCAACCCAATAGCAATGGCCTCCAACCTAATAGCGATGGCCTCCAACCTAATAGCGATGGCCTCCAACCTAATAGCAATGGCCTCCAACCCAATAGCGATGGCCTCCAACCTAATAGCGACGGCCTCCAACCCAATAGCAATGGCCTCCAGCCTAATAGCGATGGCCTCCAACCTAATAGCGATGGCCTCCAACCTAATAGCGATTGCCTCCAACCTAATAGCGATGGCCTCCAACCCAATAGCGATGGCCTCCAACCTAATAGCGATTGCCTCCAACCCAATAGCAATGGCCTCCAACCTAATAGCGATGGCCTCCAACCTAATAGCGATGGCCTCCAACCTAATAGCGATGGCCTCCAACCCAATAGCGATGGCCTCCAACCTAATAGCGATGGCCTCCAACCTAATAGCGATTGCCTCCAACCTAATAGCGATGGCCTCCAACCCAATAGCGATGGCCTCCAACCTAATAGCGATTGCCTCCAATCTAATAGCGATGGCCTCCAACCCAATAGCGATGGCCTCCAACCCAATAGAGCCTCCAACCTAATAGCGATGGCCTCCAACCTAATAGCGATGGCCTCCAACCTAATAGCGATTGCCTCCAACCTAATAGCGATGGCCTCCAACCCAATAGCGATGGCCTCC
>CAXAMN010005447.1:206728-235937 GCA_963970005.1 Durusdinium trenchii | reverse complement strand
CAACCTAATAGCGATGGCCTCCAACCCAATAGCGATGGCCTCCAACCTTATGCTGATGTCGCAGCATGATATATCGTGGTTGGAACATCGGTCTGAGAAGCCTGATGACATGCCCGGCCTTGTCACTTGAAGAGGCATGGAACTGAAAAAGCTGCAGATTTGAAAGGGTTTCTTCGCACGGTTTGTGATCCCCTTTTCTGACATGTATGACAATGTATGAGCCGCATTCAACGTGAGGTAGATTTGTTCAGGGTTGTTGAGGCTGAACATAGCAGGCCGCAACCCCCCCGCGGAGTCAACATACCCGCAAAGATAGGGAAAGGCTTGTGCCTTGATGGAGAGATCTACTGATAGCACTAGTTCCACCTGAAATGCACACCGTAGAATACGAACATCCGTGGATGTCCAATCCGTACAGCTGCCATTTTTTCCACGCATTGTTGGATGGTGGATGGTTCTCACCATCCGCAACGAACGTGTCACGATGAACGCACTGAACGCGCTGAACGCTTGGAGTGTGGCAATCAGACGAAGACAAGACGTCAGATTGTCCTCGGCGTCCTCGGTCGAAAAACACGAGGTGCCTATGAGGTGATTGAGTGCGAAGAGCCAGAGCTGATCCTGCAACTCGGTGAAAGGGAATCCAGTTCAACTAGCAGGGGAATTCTTGATTGTTTTGAATCCGGGGTGCCTTGATCTAGGTCCTTGATCACAGGTGTTAAAGGGGCGGGGCTTCTTGCTCTTGCTCGCAGCTAAACATCGGGTCGCCAAACAGGATCGGCACTGGCTCTGAAGTTGGACTGTGCGTCGATGCGGCCAAGAAGTTGGAGAAGAAGGCGGAAGAGACGCACGAACTGTGCATCGATTCGTCATTTCTCTTTAAAAGAACAGAACAGTACCTCGGATTCTTAGTTCAGCAGATTCTTTTCGTTCATGAACAGTACCACCGATTTCAGCAGAGCTCCAGGTGCGAGTGGCCCACAGCTCAGTGGATTGATGTAGGGCAGATGCATGTGCTTTGAAGCGAGTTTCTTTCGAATATCTTGGGTTTGTCCCCCAAATTCGAGAGTCCCCAAGTATCACCCATCCCAAGTAAACAATATTCGAATACCTGTAACAGTGAGTAAAGAAGTATCACCTTTTATTGAACAAGGCCTTTACTAACCATCGTCCACTGTTACTGGTACTAGGATAGACGCAAGAAAGACGATCCGTTTGACTCTGAGGTCTCGATGCCTTCTTGCGAGGTCTACAGGGCGGCTGCCTTGTGGGGTGAAGTCGAGCATGATACACGGCTGCCCACATCGCCCAACACGAGAGGAACAGCGGAGTCCGACTTAGGAGCAGCCGGACAGCTACAAGTCCAAGCTGCTGCCAGCAGACGTGCCGAAGATGAGCGTTGAGGCCTCTTGACGCCTCACGAAGACTGAACACTCTAACTCACTCATATGGAAGTGGCATGGTCCCTTGGAAGACTACTTTCCTTGGCGAACCGGGGGGTGCCATCCACGTCACCATGTGATGTGTTCGTCCAGAAGCGTACGCTGTGACCCTCGTCTCAGGCCGCATGCACTTCTGGATGGGGTGAATTCGTGGGGAGCTCAAACAGACCATCTTTTCATTTTTTTAAAGGAAAGCGCCGCATGGCTTCCGCTGCTTGCCGCATGCGTCTCCCCCCCAAACCAAGTCACCTCCTTTCCACATGTTTTCAAACAGGGAGCACCCGCAGGCGCTTTTCGGCGCTGCGACGCTACATCTCCACGTCTTCAAACACGAAGACTCCGCTACATGCGAAAGGGTCTGTAATTGAACTAGGGATCTCTCAGGCAACGACCCTCTGGGTTTTTGCTCTAGATCAGTCTACTCCCCCCCAAAAGTGGGGCGATCGGGAGTCTCCCGCATTTCAAGTCAAAACAAAGCAATCACACAGCAAACATCACTAAAAAAAAAGGAAGACTAAAAACATGCTTCTCTTTCTCTTTTTGCTTCTTGATTTTCATGATGATTTCCTACCACATCACCCACATCCCTGGACCTTCCCTCTGCCAAACCCGAGGCGGATGCCTTCGTGGGCATCGACGTCTTCGGAGCCTCCGCGCCGGGCGGCACCTGTGCCCTGGGCGGAGAACGGTGGAACGGAGCCCGTGCTGGACCTGGTGCTTGGTGCCCGTGTCGGCTCTCCATTGGTCGTATCCATTGGTGCTTTTACCAAAGGTATCTCATATGTCTGGAGTCATCCGTGTGAGTTCTGATACACTGAAAAAGCACCAGTGGAAGAAAAGACCTGTGTTGGGGATTCCAAGCACTCCCAGTTCTCATCTCAAGTCATCTAAAGTCGACCTGTGCCCATGCCAAGTTGATTTCAGTTCACACCTTCAAAAGTGGACACTTTATGGTGGTAATGACCACCCTAAAACGCTTCCCCTCTCACCCAATGACGTTGCATAAGGCCTGGACAAGTTCGGCTTCAACGTGGACAACGTCGTCAGCTGCGCCGAGAGGCGAGTGAAACAGCCCCGGCTACGGTCTCCGTTCCGCCGGGAACCCGCGGGAACGGAAGGGGCGGAGCTGCGAAGTTGGGTTCCTTTTTGGAGTCAGGACGACTAAGGATGTCCCCCTTTTTGGAGTCATCTTGGAGTAGTCCAGGACTCTAGAGTCAGACTGGGTGGGTTATCAGGGTTGAGTCGGGTTGAGACTACCCTTCTGTTGCCACAAACACGTGGTAGAGATGATGCGGGGTTTGATCCGTCAATCATGTTGCGGACATGATTCTGCAGATGTTGCAGGGCTTTTTTTGGGGGGTTTCTCTTTCAACGAGGTGGGGGTTTTCTCCTTCAATGATGCGGCAAGTTGGCAGGTGCCTCTCGGGCGAAAAGGGCGCCCTGCATGGAAGCCCAGGATGTATCCGTGCTGCAAACGCTGATGACATACGACAGAGGGCTGACCATTCCATCCAAGCTGAGGCCCTCAGTAGTGAGTGAAAAGGCACAGATGACATAGAATAACTTAGATCTAGAGGAGTTGTGTTTGCTTTTGTCCTCATTGGTTGGTTGGTTGGTTGGTTTGTTTCCGCATCTATCTCATCCAATGTGGCATTCTTCCTCACCCCTTCTTTCACTCCAGTCGCCCCTTGGGTCAAAGCGCTCCGCCGGTCGGAGACGGACAGCGCCCCGCGGGTTCCCGGAAGCCTTTCGGAGCTGCCCAGCTGGCCGGAGCCTGGGGTGGGGTGGTTTCGCGGGCACGTGGCTGAGGTCCAACGGCAGCCAGGGCAAGCATTGAGCGAGCAGTATACCAACCAGTAGACCTTGATGTGAATGGACCAGTAGACCTTGGCTCCAAGTCCAGCTGTTCAATGGAGAGGCTGCTGGCGCCAAGTTGGAGCTATGCTTTTAATCAAACTTGGCTTTTTCCCCGTTCATGCAGTCCCGTCTGATGATGCATTTCGCGTGCTCCAAACAGTAGCAGATGGAGAAGTTGAAATTGATGGAGAACTTGAACCAAAGCAGATGGATGCATTGGAACGGGCACTCGGTGTGTAACTTACATATTTTCCAATTTCGGTCGCCCAGTGACCTTTGCCGCAGCTTTTCATGGACGTTGCTGGCAGCCGCCAGGGTCCGGAAGTGTTGTCATTAAAAAAAGGTGGACTTTGCTGATTTGGGCCAAAGTTTGGCCTCATGCATGTGTTGTTTCCATCGCAGAGTCGAGTCTCAATATGAAAGGTGCCTTCTTTCGTTTTCGAGATGTGCACAGCAGCATTTAGCTCGAAAATAGTTATTGGGTGTGCCTTACGTCATTTGCCATGCCGACCACTCGTGCCCAACGTGCTACTGCCGCCGTGGCTGCCGGTGCTGCGGCGACCGTGTTGGCTCCTGCGTTTGTGGGCCCTGCAGCCCAAACAGTCTCTTCGTTGCAGCAAGTTACATTGTTCAAAGTTCAATGTAAGCCGAAACGAGAGATGTGTTTGAACTTGTTTCCAAAAATATGATAAATAGGATTGAACTGCAAGCACAACTGCTAAACAATGGTGACATACTAAGAAGCTGAGCGCTGTGACAAGCGCCCCGGCGCCTGTGGCCACATCAGCGCCTGCCAGCGGAGTTGGCGCTGGAGCCAGCATTCTTGGCGCCGGAGCAGCAGCTTTGGCAGCAACCGCAGCTGTGCGACCAAACAAGCGATGCGCCAAGAAGGACAAGGTTGTTCGCCTCGCCACAGCAACCGAAGTGGATGTGGACACTGAGTGCATCAATGCCATCCGCTTCTTGGCCGTGGATGCTGTGAACAAGGCCAACAGTGGTCATCCTGGTGCTCCCATGGGTCAGGCACCAATTGGATACCTTCTCTTCGCTGAGGAGATGCAGTACAATCCTGAGGATCCAAAGTGGGTGAACCGTGATCGCTTTGTCCTCTCTTCAGGCCACGGCTGCATGCTCCAGTACTCCCTCCTGCACTTGGCCGGGTACGACAGCGTCTCCATCGACGACATCAAGCAGTTCCGACAGTGGGGTTCCAAGACTCCAGGCCATCCTGAGAACTTCGAGACCGATGGCATTGAAGTGAAACTTGATTGCAATGAACAAGTATTTTCAAGCAGCTTCAGGAACCTGGGGTGATTTTCAGTTGTTTCATCTGGTCTTGTCAGCAGCTGTTGCAGACTGCGTTTACCTGCATTTCGCCTTACAACTGTCTTCTTCAGACCCCCCCGTTTCGCGACCGAGGACCACCGGACCGCTGGGCATGGGCATCTCCAACGCCGTGGGCCTGGCGGCCGCCGAGGCGCACCTGGCGGCAGTGCCTTGGAGAAGCACGGTCTGCGCGGAAGGAGTTCACGTCGTTCCCACGGAGGGACGACGGACGGACTGGGCGTTGACGACGGTCCCACGGGCCGACGGACTGGTTTCCGGAGAGTCGACTCTTCAGGTGGACTCTTTGGGCGGGAGTGGAACCACCACGGCGAGAAAACGAAGTATATATGTTCTAAACCTCTGCGACTCTACGACTCATGTAGACTCTTGATTAGTAAGGCTCCCTATGTCCATGGAGGCTTTAAGCCTCTTCATCGGTTTATTGATCAAGAGTCTACATTATACTTCATGTACTCCCCGAGAGACTACATGGACCTGCAGACTTAGCGCGTGGTTTCGACCATTTTCCCACCAAAACTCATGTGGTTTTGTGTGTTCCATGTGGTCCGAATAAAGGGGAGCTGATAGGGTCTAGCTCCAATGGCCACCACCAAGCGCATCAGGTCTACAACAAGCCTGGCATGGAGCTGATCGACCACTACACCTACACCATCGCAGGTTTCCACCAAACTCCGGAGTTTCTGACGTTTCCGACCGATTGCGACCGGAGAGTTGTTTTCTGACAAGTTACGACAAGCCTCGGGTCTGCTGTTTTGTTGAGTTTCCGCTGGTGTCTTTTGCTGCTTCTCTTGCATAACTTTCTACTGCATCAACATGTGACGAGTGATCAGGGGGCCACCCTGGAGGTTTTTTTTGAAGTGTTCTCTACTGAGGTTCGTCGGTGTGGACCAACGTTTCTGCATTGTTTCTGGAACATTGGAACATGCTAACAGTCTAACAGTCGTGCGGGGTTGTTGGTCTTGCGTCTGTTGAGTACTGGCGCGCCCACACGCGCAGATTTGTTTACAGCATTTTGCGGACGCAGGCGATGGCTGCATGCAGGAGGGCATCTCACATGAGGCCTGCGCCTATGCTGGCCACTTGGGCCTGGGAAAGCTCATCGTGGCTCGGCAGACCGCTGTGTGTGTGCTTTTGCGTCGTGCATATCTAGGGATTCCTTCAGTCTGGATACAGATCCAATGTGCTTAAGTTCCGACGGTGCCTTTGACTCTCTTCCATGGTGGGCTCCTACCCCATGGCTTACCCATAGTTTGGGACTGTTCAGCCCCAACTTTTTCGAGTGTGACTTCAGTTTTTCGCGATGCTTTTTTGAGGCCTTCTACGATGACAATGGCATCACTATCGATGGCCACACCGATCTCTCCTTCACCGAGGACGTGGGCAAGCGCTTCGAGGGCTACGGCTGGCAGGTGTGGCTCATTCCTCACGGGGAGACCATTTCAGGTTTGGCAAAAGCATAGATGTTCTTCAGAGTTCCTGTAGTTTCCGTGTGACCTTTTACAACAGGTTGAACTGCTTCCATCTTCTTGATTGGTTTTCCGTCTGCAGCTACAGCAGCTGCAGAGCGTCGCTTCGACGGTTGCCGATCTGGTCCTGTGAGGTTTTGGAAGTGCCGGAGGGCAACACCGATGTGGATGCCATCCGAAAGGCCATCAAGGCAGGTTGAGAACACGATGTTCAGTGAAAGGCCTCTGGAAGTAGAGTGTGATAGTGTAACAGAGTAACAGATGTAAAGAAGCCGCTTTCCTCGCATGATCCATCAAGTCTTTCCACTCAGAGGGCCTGAACTGCCTTGCCCTTCGCTCGTTTGGCGCAGGAGGCGAAGGCCTGCACTGACAAGCCAACCCTGATCAAGGCGGTCTGCCGTGCCTTTTGAAAGCTACAGAAGATGTGGATGTTTGATGATGTTTGTGGATTGGTCGCAGGTGAAGACTACCATTGGCTTTGGCTCACCCAACAAGGACCGACACCAGGGCCATGGGAGGGGAGATACGACTGTGTCGAGGGAGTTAAGCTTGCAACGGGTGCGGTCAAAATACAAAAACAAAACGGGAAAAACTAGGAAATAAATAGCATCCAAATTAGGAAAAGAGTAGGAACAACAATAGGAAAAGCATAGGGCCAACAAAAATACATATTTCATTTCTCTAAATTTGCATTTTAAAAAACAGCACCCTCAAAAAAGGACACTCGTGAACAACTAGGAAACACAAACGAACAAATATGAACACATAGGACCTAACAAGTAGCAACAATAGGACCAAACATGGGACCAACAACAATTCTTTTTTTTCCTAATGTTTCTCCTATTTACTATTTTTTAAAACTATATATATATATATTGTTTTTTAAAATACCATCATTTTGCAATTTCCCATGCCAAGCATCATTCAGCTCAACCACAAGGGATAAGGGGGATTGTGTTTGAAGCCTCGTGATGCCTGCCCAGGCTGACAGCCATGATGCCCATGGAACACCGCTGGGTGCAGATGAGGCGGAGGCAACGAATGACTCGCGGTTTGGACAGGACTTGGTGACTATCGCCTTGAAGACTTGAACCTCGTAACTATCCCGAATGACTCGCGTTTTGATAGGACTTGGTCACGCTTGAGAGAGTTTTTGAGGCCACACGAAAGCAGCTGGGATGGAACTACGGTGAGTTCGAGGCGCAAACAAAGTACAGAAATGGACTATACAACTTGGTCATGTTCTCTTCAAAATTCCAGAAATCTTCAAACTTCAAGAAAAGCTCTGTAGTCTGATGATGCGTCTCATCTGCAGATTGATATATTTCCTCTGAGGTGCCAGATCAGGTGTATGACACCTTCAGGAAGCACGCCAAGGCTGGCTCTGAGAAGCAAGCGGCCTGGAATAAGATGTGGAAGGCGAGGGGGGAACGACGATGCGTTCGTTTGATTTCTTCGATTGGTTTGTTGAATCGACGGTTGAATTTCGGTTGAATTCGAGGCAGAGTTCTGTGTCAGGAGTACCAGGAGAAGGAGCCGGAGCTCGCCGCGCAGTTCCAGCGCGCGGTGATGGACCGGAAGCTGCCCGACAACTGGACGGATGCGCTTCCCAAGGTGGGTCGGACGACAGACTGGAATGAGTCTCAGTAGAGTAAGAAGAAGCGACTCGAACGGGGCGACCCTGGCATGTAGCGACTCGAATGGAGCGACCCTCGGACGCTACGTAGGGCAACTAGGGGCTCCTGGCCTGGAACACGAACAGAGCGATCGAACGCTACTAGTAACCAGGGCATTACTACTAGTAAGAAAGGCTTGGGCACGTAATTCGAGGACGCAGGGCTGGTTGCTTGGGATCTTGATGCCACCAGGTGACCCCTGAGGACAAGGGCAAGGCCACCCGCCTCCACTCTCAGGAGACGACTTGCCAATGTCCAGATGTCCAGATGACCTGAGGGTAACAGCCAGGCTGTACACGATGAAGGGGCGATGCGGAGGGGTGGCACTCACCGACTTTCAACATTGATATAAGAGAAGTCCGCCCCGGCTGAATCGGCTGAATAATTGAATCCACCCGACGCCATTTCTTTTTCCCGGAATGTCCGATATAGACAGGGCGTTTTCTCCGAAATCAAGAGCGTTCTCGATAGACAGGGACCCCGTCCAGTACTGCCCTTGGTCTGAAATGGCTTAGAGAACCCCAAACAGGACTGCCTGAATGCCATCGCCAACGTGCTGCCCGAGTTCATGGGTGGCTCTGCTGACCTGGCTCCCTCCAACATGACTCTGTGGCTCGGACGCGTCGACCTCGTCTGGAACCAATCGACCTCGTCTTCGTTCGAAGAACGAAGTGCCTTTTTGAGACTGTCAGGGATGGGTGCGTCACTTTTCACTGGTTCATACCGAAATACGAGCCAACTCCTGTCCCATTGGTCATGAGATGCCTTCCATGCTGTCCGATGCCAACGGCATTGCTGTCCGATGCCAACGGCATGGTCTTTGCGGCTCTTGCCGCGCCGCCCCCTCCAGAAGTCCCGTCCCCCTTTTTCACGCTCCAACCGAGCTCGCGGCTCCAAGCGAGCTCGAGCTTGCTCGATTCTGAGGATGAAGTGCACGGGCGACTTCCTGAAGGACAGCTACTCCGAGCGCAACATGCGCTTTGGCATCCGGGAGTTCGGCATGGGCGCCGTGTCCAACGCCTTGTCCTTGGACAAGACAGGTGGGGGAGAGTTACAGGTTTGGACATGTGCGGGTCACAGGCAAATCGTCAAAGCAGCGGAATGCGGCTTGCACATGAAGACGGCCGGAAATTCCTTGACATGTTGCCACATCTTACTGTAGGGCATTTCTATGCCGATGCCACCTCCCATGGCGCAGGCATCATTCCTTACTGCGCCACCTTCACCATCTTCACCGACTACATGCGCGGCGCCATCCGCATCGCCGCCTTGTCGCAGGCAGGCACCATCTTCGTGACCACGCACGATTCCATCGCGGTGCCCTGGGCGAAGTTCAGCACGAATTTTGTGTGTGATTTTAAAGTGGAGAACAAGCGTTGAATGACCATCTTCCGAAATACCAAACAGGTGGTGAACTCCTCTTCCATGATTCATTCAGGGAGTGTACAATTCCTTTGTTATTCATGTTTTGTTTGCCTGGACACGCCTTGCATTCTGTGAGCCCCACACCCACACAACGAAAGCATGACAACAAACGTCCGTTTTGGAACATAGGCACCGCATACCAGAATGCAGGTGCCTTCTTTTGAGAGCGACTTCTTGTAGGAGTAAGTTGCTTCAGCACTTGCCACAACTGAGGTTGGTGAGGATGGTCCTACCCATCAGCCCATTGAGACCATCCCATCTCTGCGTTTGATTCCGGACCTCACTGTGATGCGCCCCGCCGACGGCAACGAGACGGCGGGTGCCTACAAGAGCTTCGGCTTGAAAGTGGAGGAACGCCAGCAGGGCCATCGGAGTTGTCTCTTCGATTTGGTTGTTGGGCTGTTGACCAGAACCCAGGTGTTTGAATATGTTTGTGTTCAGTGAGAGTTGGCGTTGGCCATTGTGGGCAATCGGAATTTTAGTTGTATGCATGAAACCAGTGTCGGGTCAAACAGTTTAAACTGCGCCTTAGTTTAAACAGTTTAAGCCAGAAGCCTGCCCAACCTGAATGAAACCAACGCACTAACATCAACAGGGGCTTGCTTGCTCCGTGAGGTATGCCGTGGAGCGCTCCAAGAACGAGTCCCGACCCACGATGATGGCCTTCTCTCGCCAGGCTGTGGACAACTTGCCCAACTCGTCCATTGAGAACACCCTGAAGGGTCCGAGACTGAGGCGTTTTCGTGGGATCTTCCCATTCCCAAGACGTGGCAGGACTCCCATGTGAGAGGAACATGACTCCCATTTCGGTTTTCGCTCCAACAGCAAGTCAGAGCAAGTCTGATCTGACAGCTTCAAGGTTGAGGTGTTTTGGGGTGTTGCCCTACAGCTGGACATTTGAGAATCTTGAGGTGCCTACGAGGTGATCGAGTGCGAGAAGCCAGAGCTCATCCTGCAACTCACTTGTAGAAGCCCAAAAAGAGACACCCCCTCCGATCCCCCTGTCATAGATAGACGTTCGGGGTCATCCCCACGTAGAACCACGTAGACACGACACCGGTGCCACGACGCCGGGGAGTCTCCCCACTGACCGGTCTTCGGCGGATTGGGCGGCCTCGCACGGTCGCCGCGAGCCGGTCCGTCCCCCGAGGATTGGAACCGGCTCCGAAGTGGGACTTTGCGTGGATGCGGCCAAGAAGCTGGACAAGAAGGCTGAACAGATGCGAAAGATGGTCTGGTTGGCCTCATTCAAGTCATACGCGTGACAGCACATGAACACAAGTCCAGGTGCGAGTGGCTGAGGCCTTAATGGGTGTGATGGAAGCTACTGCATGCAGAAGTTTCTGCCACGTTTATTTCTGCTTCTGAAGTTTCTGAATGGGTTGTGCTGAGGTCTCCATGCCTTCTTGCGAGGTCTACAGGGCGGCTGCCTTGGTGGAGAAGTCGAGCATGATACTCTTACCATATTTACCATCGCTCAAGAAATGGGAACAAAGGGAGTTCTATATGACCTAAGACCTAGGAGCAGCCAGACAGCTACAAGTCCAAGCTGCTGCCAGCAGACGTGCCAAAGATGAGCGTGGAGGCCGGAAGTCTCCTATGAATCGATCAAGGGAATTCTTCTCAGAATTTGAGCTTCATGAGACGTTTTTCTTTTCGTTTCACACCACTTCAACATCGAAGCAGCATGAAGCAGCACGCGCATTGCTGCACACCACCTAGGCTGCATGCACTGCTGGATGGGGTGAGTTCGTTTGGACCTCAATGTCCTGAGTTCGTTCTTTTTTCGATCTTAGACAATCCCGAAGAACGCGACACAGACACTCCGAAGACCTGCTGCAGCCCGTCAAACAGAGATCTTCCATTGGCGTCCGGAGTTTTCTTTCTCCTTTTTTAGACACTTCCACTTCCAGTTTGAGACACGTCCTCTCTCGCTCAACCCAAACAACGAGCGTTGTTCCCACAACGCGGCCACCCGGGAACTCGGCCTGGCGTCCGAGGTCGGTCCCGTTGACCCGTTTCGGACCCAACCGGGCAACCGGTCAACGTGGGACGGTCCTGGACACCAGGTCTTTTTCTTGGACCAACACTACCAGGGCATGATAGCCTTTTTAACCAAGTAAGCCATCTTTGGGAACGCAACCGTCAGAACAGATGAACCCAAAAAAGGTCATCATCAAATCGTCACCGAAGATCGGCGGACCGACCGCGCGGCCGCCGTTGGTTCGTTCCTCCGACACCGAGGCAGATGCCTTCGTCGGCATCGACGTCTTCGGGGCGTCCGCCCCCGGTGGCACCTGTGCCTTCGGCATGCGGGGTGGGTTGGGGGGTGATGCATCTGAGGCAATTGGCTCCAACAAAAACCATCAGAAGGATCAAGATCAGAATCATTTGATATGTATTTATGATATCCATATGAATTTAGACCAAGAACGCTTCATCATCTGGCGAGTTTTGATCTGAGATATCATTTCTTGGATACATTTCTGCCATATTCGCCTAGCATTTGGCCTTGCTTGATTCAAGGCCTGGACAAGTTCGGCTTCAACGTGGACAACGTCGTCAGCTGCGCTGAGAGGCAGAGAGCTTCAGAAGAGCCCTTTTAACAAATGGTGTATTCAATTGGGAACTACCCCTTGGGCCAGCAGAGTTCTGACGTGGGCCGGCGCTGGCCCTGACAAGTGCGGCTCCCGCAACACCCATTGGGCCAGGGGGAGACCCGTATTGAAAGCCACACCCAAGTCGGGATGGATCAAAACCTGGAGCCCTGGTTCACCGTGTAGCGAAAAACTCAGCTTGACCTTCCAGGTAGGTCAACCTGTCGGTCTGGTGCCATGATCCAGAGCTTAAATGAAGAAGTACAGATCAAATGTAAGATAGGATGGTTTTGTTTGCCCTCTTTTTTTTCTTCATTCTTCTCACTTGGAGCAACATGTTTCTTGCAACCTCCGGACATGGAGCCGTTTTTGCTTCGTTCCTTTCAAAACAAACTTGGAGGTGCCTCTCTGGCGAGACGGGCGTGCTGCACGGAAGCCTAGGACAAAACAGGTCGCATGAGTTGACCTGGATGAAACAAAGACCTGAAAGAAGTGAACCTTAAAGCATGAGTTGATCGTCTTTGTCTTTCGTTTTTACATGAACATTTTTCTGAAACGGCCCTCCCAAAAGACAGGCCCTAGCAGAAACCGGCTAGCTATATATATATATAATATTGGGGATGTGCAAGTTTCCGCTTGCACAACAGACCTATACAATTGCGCACCAAACGTCCCATGTCTTGGGGAAAGATTGAATCAACGACTTTCCTGCTGCCACGGGCAGCGCACCTCTCTGAGGTCCAACGGCAGCCAGGGCAAGCATTGAGCGAGCTGGACCAATCTCTTGAAGCTAGCAGCTAGCTCTGTTAGCTCCGAGCCAACTGTTGCACAGAGCGTCAGTGGGAATTCCGAATCAGATGAGATTCAGTTCGTGAACGAAAAACAGATGGCTTGGACCCCAATGCTTTTAAGACATATTTTAGCCCTTCTTCCCCGTGGCGCAGCTCGGGCCCTCCCCTTTTCCTATTCGATCCTTCCCCCCTCTGGGCCGCGGAATCCATGGACGTTGCTGGCAGCTGTCAGTGTCCAGACGTCGGAAAAACGGCGGGCCGAGTCGCGAACGCGAGGGCGCCGGAGCGACAGCCGTCGCGATCGGATCCTCACGGGAAGGGTCTAGAAGAGTCGGTCCTTCTTGATGAACTGGGTTGAGAATCAAGAACGAGGGAATTCCAGCCCGCACGACTGGGAGTTCACCGGGCGAGACTCGCCACAGGAGTAAGACAGACTGGTCATTGGCACCGCAGCATTGTGCTTTTATTACCGTTTCTTGGGCCGACCCCCACCATCAGTCGTTCATCGCCATGCCGACCACACGCTCCTCACGTGCGACTGCTGCTGTGGCAGCAGGGGCTGCTGCCACCATGTTGGCTCCGTCATTCGTTTGCCCATCAGCGCCATCAGCACCTCGGTTGCAGTGATATCAATGTCAATGCCAGCATGAATGACTCAAGCACTCATGCGTTCGAAGTGCAACACAAGAATTTGAAGGCTACTTGAACATTTAGCTTGCACTAAGAAGCTGAGCGCTGTGACCAGCGCCCCGGCGCCTGTGGCCGCATCAGCGCCTGCCAGTGGAGTTGGCGCTGGAGCCAGCATTCTCGGCGCAGGAGCAGCAGCTTTGGCAGCAACCGCGGCCGTGCGACCAAACAAGCGATGCGCCAAGAAGGACAATGTTGTTCGCCTCGCCACAGCAACCGAAGTGGATGTGGACACTGAGTGCATCAATGCCATCCGCTTCTTGGCGGTGGATGCTGTGAACAAGGCCAACAGTGGTCATCCTGGTGCTCCCATGGGTCAGGCACCAATTGGATACCTTCTCTTCGCTGAGGAGATGCAGTACAATCCTGAGGATCCAAAGTGGGTGAACCGTGATCGCTTTGTCCTCTCTTCAGGCCACGGCTGCATGCTCCAGTACTCCCTCCTGCACTTGGCCGGGTACGACAGCGTCTCCATCGACGACATCAAACAGTTCCGACAGTGGGGTTCCAAGACTCCAGGCCATCCTGAGAACTTCGAGACCGATGGCATTGAAGTGAAACTTGATTGCAATGAACAAGTATTTTCAAGCAGCTTCAGGAACCTGGGGTGATTTTCAGTTGTTTCATCTGGTCTTGTCAGCAGCTGTTGCAGACTGCGTTTACCTGCATTTCGCCTTACAACTGTCTTCTTCAGACCCCCCCGTTTCGCGACCGAGGACCACCGGACCGCTGGGCATGGGCATCTCCAACGCCGTGGGCCTGGCAGCCGCCGAGGCGCACCTGGCGGCAGTGCCTTGGAGAAGCCGGACCTGGTTGTCCATAGACCAAGCCGTAGACAGGTGTGTGTTTGAAAGAGGGGGAGCTTCCAACCAATGGATTTAGCATGTTTTTGATGTTCCGTTTTTGATGTTCCCACAGGTCTGTAGAAGTCTGTGGGAGTCTCCCTTTTCTAATACACACTCATATGATGTGGATGGGTCAAAACTTGGAACTCTTGTCCACCATGTAGCGAAAAGCCTTCCAGATATCAACCGGTCAGTAGCCTGGTGCCTCCCCATCCCCACAGCCATATCAAGTGCAATGTGTCAGCAGGAGTCTACGAACAAATATGTGGATTAAATTCGATTTGTGTGTGTGAGTGGTGAAGACTGTTAGAATAGAAGATCTTCGAAACGACCCGGTTGCCAAACTGCCGGAGACCACGTGCGTTCCGTGCGTTTCGGGGATGGGGCTCTGGGCAACTTTCTCTTCCGCCACGAAACAACATTTTAAGCAAACAAATCTGGTTCTTCTCTCCATCTTCCGGCATGCATGGGTCGATTTTGGGACACTCAGTCTTCAATTTCTTGGGGTGAAGAATGATTTCGGAGAAGAGCCGGAGAAGCCAGTCAAAAGGATCGATTTAGGTCTACAACAAGCCTGGTATGGAGCTCATCGACCACTACACCTATACCATTGCAGGCTCGAACCAAGGAGAGTTTGCAACGGCCCGAGGTGGCCTGGAGGTCCGTGTGCGAAAACAGAAAGCCCGGGTGGTGATGACATGAGGAGGCTGAAGAGGGATGGACACCTCCTTACTCCACTTCAGAACCTGAAAGAACTGAGGAGTTTGGAAGCTAAGGAGATGTAGGTTCTAGGACTTAGGAGGAGTTGGCCAGGTGGTTGCTCAGTTCGTTGGACTGCACTTCTTGGGTTCACTTCTTTTACGGTGCACGTTCATCCGTTCGTCCGCAGGTGACGGATGCATGCAGGAGGGCATCTCGCATGAGGCCTGCGCCTATGCTGGCCACTTGGGGCTGGGCAAGCTTATCGCTACTTGGCTCAAAGCGGGAAAGTTCATGGCTTTTCATTGGAAGCCTCTGAAGTCGAAGACGTCATCGGTGCTCGTAAAACTTGTGGTGACACTCCACGTGGCTTGAGCCATCATCCAAAAAACCCGAAGCGTTCGACGTCCGAGGCCTTCTACGATGACAACGGCATCACCATCGATGGCCACACCGACCTCTCCTTCACCGAGGATGTGGGCAAGCGCTTCGAGGCATATGGCTGGCAGGCGCAGAAGTATATAGGTGCTTAGATGCTTGCTGAAGCGTGAAGCAGGTGTGCCATGCTCTTAATGTTTGAACATTTTGAAGATTTTCCTAATCTCTCAGGAGTGCAGACACAGACCTTCCATGGAATTCTAAGTTCCTTCAAATTTGCAAGGAACACAGAGCTTCCTGCAGAGCTTTTGTCCTTCCGCCTTCGACACGCATCCGTTTCGAACCAAAAGCGGCCGGGCCCGCGCGGGGTACACGCCGCCGGGCGCGCCGCTCCGCTCCGCTAAACCGCCTCTTCAGAGGTCTTGGAGGTCTCCGAGGGCAACACGGACGTGGATGCGATCCGCAAAGCCATCAAGGTGGCCGGTCGATCGAGCACGGTAGACGTCGGCCTGATGTTAGAACGAGGAAGGTCCGGAGTCCGGGCCGGGACTGAGCTTTCTTTCTTGTTGGTTTGGTTTTTGCCTGTCTGGTCCTGGTATGGTGTGTCTGCAAAGATGTTCTTCGGCTTTTGAGAGGAACTGGAAAGCCCGACATGATTGTGCGGATCAGCAGAAAGCATCATGGATCGTTACCAAGAAGTCAACCTCGCATGCTGCTCCCAGGAGGCAAAAGCCTGCACTGACAAGCCGACCTTGATCAAGGTGGACTACCGTGCATTGGAGAGATGTGGATGTTGGATATGTTTGTGGATTTTTGCTTGCAGGTGAAGACCACCATCGGCTTCGGTTCACCCAACAAGGTTCGACACCAAGCACTCCGAGCACATGACAAATGAATGAACAGAGTGAACAAAGACAGGTAGAGGTGTCCAGTGCCTGGTTGATGACTCTGAGGCTGACAGCCATGATGCCCACGGAGCACCACTGGGCGCAGATGAGGCGGAGGCACGAAGTAAACAAACGTTTCCAGACAGGACTACACTCCTTGAAATCATCATGGAAGTGGAGAATGGTCCCTGGAAAACTGGGGGTGTTTTCCACTTCATGTGAAGCAGGAGTTTTTTGTTTTCTTTGCGTGGCTCATGGACATGGTGACATGGTGACGTCCCAGGCCACGCGCAAGCAGCTGGGATGGAACTACGGGGAGTTCGAGGTGCAGATTTGGTGGTAACTTTTTTAGGGGGTCTTCAATCAAGATTCAGGAAAACCGTGTCGTGCTTGAAGGTTTTGACGCCATTTTGCGTGTGAAGGTGCCAGAGCAGGTGTATGACACCTTCAGGAAGCACGCCAAGGCTGGCTCTGAGAAGCAAGCGGCCTGGAACAAGATGTGGAAGGCGGGGCCAATCTCTCTCTCTCTCTCTTCTGAGCCAGCCAGCACCTGCTGACATGACATAGCCCCAAACCAGTCACCTAAAACCAGTCAGCGGGTTTTTTGATCTTTTTTTGGTATTCCAAAGCCAGCAGGGGTTTGAAATCCAGTAGCAATTGGAGTTCCGAGTTTCAAGAGTCAAACCCAATGGTTGATTTGTTCGTTAGTTGATCTTGGTTGATCATATTGGTTGGCATCTACTGATTTTCTTTAACCATATTATATATATATATATATTAGATCTACTTGGACCCCATGGTTGGCTGGTTTTCTTGTCTGGCGACTTCATTTACGCTTGGGGGCCTGGTCTCTTCGTCGTTCGTGCCAGTCGGTCGGCACCGGTCGCCGTCGGTGCCCAGGAGTATCAGGAGAAGGAACCCGAGCTCGCCGCGCAGTTCAAGCGCGCGGTGATGGACCGTAAGCTTCCTGACAACTGGACTGATGCCTTGCCCAAGGCTCGGGCGAAGACTTACAAGCGAGAAAGAAGGGAAGACTGGAGGAGAACAGGATTGAAGGAGTCGACATCCGCAGAATCCACTTCTTTCCATGCAGTACCTTTTTCATGTTTTTATCCTACCTTTTTCTACTGTAAATCTTTCTCTTGAGTCATTGAGGCCGACCCGGTACCGGCTTTTCGTGGTTGTTTTGATTGGTCCAGTCTGCTTGTCCCTGTGGGTTTGAGCTGGAAAACGCGCTGTGCTCGCTTGCGCAAAGGTGACGCCGGAGGACAAGGGCAAGGCCACCCGGCTCCACTCTCAGGAGAGTCCAAAACCAACCTGCAGATTGGCTTGAGTGAAAGGTATTCCAGTTTTTTTTGTTTCCGCTTTTGCAAGATTCAAAACTGTAGTTGAGTCCTGAGACGTATCTTTCATTATTTGTCATGATACCCCAGACGTCCAATTCGGCTATTTTTGGGGACTACCGAAGTCGACTGGACGTTCCCTTTCGGGTCACCGAGTCATTTTAGGTAAACGTCGACTGGACTGCCGGATGCATCGGTTCTCATTCTCCAGTGATGTGCCGACCTTTCTGACAAGTCGATGAACGAGCACGAACGCCGGAGATGCGTGAAGGCACGTCCTGTCATCAAGTAACTTGCTGATTCTTAGAATACAGGACTGCCTGAATGCCATTGCCAACGTGCTGCCCGAGTTCATGGGTGGCTCCGCTGACTTGGCTCCTTCGAACATGACCTTGTGGCTCGGCGTGGAAAGCAAGCGTTTTCTATCGTTTTCTTCTTGTTACAAGACTCATAGATTCTTCAATCGATTAAGATGTAGAGCTTGATCTCATGCAACTTTGATGGGCAATCTCATCTCTACAACTTTTGCTTACAAAAACATCAACAACGACGTTCTCATGAAGACGTTCCATGACATGGATCGCAGGATGAAGTGCACCGGCGACTTCCTGAAGGACAGCTACTCCGAGCGCAACATGCGCTTCGGCATCCGTGAGTTCGGCATGGGCGCCGTGTCCAACGCCTTGTCCCTGGACAAGACAGGCGTCCGCTGTGAATGGTGAAGAGCCGGTTGGGCTGGGGGGCTTGAGCTTTGCGACTGTGAGCTCTTAGAAGGTGTACCAACAAGATGGATGTTCTTCAATGGACTCTGTACTGTAGCTCACCTTGCCTCTCCGTGAATCCGTGTCTCCATGCCTCGCTCACCTCCCCTCGTGGCGGAGGCATCATTCCTTACTGCGCCACCTTCACCATCTTCACCGACTACATGCGTGGCGCCATCCGCATCGCCGCCCTGTCGCAGGCAGGCACCATCTTCGTGACCACGCACGACTCCATCGCGGTGCCCTGGGCGAAGTTCAGGGGGGCGACGCGACAGGGTGCGGAAAAAAAAACGACGACAGCAGAGGATTTGAGGGATTTTCTTTTTGAAGTATGAAGTGATGGCATCAAATTGCGATGAAGTGAGCATCGCTCTTCTTCAAGACGTTAGGACATCCGCCTTCACTGTTTCTCTCATTGGTGCTCGTTGGTGCTCGTCCTTTTTGAAGCAACCGAGGTGGGTGAGGATGGTCCTACCCATCAGCCCATCGAGACCCTGCCCTCCCTGCGTCTGATTCCGGACCTCACCGTGATGCGCCCCGCTGATGGCAACGAGACGGCGGGTGCCTACAAGCACCTTGCTTTTGGTGAATTGGTCACCTGCAAAAGCCGCAGAGAGGCCCTTGTAGAGGCCCTTGTAGGTCCTAGGACCTAGGAGAGATTGAGGTACTGTAAGTCATCACCCTCTCGTTTGAATCTCTTCAAGCTGTGCGTGCTTGTGCCCAGCCTGTTGCTACACCTGCTGAACATGGCCTGCGCTGTTGCAAGGTCTGACATCTGTTTAATGGGGCAACCTTTTTGAGAACATCAACTACTTTCGGTGTAAGCCCTTTCTGCTGAAGCTGTTTCATGAGGCAGACCAGTAATGAGTGCCAAAGAATCTACGAACCAGTGCAAGCCATGGTGAAAACCAAAAAGGGGGTGGCCGTCAACTGCATCTCGTCCGTGCTGGCCTAGGTATGCCGTGGAGCGCTCCAAGAACGAGTCCCGGCCCACGATGATGGCCTTCTCTCGCCAGGCTGTGGACAACTTGCCCAACTCGTCCATTGAGAACACCCTGAAGGGTCCGAGACTGAGACCTTTTCATCACATCAAACATTGCTGACGAAGCGACCCACATCTTCTCAGTCTTCCTGTTGATTTTCCGGGAGCGAAGAATGAAGGCGGATGGGTTATGGTCCCGAGCTTCTTCTTCCGAGTGAAATGAACAGGGAGCTCGGAAGGTGGGCAGTTCCCAGGCAATTTAGCGGCACAGATTTGAGGCATGTAGAGCATGTAGAGCATTTAAGCTGCCTTTTGTGACTACACTACACATTTGGTGATCCCGGTTTCGAGACGATTCTCGGAGTTTAGAGACCGCGCGGTGCAACACTGAGGTGCCTACGAGGTGATTGAGTGCGAAAAGCCCGAGCTCATCCTGCCACTTGGTTTTATTTTTTTTGGGATGAAGCACTGCAGCTGCATGTCTTCTGAGAGAGGCTTCTTGGTCTTGTATCAGAAGTTCCACTTCAGCCGATCTTGCCTTCAGGATCGGAACTGGCTCTGAAGTTGGACTTTGCGTGGATGCAGCCAAGAAGTTGGACAAGAAGGCTAGATAGTCTTTATATACTTGTCTTGAGTATATAATGAGATGATACGGCAGATCAAGTTCATTCAAGCATTCATCACTTGTGAGCACTTCAATTGATTTCAAGAGCTCAGGTGCGAGTGGCCCCCGCCTCAATTGGATGATTAGCAGTTAGCAGGGAAGAGGTAGGAGTGGGGAAGAGGTAGGATTTAGCACATTCAGTCAACACAGGACAGGCAACGATGGACATTGTTTTGTATTGTTTCCCCTTGTTGTTCACCAGGTTTGTGGGCCGCTCCTCCTCCTCTGCTTGTTGGTTTTCGCAACGGACACTTTGTCACTATGCACTGAAGAGATTTGTCTCAAAGAATTCTTTGTGCTGAGGTCTCCATGCCTTCCTGCGAAGTCTACAGGGCGCCTGCCTTGGCATGCCTTGGCATTTTTGGGATGATGCTTGCCACAGCAGACACCAAAGCGGGGAAGCACCGTTCCTCTAACCTAGGAGCAGCCGGACAGCTACAAGTCCAAGCTGCTGCCAGCAGATGTGCCAAAGATGAGCGTGGAGGTCGGAGGAAAACGCATGTTCTTCTACTCTCCCACAGGAAAACGATCCCATGGAACCTGAGAAGAATCACCGGTGGTGGTGTTTTCGACCATGTTCCGAAGACCAACCCGTGGCTTTGGGGTTCCATGCGGTCCTAATCTGCGGGGGGTTCCAACGTGTGATCATCAACTCAATCTGAATACATTTGTGGCCTCGCCCTGCATCAGGCTGCGTGCACTTCCGGCTGGGGCGAATTTGTTTGGAGCTTGGTCTGAGTACTCGGTCGACTCGGTCCAAGCCACAGTCTTGCTGGCTCCATGTCTTCCCAGACCTCATAAACCCACGGAACCCGAATTCGCGCTGGAGCACCCCCAAGCGAGTGTCCCCCGCAGCCGACACCGAGGCGGATGCCTTTGTGGGAATTGATGTCTTTGGCGCCTCCGCACCGGGTGGCACCTGTGCCTTGGACAGAGAAACGCGATCTGCGCGGCGCAGACTCCGCGTGTGCAGTTGGCGAGCGTGCCTTTTTTTGGAAGGAGTTGAGATGGATGGCGGTTCGGGTGAATATGGCATGGGTTCCATTTGGGGGATTGAGGGGGTTGTTCGAGGGTTGTTTTCTTCTGTTTTGTTTGGTCCATCTACCATGACGCTCAGTTGGGTAGCTGTACAGGCTGCAAAGCCTGCAAAGACCTCTTATATATATATATATACATATATAAACAGATTGGTTGGTGAAGCTCGTCATTTTTGCGATATTGGGTGATGGGGTGTCATCAACCACCAATGAGGCCTGGACAAGTTTGGCTTCAACGTTGACAACGTCGTCAGCTGCGCTGAGAGGCTCCGAAACGGGACCGGGAGATCCCAGTAGATCTTGCAGCTTGTAGAAACAACAACAACAACAGCAACAACAACAACAACAACTACTACTACTACTACTACTGGAACAACAACAACAACAACTACTACTACTACTTCTACTACTACTACTACTACGACTACTACTACGACTACCACTACCACTACGACTACGACTAGGACTAGGACTATATAATACCACGACTACTACTACTACTACTGCTGCTACTACTACTACTGCTACTACTAACACCACCACCACTACTCTCAGGGCAACAGTCAGAGCACATTTTTTGCAATTTTTTGTCGGCAGAGCTGTCTACAAATCAACATTCGTCAAGCGTTATCCTCATCCTCATCATGTGCTGACGAACCACCTGTTTTTCCAAGTCATCGCGATCCGTTTTTCCAAGTTGACGGATCCTAGGTGCCTCTCCGGCGAGAAGGGCGCCCTGTCCGAGAGCCCAGTTGTCCGAGAGCATCCGAAGTCCCGAAAACGCATCAAACACGAATGAATTACACAAAATTTTGGTCATATGGCTGTGGGTCAAAACCAGGGGACCTTTCCCTTCCATGAACAGACGACCCACACGGAGGTCGGTCAACGTTGCCAGGGTCAACGGGGCGCCATAGGTTTTGACTTACCATACAAGTCTGCGATTTATAGGATGAGGACAGGGTGGTGCTCGCTACATAGACTTGGTGCATCCTGGATCCTGAATGATCCTGGTGTGAAAAAACAGTCCTTCTTTCTGTCTGAGGTCCAATGGCAGCCAGGGCAAGCATTGAGCTCGATTGATCTCTTGAAAGCTAACGTGAAGTCCCGTTAGCTCCGAGCCAGCTGTTGGAACATCCAAATAGATATATGACATACCCACCATAATATGCTTTAGCCGCTAGCCGGAACAGTACATCCGAACAGCTGGCTTGGAACCATTGCTTTCGAACTTTAAGGCATTTTCCTGTCTAGATGCAATGCGCTGACGGCTGATCTTGAGAATAGTATCAGAGTATTTTCTATTCTGACATCAACCGCATCAGCAGAGGTTCGCATTGGAATCGGACACCCAGTGAGCAACAAACTCAATTTTTCAAGCGCCAAACACGAAGCGCTGAGTGGGCCAACTGCCACAGCTTTCCATGGACGTTGCTGGCAACCGCCAGTGTCCGGAAGAGAGAAAGGATCAGACGTTTTTGGAGACTTAGAACTTGGAGCTTTGGACCATCATTTTCCGAATGGGTTGTTGGATGGGCATCTTCTTGCCCGCTTTTGGTGTCTTTTGGTGGTTTTGTTGTGTCAAGCACAGCTTTTCACAGGGCATCGGGCGATTGGAAGCTGCCGATCTCCTAGCATTTTGCTCAGTTAGATTCTTGGTGTGCATCTTTTTGTGTTGGCCATGTCCACTCGCTCCCAACGTGCCACTGCTGCTGTGGCTGCCGGCGCTGCCGCGACCATGTTGGCTCCCTCGTTCGTGGGCCCTTCAGCCCCCACAGTCTCCTGGCAGCAACAGACAGAGATGAACTCCACCAGATCGGTGAGTTGGTCAGGAAATGGATTTGGACATCAAATGACCTTTAGTTGCGGGTATTCCTTGCTGTGTTTTTCTCTGCAATCTCCTTGTTGTGTTGCTCTGCAATACTAAGAAGCTGAACGCTGTGACGAGCGCCCCAGCGCCTGTGGCCGCATCTGCGCCTGCCAGCGGAGTTGGCCCTGGAGCCAGCATTCTCGGCGTAGGAGCAGCAGCTTTGGCAGCAACCGCGGCCGTGCGACCAAACAAGCGATGCGCCAAGAAGGACAAGGTTGTTCGCCTCGCCACAGCAACCGAAGTGGATGTGGACACTGAGTGCATCAATGCCATCCGCTTCTTGGCCGTGGATGCTGTGAACAAGGCCAACAGTGGTCATCCTGGTGCTCCCATGGGTCAGGCACCAATTGGATACCTTCTCTTCGCCGAGGAGATGCAGTACAATCCTGAGGATCCAAAGTGGGTGAACCGTGATCGCTTTGTCCTCTCTTCAGGCCACGGCTGCATGCTCCAGTACTCCCTCCTGCACTTGGCCGGGTACGACAGCGTCTCCATCGACGACATCAAGCAGTTCCGACAGTGGGGTTCCAAGACTCCAGGCCATCCTGAGAACTTCGAGACCGATGGCATTGAAGTGCAGCTTGATTGCAATGAACATGTTCTTCAAATTGCTTGTTGCTCTCCAGCTGTTCGTTTGTTGCGTGGCTTCGTCCTCTCCGCAGAGCGTCCTCGTCCTTTCGCCAGGACCACTGGACCCCTTGGTATGGGCATCTCCAACGCCGTGGGCTTGGCCGCGGCTGAGGCTCATCTGGCCGCAGTGACTTGGCACCCACCTCGCTGGGGGCTTCGAGCGCGTCGAACAGCGAGACCGCTCCGACTGAGCGTGACTGGTCTGTTGAATGGAATTCGCCGTGGTGTCTGTGGTTTCTGGGATTCCATGGTGCGATCTTCTTTTTTAACCATTTATTCAATTACTGTATATTCAATTGGTTTTTGTTGAAAGGTCTCAGATGGGCATGGGGGGTGTTTTTGGTTCCTCCCAGTCGGAGGCACCTTCTATTGGTTTCAGCGTGCCAATTTTGGCTTTCACGTTTGGATTCTGGCGTGATGAGAAAACGATGAAAACGGATCGATTCAGGTCTACAACAAGCCTGGAATGGAGCTCATCGACCACTACACCTACACCATTGCAGGTGGAAAAAGACCAGCCATTTCTTTTTTGATCAGAGCTTGAGGCCATGTTCAGTGCTTAAGGGGTGTTGGACACCTGTATGTGCTGTCTGCAGGTGATGGATGCATGCAGGAGGGCATCTCGCATGAGGCCTGCGCCTATGCTGGCCACTTGGGGCTGGGCAAGCTCATTGCCTCTTGGCGAAGAAGTTGCAAAACGGGGAACCACCCCGCAGGTGTGTTCAATGTAAAACACGTTAATTGAGTGAAGTTTTCTAAACTCATATCATAGCAGTATAACAAATCAACATTTATTCAAAAACAACATAACAGTCCAAAAAGTCAGTTTACATATTGTTGATTGCTGTATTTTTCTCAACAATATCAAAACATAATTACCTCATTAAATTTTTCAAAATCATAGCAGTCAAAGCATACTTACCTCATTCATGTTTCAAAATCATAGCAGTCAAAAGCATTATTACCTTATTCATTTTGCAAAATCCTATCCATCAACCGTTCCTAAATTCCTTTTATGCTTATTTGTTTTTAAATGTATTGAATAACATTGTGCCTTCATTGATGAATTACATACATAACAAAACAACTTTATCACGATAGTTTTGTATTTGTTACTGTTTCTTTTTTCTATATTCGTCATGTTCTTTATATTTAGTTCTTCCTGTTTCATGTTTGTCATAGTTCTTTCTGTTGTATTCCAAGCATTTCTTACAAGTCTTCAATCCATCTTCAAAATTATCAATTGGTAAATCTTTAGCACAGTATCTAAAAAATTTTTCCAACACATATAAATATGATTATCTTCTTAACTGTTTTTTCCTAGAATTCCTATAACAAACCAAAAAACAAAAACACACCGAGCAAAGAACAATAAAGATAAACCCTTAACCTTTAATAATCCGATCTTACAAATCCATAATTCTAATAAACAAATATTATTTGAAATATGTCAGTAGTAAATATTTTAAATAACTATTAATCTAAATGAAATGCTTTATTCCTATTATACTATCTTTATTTTTGTCTTCTGGTATGTTGGTATATATTTCTTCATCTGCTTTATTCAATACATTAGGTTGCAAATCACACAGGCCTTCAAGGAATCAAAGATTGTGTCTTGCGCCTGGGTACAACCCGGTTAGTGTAGTCTCAAATGTGATGGCAGCCTTTTCAGGCTCAAATGTGATAGGCAGCCTTTTAAGGTTCAATGCTGTGTATGAGTTTTAGTTGGCGTCCAGAAGGAGAGGTTGACCTAAATAGAGTGACTCAAGTGATCACTGGACTAGCTAACTGCTGGCCCTTCGGCACATGACAAAACAATGTAGCCTTTGAATGTTGTCTGTTCAATGTTTGAGAAGCCTTTCATTTTTGTATCTTCAGATTTCCTTTTATGACCGCCCATGTCGGACAATGTGCGTTTACAAGCGTGGCAGCTTCAGAACTTGCTGCAAGCTTTTGTTCAGAATGCTACATCGCATCCTTTGGCACACATTGAGCGATCCATACAGAAATCACGGGAGCTGATTGAAGTTTTGCGGCATGATTTGAACTTGGATGCCTTCAAGCGTCGTAAGTTGAGAAGTTCGCTGACTGTGCGACAATTTCAGTCTCGTTGCGCAAAGCTGCGGCACAAGTGCAAGAAGCTGCAAGCTGAAGTAGATTTGATCAAAGGTGAAAAACTAGCTGGGCGAGTGCAGCATGTATGGTGTATTAGGGCTGGACTGGCTCCACCCAATATCCCCCCACAGTCCCTCAGTGAGTTGTGCAAAGACTTTGGGGTTGAGGAAGCTAAGGTTCTGTCCAGAACGTACATCACCCAAGTGAGGGATGCCTTCACAGAGATAATCAAGAGAGGTAATGTTGCAGAGTTGACCTTTGAGGCTTCAACAATTTGGCAGAGTCAATCAGGAAAAGCGCCGGCCATCATTGTTTCTCATCTGCATGATGAAGCCTCCCTGAAGCTTCGCTCTTTTGACTCGGAGCTGGTGGGTCGGACTCTGAGAGCGAGGTACTCCAAGGTCCAGAACGAGGTTGTGCGTGTGAAGTTTCCCAGTGGAAAGACCATAGAATATTTCACAGAATTACAACCTTTGCTGAAAAAAGACTCTGATACTATAGGGCAGGCTATAGTAAACACTGCCAAGAACGTGATAGTGTCACTGCTTGACCAGCCTGCGACAAGGCCTCCGCAACCTTTGAGATTGATTTATATTTTGACTGGGGACGGGATAAATACAAATTTGGCCTCAGCCAAGAAGATGTTCTCCTTCTTTGCGCAAAATGCATCCTACCACGGCGCACGAGTTGATTTGCGACTGTGGTGTGTCCGGTGTGCATCGCACGTGGCTAACCTGGTGGTCTTAGTTGCATTAGTTGGCGAGATAATTTCTGCTCCAGTGGACAATTCCGATCTATGTGCTGCACTTGTCCGGTGGTACAAGTATATAGTCCCACAATATGTGGAAGAACTGAACTCGTCTTTGCGCTCTTTCTTGTTGAGCAACTTTCGTGTACTGGTGGGCGACCCAAACGATTGCAACTTGCATGAGCCGAATCTACGGCAGAAATTCAGAAATCTTTGGATCTACAACGACTGTATGGACGGGACACACTTCCGGATGAGTTGCTGCAGCTTTTCAATCGAGGTCTTGGTGTGTGGGCGCATGTTTCGAGGAATGTGGGGGAGGAGCATTCCTGTTTACAAGAAGCATTTCGGCTACTTTCGCATTTGGTGCTTTTCTTGCAGGAGAGACCGCAACCGACGCGGTTCTGGCACTTTGCGGCATGTGCTCGAGCACTTCTCCGCATGCGGATGATTGGGATTACTAAAGAGGTGCTGCAAGTTACAACAACCAGACCTTCCGCTGAGAACGCGGATCGCCTGACTAAGTTTTGGGCTTTCTACGACACACCTGCTGCAGATTTGAAACTTCGTACAGCTGTACTGTGCTTGTCCTTGACTGAACATGCCTTGAGTATATCCTCTTCCAAGACGACTGACCGCACGTCTGCGCCAACACTGGTGCGCCTTGCGCAGGGGGAAGTACAGGACAAGACGCTGCTGCAGTTGAATGACCTTCTTGGGCTCTTGAGACTGGACGAGTCGCTGGACCTTCTTGAAACCACAACTGCCTTGCTGGTGACTGAAATCCACTTGCTGGTTCGGTATGACGATTATTATCAATTTCCCTACAGGATTTTCGAACTGACTCGGAAATTCAACCCCACCGGACATCTTGCTGCAATTGAATCTTTTCTGGACATGGAGCAGGCAAGCCTTGACCTTGGATATAGTTTTCCATTGCAGCAAGAGGCTTGGAAACAAGGTTCTGCTGGTTCACGCGAACTATCCAGCGCTATAGCTTTTCTCCTTCGAGACGACATACAGCAAGAGATGGTGAATGCCTTGGAACATGCTTCAGCATCTTCATTAGATGTTGAGAGATCCCATGTTCAAGTGAAACGGAATGAGCAGAACAAGGTCCTCTCCGTTGCTGTCGCTTCTAGAAATAGGGTTTTGGCAAGGCCAGATAGTTACTGAGGTTGCTAAAGGGCATCTATTTACGATTTCTTGTTCTAGAAGAAGGAAGGTTTTTTCCTTTGGCTGTAATGGGCACATGTTTTGTTGGTAGGGAGAAACAACCATTTAAACGCCTTGTGTTTTTGATCCCTTCCCCTGGACTAGGTACCGATCTCGAAGAGAAACCGAGCTGGCAAGACATGGAAAAGTGAAAAAGGAAGCTAAGCGAAAACGCTCTTTGTCTGGAACGTCTCTGGCAATGAAAGAAAAGCCTGAGCTTTTTCCGCGCCATGACGGTTTTGGTGGTGCTGCCAACACTGGAAATATGGATGAGTTCCTCGCCTACCATGACATACATAGGGAACGCTTGGCCTCTGAAGCTGCTCGCCATCGTCGGGCGGCCAAGGATATGTTGGCCTCCCTCACGGCCCAAGGGACACTTCCTTTGACCAATGTTGAATGGCTGTCTTGGCTTTCTGAGAACAATGTTGAATGGAAAAAGCAACTGAAGGAGAGCTACCAACAGCGCAGACAGATTTCACATCGCCTCAAGCCTGCTGAAGACTTTCTCCAAAGTTCTCGCGGATGCGCCAGATTACTGCCCCTGAGTCAAAGAGACCTGGTCACATCTTGGGCCAAGAAATTGACGCAACAGAAGCATGGCTATTTTTGTTTGAAGTGTGGACGTAACAAGAGAGTCTTCTTCTTTTGTGGTCTTTTGGGAAAAGGCTACGCGATGGATCTTCAGTGCTTGGCTCCTTTGCAATACGAATTGGACCTCAGTCCTCCTCTCCGTGCAAAAATGGTTCCTTACTTGAGCCTGACGAGTGAGTGGCCGCCTCACGACGATGTTGATGTGGAAGTCTACCAGCTGAGTGTGGAGCAAGGAAGCCTCATCAAGTCTGGACATTTGCTGCGTTTCCACGTGTCTGCCACCTCCTTGATTGTGTTGCGCCCAAGAAAGCGGCGCGCTGACACCGAGGCAGATGCAGATGCAGACTTGTATGACCCGGACAACTGCGATTTTACCCAATGGTGCGACAAGGAGGATTTAGATGTACAATCTGACGCCGAAGAGCTTGCGGAACAAGAGGTAGAAGAACTGCAGGAGATAGGCGCGGAGGTGCCTGTCGAAGATGTCTTGAATGCGCCAGAAGGAGAACCTATTTTGGGTTCGAATGTTGTGCAAGAATACTCCTCTGGATATTTCACCCTGGAAGATTATTTCAAACGAGGACGTGGCCATGATTGCAAAATGCGTCTGCGGCCTCGCTGGCATGGAGACGGTGCGGACTCTTTGGGCCGGACCGATTTGTCGAAGACACTGTCCATATTGAAATTTGACAGCAACCCTGCTGAACCGACCTTGACCTACTTATGTCTGAGAAGTTGGTCTCTTCACCGCGTGTCCAAAGGGGAATGGCTGAACCAGTGTCGCGAACGACGACAGTGGTACCACTCTGAGGTTGATAGTTTGAAACAAGCTGTGGCCCGTTTAAGGCAACCACCTGGAACGACGGGCTGCCTTTCAGCAGATGAACTCATTCGAGCATGGTCGCCACAAGTTCTGGAAGGATGATCGACACTTTGTGAGATTGGGAAAATGAATGCGCCTGCGCTGAGAAGCTGCGCAAGCTCATAGGGATGTCAAGCTGACGGTAGGGGACATGAAGACTACTTGACGTTAGTAGTGAACACTAACCAACGTTAATGCACACTAATGGACGCTAATGAACGCTAACTGACGCTAATGAGCGACTATTGGACGCTAATGAACACTAACTAACGCTAATGCGCACTAACG
>CAXAMN010005447.1:137734-206718 GCA_963970005.1 Durusdinium trenchii | reverse complement strand
GGACGCTAATGAACACTAACTAACGCTAATGCGCACTAACGGACGTTCATGTACACTATTGGACGCTAATGAATATGAATAATTAGCTAGTGCTCTCAGTAGGGGGAATTAGTGTTGTTTAGTGAAAAAGACGGTTCATTAGCGCACATCAGCGTGCATGATTGTGGAACGCGCAGTTTTTCTCTCGGCTCCTTGTAGCAAAGCGGCTGACCAACCATGACAGCTGCACCTGCTCCAGCGGAAGTGGTGCAGGCCTTGGCGGAGGTCTCGGGGCAGGACAACAGGGACCTTCGGAAGAAGGCTGAGAGAAGTTTGCTCGAGTGGAGCAAGAAAGACCCAACCATTCAGCTGAACGAGCAGTCGGTCCAACTATGGATAGCTTTGAACCATTTGCTGAGCGGAAAGAATGAGAAAGCCAGGGTGTCCATGAAGTTGTTCCAATCCTGTGGAACAACGGTGAAGACATCGTCTGCCCTCAAGCAGCTCCTTTGGGCTGTTCCAAAGCACATGATGAAGCGAATCCCCGAGAAGTTCAGTGGAAAGCTCATTGCGCCCGGAAGCTTGCAGGATGTTCCACCCGGAACAAAGGTTGATGACTTCCACTTTTTTGACCAAGCCGTGTCTCGTTCCGACCTGCCAGTTGGAACACTTGTGCTCGAGTGTGCGCTCAGCAGTGAGAGGTCCATTGATGGAAAAGGCTTGGAGCATTCGGCCTTGGAACAGGCCATGTTGGAACTGGATCTGCCCGAATCCACCCCTGTAGAAGCGAGCGCTGCACCTGTCCCGCAGGCTGTGACTGCTTCTACCCAGAGCGCAGGAGCTTCGGAAAGGCAGCTGCAGCGACATTCCAGTGACGAAACGGATGAAACCAAAGTGGCTTGGCAGATGGCCATTGAGATTGGCCAATGCTTGCAGGACAAGCGTGTCTCGCTCAAAGATGGAAGGAATTTTTCTCTAATGCAAAGTAGCTGTCTCACCGTATCTATATGTATATATACAATACATTACGTATATAAATATATATTTATATATATATACTTTTTGTATATTATAGTGTGTGTGTGTCCCTCTCTCTCTATATATATATTTGTCTTTCTGATCCTAAACTGAGACCATCCGCCCCATGCGGCTAAGGCTGCACGTGGCGGCGGCCCGGTTCCCAGAGGGCTGAGCGCCGAACCTTCAGGGATGGCTCCAATATATATATATATAATTTTTTTGCCTCACACATATATTTTTTTTGGCCAACAAATATATAAATATACACATATAACGATGGATTTTGCCTCACACCGCTTCGGCTCTGAGGCTGGAAGCAATGGTGTGGGGACCCGATGCGGCCGCTTCCTCCTGTGTAGCGTTTTAGTGTAGATTGGTGTTGTATATATGTATATATATATATGTATAGTTTTAAAGTGTACATCAGTGTTGTATATAGTGTGTATATATGGGTAGATGTACAATGTGTATGTATAAAAGCTTTTGCTCGCATGCCTCTGAGGCCGGAAGGGCACTCGTGGCGGAAACTCAGTCGAGAGAGGGCGCTGAGATGCGCGCGCGTGTGTGTGTGTGTGTCTACATATGTTATATACTACATATACAATATATACTATATATATACATATATATATAGAGAGTATATTTGTATATCATTCACGGTTTTTACATATGAGCACTCGTTTGCTTCCGTATCACATTTACTTATCCCAGGATACAGCGAAGCGGCTGTTTGGTTTGGACGTTTCAAAGAGCACGTTTTGGAGAAGCACCGAGCCTACAAGGGAGAGCCGGAGTTGTGCCTAGACTAGTTTTTTTCTAAGTCTGTGGCCTTTGTGAAACGAATTTTTTGTCGAGTGTCCATAGTGACCGAAGAATGCAACCGCGCAGCAGATTCGTTAAACACTTGTGTTCATCCCCCTAGGTTCGTTCAGAGCATAGACGCGGTTAACGTGAAAGTGGCCAAGAGTGTCGCCAAATCTTTGCTCGACGATGGAGCCGCGTATGAGCATAAGAGGCAGTTTGCAGATTTGTTCCAAGACCTAGAGGCTGTTCACGGGTTTCTGCCAGGCTTGGCCAAGGCACATGGGGGTTCCAGCATAAGGACCAAACTCAAGGTTGCATAAATACGTTTACAGCCCCACAAATGGCCCATGTCGTGGCCAGTTCCCTCAGGCAATTGCAGTTCTGAGTCATCTTTCCTTGCCGGACAAGGGTGAGTTGGAGCAGAGACTGCGCTTCTTAGATCTGGCCTCGTGGGCCCGGCTTCGGAAGAGCAATTTCTTCTTGAGTTTCCAGACTTCTTTGGCCAAAGAAGAGTTGACAGTTGCTCGCGGAGATTTTTCCAGTCCTGATGAGAAGCGTTTGCTCGCTGTCAAGGCCTTGCTTGACAATGAGCATTTGGAGAAGGGCGAGAAAGATGAGCTGCAGATCGCCCAAGCTGCTTTTGGCAGCGTGCCCATGTCACAGAAAGTTCTTTACATGCTGCAAGATTCCAACCGCCTAGAATCTTTGCAGAGATGGTTCCCGGAGAACGTGCCTGCCAGCAATCACTGCGTACTATTTCTTTCTATTGTTCTTTTTTCCCCAAACTGTTTACTGTTCGGGTTCTATCTTAGAAAACAAAGAGCTGGCCACACTCACTGGCCGCGCCCCTGAACTCTGTGGATGGGCTCTGTGGCCCGGCTCTGTGTCTGGGTCTTGTCCTTGTCTTGGCCGCACCCCTGAACTCTGTGGCTGGTCTCTGTGGCCCGGTTTTCTCATCCGGAGTGTCGCCGAAATAACGATGTCAATGTCGACAAAAATCATTGATGAAGCAGTTTGCTCTTGGGATGGGGTCTATGCTTGTATAATTTAGTGGTTTATCTCCCACCAAACAAGTGCCCAAGCTCGGCCAAGGTGCTGGCTTCTCCGCCGAAGCAGCTCGGCGCATGGGTGCTCCTGGCCCTCCGGATGTTTATGGACAAGAACACGGTCTGGAAAGAAATTCCAGTGAACCAGCTTTTGCATGGTGCTGCCTTGGTACGCCGTGACCCAGAAGCCTTGAAGCGTGTCTCGAACAGCGTTGCCAAGTCGTTGTTGCATCAGTATGAGAAGCTGATGGCGATCGGCGCCAGTGAGCCCCTTCTTTCGGCCCTTGCCAAGCGTATCTTTGTCGATTTGAGTTCATTGAAACTAGGCGTGGACATCACAGGTTACACCGAGATCTCTTATGATGATTTCAAAGAAGAGCATTCGGATTCCCTGCAGAAGTTGGCCGCCTCTATCCCACCGAAGGTGGCTCTAGGGAAGTTTTTGTTTCGAAATAGCTGGACAAGTTTAAAGGTTCTCTTTTGGCATCAGTCACGCTGTCCTAATCACGGGTGATATAGGGCCACGTTGAATCGGTTGGGCGCAGGACTTGGACCGAGAGATCCCTTCCTTGCAGTTCTTGTCGAAGTACAAGCCGGCGTCTGACAACTCCACGCCGCCCAGTGCAAAAGACGCCTTGGCAAAGAAAGAGGATAAGGAGACAGCCCCTGCAGCTCCGACCAAGCTGCCGACAGGAGTTCACTCTCCTTCTCCGACGGTGGCCATAGTGATTGGGGATAAGGCCCTTTCTGGGAACAACCGAAACACGCAGAGGTTTCGTTTCCAAACTTGTTGAGTCCAGTTATTGCCTAAAAAGATCGCGTTCTCTTTCGAAAGATTTTTCCCAATCTCCTGGAGAGGTCCGCACAAAGGCCACGAAGCAAAAGGATTTCTACAATGACAAGTTGGCCACGGTTGTCAATGTGCTCGCCAATGACAACTTCAAAGTGCTCTTGGAAGAGGGCGAGAAGAAAGGTGAAAAGCGAAAGTATGAAGGCCGCTTTCTCACCAAAGTTGATCCGGAGCCAGCTGCTGAGCAGCCTGAAGGCAGTGAGCTTGACGCAAAGCGTCAAAAAGCTCTCGATCTGTTGGGAGATGCAGATGACATCTAGTGGCCATTTTCCCCACCGGCCCACAGACAGGTACAACCAGCTTTTCCAGCCAAAAGAGTGGTCGCGTCAGGAAGGGGTCCATGAGCACGCTAATAGGCACCAATGCACGCTAATGCACATTGTGCTGCTTCCTATGAGGCCAGTAGCAATTGCTACCTAAAATACATCGTCTGTATTATCTTCATCTACATATTCATCAACGTCATTCATGAAGTAAACTTCTCTATAACTAACTTCATTGTCTCCATATTCTTTATCTGAGAGTTTTGCTACTATTTGGACTTCAATATCAAGTTTAACTCTAAAATTTAAGTTATCTTCTTCTACTTCTTCATAAATCAATGATAGTAATTATTCTTTTTCTTCTGTTATGATGTTTCCTATATTTTTCAAACTAGATGGCGCTCCCTGCACTCCCTCTCTCATAATACAATACTCAATTATATACATTTTGTTTCTTTGTCTTATCTTTCTGTCTATTTTCGGACCAAGTCTTGATATTTTATACTTGTTTTGTATTCTCTTCAATGCTTCACTATGCTTTATTTTCACATATTCAGGTTCTCCAATTTTATAAGAAACAATTTTACTCAACACATTAACTAACTTCATTGTCTCCATATTCTTTATCTGAGAGTTTTGCTACTATTTGGACTTCAATGTCAAGTTTAACTCTAAAATTTAAGTTATCTTCTTCTACTTCTTCATAAATCAATGATAGTAATTATTCTTTTTTCTTCTGTTATGATGTTTCCTATATTTTTCAAACTAGATGGCACTCCCTGCACTCCCTCTCTCATAATACAATACTCAATTATATACATTTTGTTTCTTTGTCTTATCTTTCTGCCCATTTTCGGACCAAGTCTTGATATTTTATATTTGTTTTGTATTCTCTTCAATGCTTCACTATGCTTTATTTTCACATATTCAGGTTCTCCAATTTTATAAGAAACAATTTTACTCAACACATTAACAGGTAAATCCTTCATACAATCCATCCTACTAATGTACTTAAACAACTATTCTTTAAGTATATATTCAAATAATCAAATATAGAGTTCTTTAAAATCTACTTACAGATAAACTAACTAAATAAAACATATACTATCGTATGATGAAAACAATTATAGACTATCTATTGAGTACTAATAAAGCAGAAATACCCAAAAAAGGAAGACACGAATTAAGGTCAATAATAATAGATGATAAAAAAAATCAGATACAACAAAGACAAACCCATATCAAATGTTTTAACCAAGAAATTATTGTCAGTAAAGAAAACTAATGAATACAGAAGTTATGCTATGAAAAAGGCAACGGATGTTGTAAATAGAGAAAGGGTTAGGCAATTAATAACCAAACACGCCATAAGAAATATATTTAGGGTCAGAGATATTCAATCAGCATTTAGAGGATACGCTAATTCAATAGTTTTAGAAAATAGACACTTTCAAGGAGAAAGGGGATTAGACATGATTGCGCACCAAAAACAAAGACTATCAGATTTTTTAAGACATAATAGAAGCATGAAACTAGAAGCATGAAACTTAACATAAGAACGGAAGGATTATTTGAAAAACCTGAATATGATGATGGAGGAATGAATTAGGAAGTCAGGAACTTGTGAAACAAAGCTACCTAAGAAAGAAATTGTTTACAGCAAATTAAATGAAGAAAACATAACTGATATTAAGAAAACATAACTGACAAAGACTACACCAGAGCAAATATTGTATGGAAACATTTTAACATTAAATACCTTGGTGAATATACTTATTTGTATTTGATGACTGATGCATATTTACTGACTGATGTTTTTGAACATTTTAGGGAAATGTGTTTGAACTATTATGGATTAGACCCAGCATATTATATCACTTTACCTAACTATTCTTGGAATGCCTCTTTATCATTGACAGGAGTTAGACTACAACAAATACACATAAAAGAAACGTATGAGATGATTGAACATGGATAAAGAGGAGGAATGACACAGTGCTCCTTCAAGAAAGTAGAAGCAAACAATAAATACATGAACAAATATTATGATAAATCTAAACCTTCATCATACATAAGTTATTTAGATGCTAATAACCTTTACGGATTAGCAATGTGTAAGAAACTGCCATATGGTGTTTTTATATGGTCTTTCGGTAGAATGGATGAAAAGAGAGTAATGAAATATAGTGATGATGATGACGTAGGATACATATTAGAAGTTGATTTAGATTATCCAAAAGAACTACATGATTTACATAAAGACTATCCATTAGCACCTGAAATCATGAGTATCAATGAGAGTATGCTTTCAAAAGTCCAGAAGGATATATAAATATTATTATGGAAAATATGCCAGTGATTAAAAAACAAATAAGCTAGTATTTATTAAATGTAGTGGATAAAAAGAAGTATGTTTTACACATATCAGCATTGAAATTCTATCTGCAACACGGATTATGTCTTTAAAAAGTCCATAGAGCAATAAGTTTCAAACAAGCACACTTCTTAACACCATTCATTGAATTCAACACTGAAAAGAGAAATAATGCCAACAATGACTTTGAAAAAAATATTTGTTTAAATTAATGAATAGTAACGTATACGGCAAGACCATGGAAAATGTAAGAAAGCATGGTGATTTTGAAATTGTCAATACGCCTGAACGCTTCCAAAAACTCGTAAATAAACCGCTATTCAAACGCAGACATATCATAAATGAAGACCTTGGAATTGTTGAAAAAGATAAACACACAGTGGAACTAAACACACCTATTTATATGGGTATGTCTATTTTAGACTATTCTAAATTTCACATGTATTCCTTCTATTATGATGTGTTAAAACCAAAATATGATGATAAAATCAAGTTGGTCTATGCTAATCTGATAGTTATGCAATCAAGGTTGAGACTGATGACTTATATGAAAACTTTGAGGAGATAAATGAATACATGGATTTCAGTGATTATCCAGCAGAACATCCAAATCATGATAAGTCAAACAAGAAGGTATTAGGGAAATTCAACCATGAAACGAACGGTAACATAATTACTCACTTTATAGGATTGAAACCAAAGGCATATTGTTATAAAAAGGCATATTGTTATAACGTGTATGGTGATGAGAAAGAACACCAGAAAAGTAAAGGAGTAGTCAAGCATAAAGTGAGCAATCAGTTAAGTTACAAAACTTATGAAGAGACATTGAATAGAAACTGTAAAGAAGAAGTCAGTTTTAACACTATCAGAAGTAAGAACCATCAAATTTATAGCATTAATAAGACTAAATATGCTTTAAGCAACTACGACAATAAAAGCCACTGGTATTCAGATTTTGAAAGCCTCCCGTTTGGACATTATGCCATAAAATATCTACATAACGAAAATATGATTTAAGATATGTGGATATATAAATTCAACAACTGAAAAACTATGTCAAAGAATGGCAAGACATAGAAGAGATTATAGATCTTATCTAAACAATAGAAATCCGCCAAAACACTATCCTAACTCTCTGAAATCGTTTGATGAGTTCGGTGTTGAGAACTGTAAAATGGTTCTTATTGAAGAATGCCCACACCAAAACAGAAAGCAACTCGAAAAGAGAGACGGTGAATATATTGAAAATGAAAAGAGCCGCCTTAACAGATGTATTGTTGGTCGGTCTAAAAGAACTTTGCGATGCGACAAGAGGATCACCTTGAAGAAACGAAAGGGTGCCAAATATTCAAATAGATAATATTGAACAATACAAAAAAAGACAAACAGCATCATGAGAACAACAAAAACAAAATAGAAGAAAGAAGACACGCTGGGAAAAACATATGAACATGATGACAAGAATTCAAGTCATAGAAGAAGGAAACAGAGAAGCAATGAGACAAACATAAAGAAAAATGTACCAAAGAGAGAATCATAAATGCAAAAAAAAGAGAAAGGCGAAAACAGAAGAAAGAAAAACAGTTAATCAACCAATAGTAATTCATGCTTATTATATTGTTTACTAATTCCATCCAATTTATAATATCTATTATTCATCATATCACGACCAACTAGTATTACTTTATACTTTCTTTCACTCCATTGACTTCTAGTTTCTTTCCTTGATACATAGTTACCCTTTCCTTTATCAAATATCTTAACATAATCTCCTTCACTTATGTTCGGATATTTTCTGTTGTGCTTTTCTTTCAGTATCAGATTTGTTCTGACCTGAATTACGTTATCAAGATTGTGCGCTTTATTGGGTGTTGTCTTGGTGCTAGTGTGGATTTCGTTGTTGTATCTATTCAACGAGGGCTTTAGCACTTCCACCCATGTTTTGGTTTTGTAATGCCTCAATCTGTCCCCAATCATTTTTTGACGGTGCATATCATCCTTTCTGCCTGATTTGCATGCGTCTTTGTTATTACGTATGTTATTCCTTCCTCCGTAAAGAATGGTTGCAGTTTCTTGCTGTTCAACGCTCCTTCGTCGTCGCTGTAAATCAACAAAGGCTGACCTAATACCTTGAAACACCCCATGACTGCTTTATGAACGTCATCACCATCTTTATTCTCGATAGGGACTATGTGACATTTTTTGCTGAATATATCTATGCAAACTCAACCATATCTTTTTTGACCTTTGATTTGAGAACCTACGTCTCGCAGCAATCTGGTGACATCCATCAAGTCAATTTGAAATTCATACTTCGGGAACGGTGCAGTGTACGAATTGTAGTTCTTGTAGTTTCTTGTTTGCTTGTTGGGTTGCGCCCTCATCCATGTAGATACCATATCCAAAGTTATGCCCACATCAACTTTCCTAGCCTTTTCGTATAAGTCCCTCACCGAACCGAAGCCGTCCTCCACGTCGTACGTAATATATTCTTTCAAATACATTTTCTTTTTCCAATCTAGTCATTAAAAATACTTAGATTATAGTTTTATGATATTTTCTTGCATCATAAAATCATCATGAACTTACACTAAGCACCTTTGGCACTTCTTCGTTTTCTTTTGCTTTGCCAAGTTTGATTTGCAGCTCATGGCAGAGCCGCATACACACAGTGGTTTCGTTTTATCTTGTTAATATTTTTGGAAATACTCTTTGTCGTTCGGTTTTCTGTTGTAATATCCAGCGTCCTGTTTCCTCCAGTCAGCATTTGTGTTCTTGTTAACGGATGAGTTTGCTTTGTAGCTTTCTTCCGATGAAGACGTTTCGCTGTCAATCAATTCTTTGTTGCCAAAACCGTTCCAAATATAGTCAAATGTTTCATTGGTGATTGGCATTTCACTTCCACTGCTTACAAAGTAACAAGGCATACTGCAAATGTTGTATAGTTCAATGATGTTGTTTAAGTATTTTTTATCCTCAATCAGAAGCATTAGATTTGTCCTGATGTCATCTCTGCGTGCCCTTCCAACTTCCTACCGGTTGAACTATTCTTCGAGACACCCAGTCCTAAAACCTCAAAAATCCAAACCCAAACATGCTTAGCGTTAAAAAAAGTGAGACTTGAGCTTTGTTCCAAGCCAATCCAAAAACCGAGCCAATTATCCCCCATACCGAGCCAGTTTTTCCCCAAAACGAACCAGTTTGTCCCAAAAACGGAGACTGTTTTTCCCCAAACACGGAGAAGGTTTCTTCCCACAAACGGAGCCTGCTTTTCCCAAAACGGAGCCTGTTAAACGGCACATGCTTTTCCGAAAACCGGAGCTTCGCAAAATTGGTGGCAGATTTTTCCAAAATCAGTGACAGATTTTCTCAAGAACCGAGCCAGTTTTTCCCAAAAATCGAGCCAGTTCTTCCCAAACACGGAGCCCCTTTTCGCCAAGACCCGAGCCAAGTTCCACGACAACCGAATTAATTTTTCCCCAAATCGGAACCAGATTTTTACCGAAACCCCTGCATGCTTATCCCAAGCCAAATATTCAAACCCAAATCGCTGACACGGAAAGTGCACAAGCGCCGACAAAGCACAACCAGTTCATGCGGTGAGAAGGAGGTGTTCAGCTCATCAGAGAAAGATGAGGTTTTTCGGTATGGTCTTGAAATGTTCCTGACTACTGGTTCAAAAACGCGGGGTTCTATTCATTTTCACCTTTGTTTTATCTACAAACAAGTTTTTGACATTGAGTTCGATTATATCTGAAGGTTTTGGGCTAAGTTTCATGGAAAGGTGAAGCCAGTTCCATGACATTCAAACAAAATACAGTATGACATCAAGCAGGATACTGTTATGCAGCAAGCATGCTAGTTCCTCAAGACAACAGCATGCTGCATATGTTTGCTTGCGCAGATCCTTTGCAAACTACCCTGCTGCTGCAATTGCTCAAGATGTGCGTCGGAAATATAAAACCAGACAAACCACCAAGAACGGCAAGCTTGTTGTGAGCGGTGCAATGATGCCAGCCCACCGAAGAAGAGAAACACCACGGAACAAACACATGTCACATCTTTGTTTCTGAAACCTGGATATTCCAGCACCGTTCAAATTGCCATCAAACTTGTTTAGTGTTTGACTCTGCAACCCAACTGCTGGACAAACATGCCACAGCAGTCAGTTACATTTTAACATGGGACTAGCATGGCTTGCATGAGGGCTAATCTTCTTGTGGCCTGCAGTTGCTCGTGCGCAGCATTTGTCCCTTGGCCGTAGCATGATCGCAGCAAATATATCACTGGCATTCAGCAAACGAAAGAACCAGGCTTCAGTCCTAGCTGTCAGAGTAGCTCAACGCAACCTGTGAAAGCGCCCCGCTTGTCTTTTAGATTGTTTGATCTTTGAAATCTGTCTGAACCATGTCCCGTCCGAGAAGCCGAGCAATGGTTGCCTTGGTTTTGACTCTCACTGCGACCTCGTTCAGCCTGGCGCTCGATACACGCCACACCCAGCAGGTTGTAGCCATGTGCGCTACGCCGTTCCTGGAGCAGAGAGCATACCAGCAGCCATCGCCGCTGGCTTTGCAGCGGTGGAGTATATAAACAAACTGGGGCAGTTTGGTGATTTGCTTCGAAACTGGTCGTCAGTGACGCCCGGAGCAGAGTTGATGCTCGAGGTCGACAAAAGCAGCGAAGCTGAAGTCTTGAAGCATGTGGAAAAACTATGCAAAGAGATCGCGCATGCCGTAGACAACAACAAAACAATTTCAGTCTTGGGGATTAGTTCTCAGTGGCAAGCCAATCTGGGTACGAGGGTAGTAGATGATACCCCATTCCAGAAGCTGGTGACAAAAGTTCTGGCTGTCAATCGATCAGGGTGCACGGCCGTGCATGCTGAGCCTGGGGTGGGCAAGTCCATCGCATCATTGAGGGCACTGCCAGCTGGCAGAGCAACCCCTTTCACACAAGAAAAGATGTCGGCAAGCCTTCGCGACACGGATGAGCCCATCACTTGGTGTTTCGTTTTGAGCAGCTTTTGACCATGCATGGCTTCAAATTGATGTCAACATTACAACCTTCTGATGTATTTTGTTTCTTTTGCCGCCTCTGAGTTGCGCTTGGTTCGAGAAACAGCTGTTTTGACCACACTTCAAGTTTGTGTTTTTCCCTCCAGTTTTAAGGACAGATTGCTATGGCGTCACATTGCCATCAGCGTGAGCGCCAGGTCTCACTGTCGCCAGGTCTCACAGCAGGTCGGCGATCATCGAACCGCATTGCATTCAACGTGATAGAGAAAGAAGACGAAGGGATTGGTCTTTGGGTTTGTACAATGAGGGAATTTGCCCATCAAATGGGTCGACTGGTCGACCGGAACCCGAACCTTCCAAAATGAGGGTCGGAACGTTGGATGGAGGTCTCCCCATTATGAATCATGTAAACTCTTGGATTAATAATCACCATATGAAGCGGTTGTTCAATCCAAATGGAGGGGGTGAAATCGAATCAAAAGCTCCACGTTTCGCTCGAAGACCCCCCGCGCGGCCGCGAGACATCGAAGGGAGCAAGGCCCCCACAGATGGGAGTGGCCAGCGAAACGGTCCAAAAGATGGTGCCCTCAAAACCTTTCATAAGCCTTCACAAGGTGTAAAGCCTTTCATAAGCCTTTCATAAGCCTTTCATAAGCCTTCAGTACCTTTACACGGTGGTTTTTTTTTGGATCGTTGGACAACTTCTCCCCGGACTGCGATGGATTGCGATGTTGGCGGCAATTTCAAGCGGTTGGAGCGCAGCTCCACTGAACAAACTCACATCAACTAAGAGATTCACACCCATCGCTCCTTTCAATCCTTTTCCCAGACACTCCATGGGACTTATATAATTTACATACATGAACCCCTGAGACCACCCCAAGGTAGGTCTCTTTTCCAATACACATGAACCCCGGAGACCACCCGAATGTAGGTCTCTTTTCCAAACATGGAGTGCTTGGTTGCTTTTGGCAGGAAGCTGCCTGGTGTCGTTTTCGACGGTCCGAGGCCTTCTACGATGACAACGGCATCACCATCGATGGCCACACCGACCTCTCCTTCACCGAGGATGTGGGCAAGCGCTTCGAGCCATATGGCTGGCAGGCGCCCTGGACTCAAGGACTTAATAGGTGAAACAGGGGGGCAAAGATCCGGACCTGATTTCACCCCTGTTCCCAACCAGAAACACTTGGATGTTTTCCCCATTCCCAGCCGCTTCGTTTTCAGGATCTCAAGCCATCATGGGGAAGAACCACCTCGTTGGTCCGTCAACCCTGGTGTGATGTTTCTTCATCTTGGAGGGTGATGATGCATTGGGATTGCGAAGACACAAGAGTGTGGGCTTTGTTCACATGATCATGGATGATCCCAGGATCCTTTTCCTTTGCAATGTCTTGAACACCAATGGTTGTTTTGAAAATCAAATGATGCTTTGAACACCAATGGTTGTTTTGAACACCAATGGTTGTTTTGAAAACCAATGGTTGTTTTGACAGCCAATGATGTGTTGAAAACCAATGATGTGTTGCAAACCAATGGTTGTTTTCAAATCGCAGCATACATGTTTTCAACCTCATGACGTTTCTGCATTTCTTCGGTTGGATCCCATGGGTTTGTGTCGAGCCACATGGCTCGTTTCGCTCGGCAGGTGCTTGAAGTGCCAGAGGGCAACACTGATGTGGATGCGATCCGGAAGGCCATCAAGGCGGAGCTGGCCTTACACCGCACAACGAGGGCATTGTTCAAGAGAAGGGACCTCATTATTAGTATATTCTGTATATCAGTAGAATGACCTCCAAGTCCTCCAGAATATGGGTATTTGAACCAGGACGTGAGCCGTTCGTGACCTCTTTTTGGAGTTTCTGTTTGTGACCTCACATACAGGCCTGTTTGTCACCTCATCCTAGATCTCAAGGACGGTCACTTTGAAGGTCCTGGGATATCTATATCTATAAAATGGAATCCAATGGGTATTGCCATGGGTATGAACTGATGATTGGTACTGCTATTGCCAGCTGTTACTTTCAACTAGCTTTTGCTTTTCAAAGGTTGTTGTGATAGGACCGTGCTCGCTCTGCGTGACCGAACCATGCATGTCCAGCTTCATTGAGGATGATACCCAACTGAGGGCCCTTGCTTCATAGGGACGAACCAACATCTCTATTCCTTGGTCTGGCAGTTGGCAGTTGGCTTGCCCTTTTTGCCACCAGCTTGCTACGTTTCATCATTGATTCACCGACCAAAGCCCATCACAGGAGGCCAAGGCTTGCACGGACAAGCCCACCCTGATCAAGGCGCAGTTTCACCGAATCCGCCGCATCCATCGCGCCGAATCCGCCGCGCGAGCGATTGGTGCGCGCAAAAAAACAGCGGCGGTGAAGATATGTTTTATTTGCAGGTGAAGACCACCATCGGCTTTGGCTCACCCAACAAGGCCTGAGACCAAGCACTCCGAGCACGTGACAAATGAATGAACAGAGTGAACAAAGACAGATGGAGGTGTCCAGTGCCTGGTTGATGACTCTGAGGCTGACAGCCATGATGCCCACGGAGCGCCCTTGGGCGCAGATGAGGCGGAGGCACGAGAAGCAGAGTCCTTGAAATCATTAATGTAGACTCTTGAAGAGGATTTTACATTTCAATTGGGTGCTTTATGAATCAAGAGCTTACACTGTGGAAGTGAAGAATGGTCCCTGAAAAACCGGGGTGTTGTCCACTTCCACTGTCATGGATCCGGAGCTTCGTTCGCTCCGTGCTTTGGATCACAACACTTCGTGGGGAAGAATCCCAGGCCACACGCAAGCAGCTGGGATGGAACTACGGTGAGTTCGAGGTGCAGAATTCAAACTTTTTCAACGTGTTCTTCAAGTTCAGGAAGGCCATTCATGTATCGAGTCTCATCAAGTTTCGCCAATTCTGTGTGAGGTGCCAGACCAGGTGTATGACACCTTCAGGAAGCATGCCAAGGCTGGCTCTGAGAAGCAAGCGGCCTGGAACAAGATGTTCAAGGCCTGGTCGAGCACAGGCTGCTCCACCAAGCATGTTCAAAGGACCATCCTCAGACTGCTCAGATCACTGTCAGGAGTACCAGGAGAAGGAGCCTGAGCTCGCTGCGCAGTTCAAGCGCGCGGTGATGGACCGTAAGCTTCCTGAGAACTGGGCGGATTGCCTCCCCAAGGTGGGCCTTTGAACGGCTTTGGGTGGTTGCTCGGGATTTTGAGACGGCCACCAGGTGACCCCGGAGGACAAGGGCAAGGCCACCCGCCTCCACTCCCAGGAGAGTGCTTGTTCGATCGCGAAAAAGGAACGGCTGCCGATTCTTTTTTGTATCATTTTATAGATATTTGGGTGTAGCGAGTATTATGTGCTTTTCCAGGTCAAACATACACCATTTTGTATCATTTTTGTGTAGCGGTGTAGGGAGTCTACAAAGACCAAAAACTGCGGATCCGGCAAATCCTTCACAGGCACACTGTAAAACCCTCGCAGGACTGCCTGAATGCCATTGCCAACGTGCTGCCCGAGTTCATGGGTGGCTCCGCTGACTTGGCTCCTTCGAACATGACCTTGTGGCTTGGCTCAAGCAAGATTTGGATCTGTTTGGGAATATGGTAGGGCAGACCGCCTGGTGAGACCCCTGGAAGAGGATGTTATAGAACAAAAAATGGACATTTTTTTTGGCAGGGTGTGTACTTAAGAGGGAGACATCCAACCAATGGGTTTTGCTATGTTCCTTTCTTCCATGGGTCTTAGAGAGGTCTTCCTCTTTTAATACACACTCACAATGAAGACACAATCCCAAATCGGTTCTGTTTGGGAGGAGGATGGGCCGTCTCCTTAGTGATGCCTACGGCAAATATTCCTTGGCTCCTTACTCTTGCTTGGCTCCTTAGCTCTCCCAAGCCGATCTGGACCGGTGGAGGTCTCCCCTAGTTGGAGCTACACAGCCAGAGGTCGTCCATGTCGATTTTGGAGTCGTAGAGAAGGTGACATGCTTTCCTCTGGGTGACAGTTACGACTTGAAACAGTGAATTCGTCCAACTTGAGAACCTCCCAGAGAGCGGTGTCTTTTTCAAGCTTGGAAGGCAAAGGTGCCTTCCCCCCGCAGCCTGGCGACCGCCATGGAAAGAAGAAAGGAAGAATCAGAAGCTGGTGGCCCTGGCCGTAGATGCACCTCCTGAGCGCTCCGACCAGTGCAGGTCGTTTCGAGGTCCGCGAACCATCACCCAGTCGGCCCGGTTCGCCCAGTCGCGCGGGAACCGGGGACGTGGGTCTCACCATGTCCCGTCCATTCGAGCCACTGAACAGTGGATTGCAAGATGAAAACGGGTCCAGTCCGCACGAACCATGTGTTTGGGGAACATCCAAAGTAACACCCAAACCATCCCAAACCCACCTCAGTGACTTTGGAACACCTGAACAGAATCAGTCGTTTTTTTTTGTCTTTGTGGCACGATCTCTCCCTTGTGTCCCCCCAAAAAGAAGTCCCAGAAAACACCGGAAAGATCTTGGACCCTCCTCAGGATGAAGTGCACGGGCGACTTCCTGAAGGACAGCTACTCCGAGCGCAACATGCGCTTTGGCATCCGCGAGTTCGGCATGGGCGCCGTTTCCAACGCGCTGTCCCTGGACAAGACAGGCGCGCCTGGACGAGCGAAAAGGAGCGGTTGGGGTGGGGTTGGAGATGGCTGGGGAGGAGCAGTTGGGTGGAAGGAGGATCCATCAATCTCCAAGCTGTGTGGGTTTTAGGATGTGTACGACCTTTCGACTTCGGACCGGCATGTTTTCTTTGGCAGTGGAAGCAGGTCTTGTGGTCGATTTGGCAGGGTCTCCGCATGCAGGAGGTCTTGGTTTCGGAAGCTGCGGCGAGCAGGCTAGCAGCGGGTGAAATCACCTGTCCGGAGTGGTAGCGATCTTGGAAGACCTTTAGAGCCAAAAGACCTGACCATCTCATCCAACCCTGCGAAACCTCTGTGAACCCCCCCCCCCACCGTTCTAATGTCTGCTGGTGCTGAGTCGATTCAGGCCCCTGTTGTCGCTTCAGGCCCTTCCTCTGGGTACCTTCGTGCCTCCACGCCTCCACCTCCCCTCGTGGCGGAGGCATCATCCCTTACTGCGCCACCTTCACCATCTTCACCGACTACATGCGCGGCGCCATCCGCATTGCCGCCTTGTCCCAGGCTGGTAGCATCTTCGTGACCACCCACGACTCCATTGCGGCGCCGCGGCCGGTGGAGAGATCGGGCGCTTCGTGCCAGGTGGCCGGAAGAAAGGATCGGTGTTTAAACATCACCCAAGTTCAAGGTAAGCAGATGTTTTTTGGGAAGAGCTTATTAACTCCTATTAGTGGTTTTTAATTCCCTTTAGTGACTTGGCCAAGCCTCTTGGCAGAGGTCGCTGGTTTTTCGGATGGTGACCTGGTTGGTGTTTATCACTCACTCCGCACCACATGAGTGATGACGTTCACACCGGCCACCGGCCACCGGGGATCAGCGTGATGCACATGGTCACCGACGTCTTGGCTGAACACCAAGAGTCGTGGGTCGTGGCTCGTTGAGGAAGGGATGACATGATCACAGGATGGCACAATCCATATATCTAAGATCTATCCATTGAATGTCCAATTGGACTACCTTACACTACTTATAGGTCTCGATTGGGCACCCCTTGGAAGTGCTAGGTATCTAAAGATGATATTGCTTGTTGACTTCTTTTGGGTCTTTGCCCGCCCCTCTTTTTGGCCAGCCGCATTCGCCGCCGCATTCCCCTTTTTTTTCCAAAGAAGCAGGCTGACATGTCACAAAACAAACCTCTTTTCATTCCTGAAGCAACTGAGCTCAACCCATTGCCTCTCTCAAGTGACCGTTGAGAAAGGCAAACAACAGCTGAGGTGGGTGAGGATGGCCCTACCCATCAGCCCATCGAGACCTTGCCCTCTCTGCGTCTGATCCCGGACCTCACCGTGATGCGCCCCGCCGACGGCAACGAGACGGCGGGTGCCTACAAGCGACTCGGGACGGACAGGAGTGAGGAGGTGATTGGCCCAGAAGTGCACGGAACAAGAAGCAGGCAGTGAAAACACGTCGGACGACCCCCTCCGGACGCATACGAGCATGTCGAGAATGGGTGATCTGGTTTTGCAGTCTAAAGCCCTTAAGAACCAATACTCCCTCTGTAACTAACATGGAAGTGGCCAATGGTCTCTTGGAAGACCATTTTCCTCTACAAACAGGGTGTTTTCCACTTCCATGTTAGTTTTCGGGAGTGTAAATGAAACGGTGGCGAGAATAGAGTGATAGTTCAAGAATGTTCAAGAGTATACCAGAAGATCCTCCAACAGGTCTCCAGTCGACTTAGATTTGGGCTGCCGCCCCTAGAGACAACGGGACTGTCCTGGGTGTCAACGTCTTCTTCCTCACGTGACAACATACAGAAGCCACCCAGGACATCTCTCATCCGCTGAGGAAACCATGGTTGCCGGGGACAAATCGCAACATCCATAAGAATCCTCAAGCATAGCTCAATGGCCGTCCTCAGTCGGGCCATTCACTGAATGCTCTTCTACCTCAATGACCGGTCCGACCGTAAGACACGCTCTGTCTCCGCCTCCTTGAGCGGACTGCCCAGGTATGCCGTGGAGCGCTCCAAGAACGAGTCCCGACCCACGATGATGGCCTTCTCTCGCCAGGCCGTGGACAACTTGCCCAACTCGTCCATTGAGAACACCATGAAGGGTCCGAGACTGAGGGGGCGCAACACATGGATGGTTTTGCACATGGCATCCAACTTGCTGAAGAGGCGACAGAAGGATCTCAGCTCTTCCCAACTTGCCCATAGATTGATTCTCACCTTTTTCCATCGCTTCGGGTGGACGAGCACCGTTTCACGACGCGGCACGGATAGACCATTGGATGGGTTGGGTGATGGTCGAGCTTCTTCCCAGTGGTAGAATTCATGCCAGGCCCATGGAGTGGTACACCCCTTGACCCCTAAGGGGCTATTCATGGACACCCTTTCCGTGGTGCTGGTGCAGTCTTGGCGGGTTGAGGGGTCATTCGCTCCATAGCTTGAGGTGCCTATGAGGTCATCGAGTGTGAGAAGCCCGAGCTCATCTTGACGCTTGGTCATGCTTGGTCCTTTTCAGCATCTTTGCACCGTTCCCTTAAGCTAAACAGACCTATAGGATAGGATAGGATAGGATAGGTCTGTTTAGCTTTACCTAAGGATAGGATCATACAAAATCATCAACGATCCTATCCTTCTTTACGTCCTCCGAATTTGTCACCACACCGATTCCAATTGGTCTCCTCGTTCGAAAGCGAACGCCGTTCCCTGGTGCCCGACCGGGACCGGGACGGATCCACAGTCTGTGCCGCTCCGAACGTCGCCGTCCACCGTCGCGCTGAGGATCGGCACCGGCTCGGAGGTGGGTCTCTGCGTGGACGCCGCCAAGAAGCTGGACGGTCAGGCGCCGAACTGGCGATCGGTTGCGGAAAGCCCAGAAGCTGAGTGAGTGGATGACGTCGACGAGTGAGTCGGGTGGAACCGGACGACGGACGGTGGGACGAGGTGAGGTGTTTTGGACGCTCGTGATTGGACCTTGTTTCTTAAATTCTTCTCTTAGTCCCATCAAGTCCAAAACTCAAATTTAGTTTTGGACTTGGTGGGACTCTTTAACTTATTTTTTTGTGCTTGGACTCACTGTGCTGATTGAAGATATTGAAGGTGTCAAGCCTGGTGGAGGGCCTGGTGGGGAGAGTTTCGTGTTTGGTAGGTGCAGGGTGGGCTTGCAGGGGAATCAGAACATGCCCATAAGAGGGATGAGGGAAGCTTTATGCTACTGATGTTGAGCGTCCATGACATTTTACGGTTCCTTTTTTTTTTGGTTCTTTGGGCAGTCGTTCAGGTCGTGCCAACGGGACAGTCGTTGGATCGCCCGCTTACACACACACTACAGTACACACAGACACACATCATATGCATTGGTCGGTGTGGGTCGTTGGTCGGTGGGTCGTTTTCCCGAACACATCGAATTTTCTTCTTCAGTCGATCTGTGGGCGTCCATTAGTGGTTCTTGGGGCGTCGGTTTTTGGGGCATCTCACCCTGTCGGAGCTCCCTCATCCCCGCAGGTGCGAGTGGTCTCCATGCCCTCGTGCGAGGTCTTCAGGGCTTCTTGGCTTTGGTGGGCAGTGGTGGACAGCCATGTGGCACGGAGAACCGGAATCTCACACTGGCTCCAATGCTGTCATTTGTGGATGATGGCTCCAATTCCAGATTTGGGATCAAAAAGGCCCCTCCCGGGATTTTATCACCTTAGGAATGCTTTTGCAAAGTCCAATAAAACAGATAAAAGCACATACAATATTCATGGAATTTTGATCTAGCAATTTGATTCAATGTCATTTATGAACATCCATGAAGATGAAGGGATTGTGAATCGGAATAACTTTTGGTCATCAACTTATTTTCACACCCAGCATATTTTCTTTATCCTATATTATTGCTCGTTGTTTGCGAAAGAACACTAATTTATTATGATTATGATAGAGATAGAACATGGACCATTCATTTTATTGGCTTTGTTGGTAATCTATCCCCAACGAAATTACATAATGAAGATGAAAAAGACGAATGAAGATCCACTAAGAAAAAGATACCCCAAAAAAGACAAATGCAGATTTTCATGATCAGAGTTATAGAACTCATGGTGTTCCAAGAGATGTTAGGAGCAAGACATCCGAAAAAACCGCTCTTTTCTCCTATCAGGCGAGAGAACGAACACGGTCATGTACAATATATTGGGTGCTTCCAAGCGGTCCAGTTTCTCTACATGCCGTGGAGTTGAGCTGCCCTGTCACTCCGTGTTCACCAGTTTTCAGCGGTTTCAGCCGGACCGCGGAAGTTCCATCACATGGGTCGTTTGAAGTGTCGCAATTGAGCGCCATCGGTTCGGTTTCTTAGCAAGTAGGGCTCTTCTCCACGAGGGGTGGGTCATGGCATTTTTTATGTCAGATCCCAGGTGTCCTCAGGTGCCTAGGTGCCTCGGCTTTGGGTTTGAGGCGCAGCCGGACAGCTACAAGAGCAAGCTGCTCCCAGCGGACGTGCCAAAGATGAGCGTGGAGGCAGAAGCCGAGCCAGAAGATCGATCTATTTTTGGAAACTGGTGAGTTTGAAGCTATTTTCCTTTCGGAGTACTGCAGTAATTATGATCGCTTGAGCTGGGGACCTTCCTGCCCGAAGCGAAACTGGGGTGAACACGGAGAAAAGACACAAAAGAAAACTGGGCGAACACGGAAACGCACATGAACATACATACAACTCAGACTTTTGCCAATCCCCTTCAGGTGTACCTTTCCAATCAGACCCTCCAAAAACTTTTGAATCTCCTTTTGAAAGCAACAACAGCAGAGCCAAGGGGCATCTCAGGAGAGGTACCGTTTGAGCTGCATCGCGAGGTAGTTGTGCAGTGTTGTCTTGTCATGTCCTGATGGGTTTTGTCAAGATGAATTGCTATCAATGCCTAGACCCTGCATGACAACCAACCGCCAAACCACCAAACCACCAACCAGTCAAGGTGCTATCAAAACAGGGGTGAAATGGGCTCTAGGTAAACAAAAAGTGGGACATGCACACACACACACCAACCTGATGAGAGCAACCTGACCGCACTAAGGAGACAAATACCTTACATCAGCTCAACGCCCGTCTGAGCCCCAAAGCCAGCAACCCTCGACTTGAAGAAATCCTAGACTTTAACCATTTCCCCTATATGCAGGTGACCGTTTCTGCTTTCTGCTTTCCGCCCACACGTGCCGCCCTGCTTTGCGCCCCAGCTAAGACATCCTCAAGACCGACACTCAGTAGTCCTCCTCCTGACAATAGGAACAACACCTTCTAGGCATTTTTACCAAAACCAGCCCACAGCCTGAACCCCCAAAGCTTCAAACCGGGCAGACCACAAACAACTCGACTCTTTCATCTCGAAGGTCGGGACATGGAATTGGTCATCTCATAAGGTTGGTCAAGAAAAGGAGCACACGTATCATAGTCTGGTGGTATGTCTACCACCTTACACCCGCCCTCCGCCATTTCCTTGCACTGGCCATTTCGCCGACTACAACGTTCACAACAAGCACATCATAGGGACCGAATGGATTTGCAAAGGATTGTGCATGGTCACGGTGAGAGCAAGAGAGTGAACGCTGGCTTGCAGGCAAGCCGGCGAAAGCACAAGAATGCACTGTGACTTTGGCCCATCAAGCAACCCGATGCTAGCTCCTAGCGTTGATGGCTCCCTGTTGATGATGGCTGCGCGTCGCCGCCAGCAAGCTTGAAGCCAGTAAGGCGTGTGGAACTAGGAGTGTGTCCATAGGCTGTCATGTCCTGGCTGATTAAAACTGCAGCAGCCGCAGCTGCAGGTGCCGCAGTGGCCGTGGTGGCCGCACCGGCTGCTGTGGCCAGTGTTGGCGTTACATCAACCGGCATTGCTGCAGGCAGCACTGCTACCGCGATGATGTCGAGCGCCACGGCCGCCAATGGAGGTGGAGTGGCTGCGGGGTCCACTGTGGCGATTTGTCAATCCATCGGAGCAGCAGGACTCGGTGCAACAGCAAAAGCAGCGGCAGCAGCGGGTGCTGCCTTGGGTGGCACGGCAGCGGTGGCGCACAGAAGCCGCTTGTGAGAGGGTCACTTGTTTGGCACAGCCCGATCCCATTCGTGCACCATCGGCCTGTGTTTGGATAATTTCTGGGCTTTTGGAAAATGAAGAAGAGTTCTATACAGTGCTTGTCACGTGGATTTACAGGGGGGCTTTTGACATACGCCTCCTGTAAAGAAAACAGACATGCTTGATGCCAGCAGAAGACGGCATGGCATTGTCTCCCAGAAGTGACGGCATTGGCCCACAAAACGGAGCAGGTGACGCTTGCGCCCGCCCACAAGCCGGGGCGATGGATTCACAAGTGCGACATGGTCTTGGGGTGGGTCAAAAGCCATAAACAAAGGCCAAGTAGGCATAAACCTATAACACACATAAGATATAGCATAATACATAGCATAGTTTAACATGTGCAACATCAAACACCAGAAACGCTGCGATGGCGATAGGGGGGAGAGAGGGAGACTGCGGGGGAGGACCAGACGTCCTCACCGCACCTGAGACCTTGCGTTTCACCGCACCTGAGACCTTTCGGGTTCTTCTCTCGAGGGGCCCCTGAATTGTTCCTTTGTTCCTAGTAGCTTCTTGCTCCTGGTATGCCCTTTGCTTCTAGTAGCGATATTATTTATTTTGCCCTTATCATTTATATTCATATTTTAGTTATGTTTTATTAATATTGGTTGACTCTCTTAATTTCAAGGTAAGACATTATTTATCATATTGGAATGGGATATTTTACGTTGTAATCTTATGGATAACTCTTTTATGAATAATGATTGACAGGAAATCTTCTATTTAATTGAAAGGATCCTTCCGGTTTATTTTCATTCCTGTACACGCCTTTCATTCTTAGATTTAGGAGACACATTCTCATTTATTTTAGCTAAGAAGTCATCGTCAATTCATTTCCATCATCTTCTTTTATGTTATTCCCTGTCTTTTATGGAAATGATGTCATTTAATTCTTTATGCTATTTTATTCTTTGTATCTTATGGTCACTTATCTTTTATGGATTACTTCTCTTATTTTTTCATAATCTCTTGACAGGTTGGACCCATCGTTTACAGCCTTTATATTTTTTCCTTTCATTCTTTCATGATCTTCTAATTATAAAGGGAATTATCAAGAGGTTATTACTATTTTGCTATCATATTTTTCATCACCATCAATCCATTTCTTGATTCTAAGGGCATTTATCGCCACATAATCTTCACCAATTATATTTTTATTCATGGCGTATCTTCATTATTCATATTATTTTAGGATGTAATTCTTCCCAATCAAGAAGGAAAAAGGTAAGACGATAACCCTAAAAAATACCATCATCATTAATTTTCAATCTATCATTTATAAAATATCTCTCCCATATCCTCATATTATTGGATCAGGGACTTCGCGGTTTTACTTTCTCCTTTTTTTTGGTTCTTTAATCTACACAGCATTAATATTTAGGGAGAAATCTCATCATAATTATTCATTCTCTCATTCAACTTTTATTACTAATGATGAGATTTCATGAGTCATATTACTTTTTAATGTTAACACCAGCATTTAATTCATCCATCTTTTATATTTATATCTGGGGTTAACCAATGAATGATAAGGCCTAGCAATTTATATTCTATTTTGTCTCTTAATTATATTGCTAGGCCAAGTTTATTAATATCTATTCTATGGCCATTTAATATTTGGTTTTCTTTTATAGTTAAATGGCCATCTATTAATATATTTATGGGTTATCGCCAGGTTAGTTTATTTTCATTCTATTATTACCTGGCGATAAATATTAAAGATTATTATATATTATTTATTATCTTTATTGGTGCTTTTGCAAGATAGAAATATAATTAAAGATGCTAAAGCACATATTAGTATTAATTTTATCTATCTTATGTCCTTCATCCACGTTTATTCCTTTAGGATTACTATTATCAATAAACGTGGATGATCCCTTATTATTAAAGATATATGAACTGCTTCCAAGATTAAATATATGATGGTATAGCTTATAATCTTGGAAGCCATTATATTTATTCATGATGAAATTTCTGCTATATTTTTCCATAGAAATTTCATCCATAATTCACTTATCTATTGCCACTTAAAATAAGTGGCATGTTAATATACATTCTCATTCGTCTCCACAAGTGACCCCATTTGCCATTTTAATCTAAAATAATGGCAAAAGTCAATGGCTAGTTCTCTTATTCATTGTCATTAGGCTTTAAATTTATAAGAATTATTCATGAAATTTATAGCCGATATAACATCATATTATTATTGCACCTTTACAATTAAAATAAGGTGCCCTTGTTACTAGTAGCTTCTTGTTCTGAATTGCTCCCAAAAGCTTTCCTTTCAAGACCAATCTATGGACCTTTTCAGTGGCGCAGAGACGCGACCGAAACGAAGGTTTCGTGCCCCCGAAACCGCCAGGCGGCCTGCACCTCCGGCTGGGGTGAGTTCGTTGGGGACCTCGGCCGGTGGTCGGGGTGAGTTCGCATCGGCAGAGGTTGGCAGATGGCAAGGGGAAGTTTTCCGGGAACCTCACCTCTAAGGTGCTGAGTATTGATGAGCTGCACAACAAGAGGCGTTCACTGTTCACATCCTCCCAATGGGTAGGCTTTGTGCCTAAGCCGCTTCGAGCCAAAAGCATCAAACTATCCGAAACTTTGGACATCCTTGCACATTTTAGTCCCTTATCGTCATGTCCAAATAGATAGAGAGTAGCACGGTTTCCCAGACATTTTCTACGTGGGGATCTACGTTTCGATCTATTTGGAGACCACCTACATAATTCTTCTAAAAAAAGACCCTCAACAGTTTGGAGACTATAGTCCAATATATACACTTTATTTGGAGACCGCCTAGAGACCGCCTATTTTGCTAATATAACTCCTCTCTTCCCAGCTCCCCAGGCCGATGCCTTCGTGGGCATCGACGTCTTCGGCGCCTCTGCGCCGGGCGGCACCTGTGCCCTGGGCGGAGAACGGTGGTCGAACAGGGTGGTCGAAGTGAGGGTTTTTGGGACGACTGGGGTGAGGTCGACGGTGGATCGACGGTGGGGTGCTTGTTCGGGTGGTTGGGTGGTGGAAGCTGTGGTTGTGTAGATGGTTTTGGTGTCTAAATGTGATGCGGTAGAGGGATATTCAAGACATCATGAATGCATCACCTGATGGTTTATTCACTTCACCACTGTTAAAACCGCCTTCCTGCACATGATAGCTCTTGGCATCATCCTCCAAGGCTCGTTTGGGGGATCGTTGGCCACCCATCCCCTTGCGTCTCAACCCCAACAAACCGCTGTCCCACGGCTCGGGCGGACTGAGGGGGCCCCTCCTAGTCGAGGCCAGGAGCCCCGAACGTAGCCCCCGTCAAGGCCTGGACAAGTTCGGCTTCAACGTGGACAACGTCACCAGCTGCGCCGAGAGGCCGTTCCCGACGGGAGACGGGACCGAAGACGGGCCCGACGGGACGGTTGCGGCAGGGTCCGTGGGGTGTCACGCGCAGGGGATCCGCAGGTCAGACAGGCTGTGTGCTCGTTTTTCTCCAAGAATCCCCTAAGAAGGAATCCCGGAAACGTTTTTGTCTCTTTCAATTAGCATCGATACAAAGAGACCTTCTCAATTTAGTTACAAAGCTGCACGCTTTTGGTGCAGTCGTAAGTTTGGCAGGTTGACCACATCCTCCAATACTCTAGGACGCACTAATTATGAGAATATCCGATCCCCTCACCATCCCTCACCAAAGGAATTCCACTGTCCACAAAGGGTGATTCATGGACACCCCTCAACCATCGACACCTTTTTTGGGCCTATACCTGTTCCTTTTGTTCTTCTCCCAACCTTCGCCTCCATCCCCATCCCAACGACCTGAGATGCGTGCAGCGTGAACCGACGCTGCACCCACTTACGCGCTAACGGTCGACTCGACTCGACCGGTGCAGTGCTATGAGACTGAGGTGTCTCAAGGGCGAGCGAGGTGTGCTGCCGGGGGGGCCCAAAGAAAGAACAGGGAACCGGGGCCACGAGCGACTCGTTGGAGGATTGTTTTTTCTGATGTTTTGCTGACTTGGAAAAGAGGTGGGACCGCAAAAGCAACTGGAAGACCACTTCTGGTGAGTGCTGAAAAAAAGAGTCGGGCGTTTCGTCTTTGCCCAAATCGGGAAAGAGTTGCATGTTCTGGAGAGGAAACAACTTTGTTTTTCTTTTTGTAAACATTTTCAACCCAAGCCACCTTCGCCGCCCCTGTGAAGTTGTGTCAGCCGTTCCAAGCTACTTTGGCAAGACACGAAGAGATGTTCCTTCAACCTCTAAGTGGGCGCAGCATGTTGCAAGGCTCGTGATGGATTCACATCGGAGAAACTTGTTCCACGTGGCTATATGCATGAGAGAAAACTCAATTGGTTGATTTGACAACGTTGTGACATGACTCAGCATCACTTTGCGAGAAGTTTTCTAGGGCTATCTAGGGCTTTTGGCCCACATCCTCAGGCGGTTGGGGTGAGTGCCAGGGGGTCTAACATGGTCTAACTATGTCTAACTAACTTCTGAATATGTGGGTCAGGAGCCCCAATGAGGGAGTCCACAATGTTCTTTGCCCTCTGATCGCCCAGGTCCAACGGAAGCCAGGGAAAGCACTGAGCTGCCGAAGTGCCACAGCCAAAGAGCACACCAGGAGTCTCTCAACTCCTCTCCGGGCAGTATACGACCTTGATAGAGGGATTTACCTCTTCTTATTCAACCAGACCTTCGTGTCACAGAGCACTCCAAAGAAGGATTGAGGCCAGTTCAGGCCATACAGTTTCGCTACCCACTGCATTTGATTAGACAATATTAGACAAGGATTTAGAAAAGGATTGATATACCGTAAAAGGAACTTCATTAAAGAGAGAGCAGACCTTTCCCGGGGATAATGATTTGATCTAGTTTTTCAAAGTTTTTCACCTCTGTTTCCAAATGGTGTCGATCTCGCGGAAACTGGCGACTGGCCATCAGCCAGCATGAAAGGGCTGGCCTAAATGCCACAAGGAGCCCATCATCGAAAGTATCACTCATCAGAAACCAAACAATCATTCAACGCCCGGAACCTTCCTACGATTTTCGCCTTGGGCTCCCAAACGCTTGAGATCTGAGCCAATTTCTCCGCACATCCGAACGTCCAAAGAGCGGACCAAAAAGGAATCCGCACGAGGTCCACCGGTTCCGGCCGGGTGACGGGGCACCGGACGTCCACCGGGTGACGGGGTCGGCGGTCCGGAGGCGGTCGTGAGGTCCCTGGGATCGGGACGTCGGGCGGAGGGAGTCGGTACTGTGCACAAGCCGAAGTGAAGCTTCGGGTTGGCGCAGTGATGTACAGGCAATACCTAGAAGTGACCACTGAAGTGTTCAGGAAATTCCCTGTCACTCGGGATAGTCGGACCATTTCAAGAATAGTCAACTGGACTCCCAGGGTCATCTATTTTGTGGTGAACGAGGTGCGCAGGTTCGGCACCGGTGCCGAAGCAGTTCCAGAGGGCACGACGAATGTCCAGCCTTTTCGCCTGCTGGGTGTCAAGATGTCAAGCGCGGTAGCAGTGCATGGGGGGTTAGTTCTCAGCCTCGATGTTGGGGAAGCTTCATCAGGGAACTTGGTGTCTGTCCGCCATTGAGGTGCTTCCCACGGATGGTTTGGGGGTGTTCCAGGTGCTTGCTTGGGATGCACTGGCCCAGTGATTGATCGTTTAAAAGCGGAACCCGATGTATCAGGATGCCGTACCTTTTTGGAGCTACGAACCGCGTTCGTCTAGCAACTCGCCCTTCGATGCGGCTAGATGAGGCTGTTTGAAGGGTCAAAAGCTGAGCTACACATCGCTCTTGGCACGGTTTGATATTGCACACTTGGCTGCTCCTTGTCAAAGAAGTTCCTTTCTCCAAAGAAGAGCGATGGTCGCCAAAGGAACTCGTTCGTTCGGATGCGATTCGGTCGCCCGGCCCTGCGGATCAAACGGAACCAGTTTTGTTTTTAGTATCGGGACCATGCCAGGTCGGACATGTTTGAGCACCACTCAGCACCACCACTCCATCACTTCCCAACAGACTGGATTTTCTGGATGTTCTCCGCGCCGGACGACTGACGTCAGGAGCGGACACGCGCTTTCAACAACTTCCACTCTTTTTCCCAACCACAGCCACATCAACCAACCAGCCAGCACCTTTGAGAACGCAGCAATTCAGGAACTTCCTAAGAACCACCTCAACGGCGCCTCCCTTTTTTTCGACACAACAAGCGGCCTCGCCTCTGTGAGGGATCCGCAGGTGGTTTTTCTCCTGGACTTCTCCATGGCGCCTCCTCAGAAACGCCCGGCGGCCGAAAGTGCTGCCTTGGCGCGTGAGAAGACGCGGATCAAAAAGGAGGTGTGGCCAGTGGATGGGAAGGAAGGATATGGAAGGATGGGTAGGGTCGGTGGCTGTGGATGTTGGATGAGTATGGTTTCTAGAGTCGAAGAAACAGGTTGCCCTGAACTGGAAGCGGGGGGGTTGCCGTGCTGAGAAGGTTTACAAGACTTCTTGACAGATGGATGGATGTTGATGCATCGTGCATGATTCTTGGAGTGAAATTGTGGGGTTGACGGATTTCAACTTCCAATGAGGAATTCCTTCAAACTTCAAAGGCTGTACCTCGCTTTACACGTCACTGAGAGGTCATCAAGTCGGTTTTTTTTAGATCTGTTTACCATCCTTTTGGTGTCCGTGCCCTGTGCCCAGCAGTCGAGCCGTCAACGAGGTTTGAACCAAGCCCTGCAACCGAACGAGGCCGCGCAGCACTTCGCGGTGAAGGCCGCGGAGGAGGGTCCCACGGCCAAGCTGAACACGCTGCCGAAGTGCGGGAGCTCAACGGCAGGGTTTGGGATGGGAGAGGAGGGGAGAGGGTGGGAGGGCTGCTCAGAAGGACATATCACCAATGAAAGGTAGAAGGGGTGCACGCTAAAGGGGGTGAGGCTCTTATTGGAAACCCCAGGAAAAGACACATTGAGCTCGCAGGAGGTGCGCATTTTGATTTTCCATTTTGCAGCCACTTGCAGCCACTTGCAAGTGGCTGGAAGTGGCTGCCCAAGCAAGTGGCTGCCAAGTGGCTGCAAGTGACTGCTACTTCTGTCCGGAGAATATCAGGATTTCTCCGCACACAGCTCTGGAGAAAACCAAGATTTCTGCAATGCTGTTCTGCGTTTGCTCGCTCTCTGAAAAAAACAGGACAATTCAAGGAGAGCCAGGAAACACATGACTTGTTTTTGGTGGGGCCAATTGAACATGGCTTGAAGGATATACTGATATACTGTATGATATACTTATAAGAAAAAGTGGTGTCATGCTTTTGTTGGAGCACCTTTTTTCCTACACTAAGAGGTCATTGTGAAAGGGGCTGATGTGTAGGAAGCTTCTCCTCTACAAACAGGACCTTACAGGACCTTACCGGGTTACCTGTGGGATTGTCTTTAAGGTCATTCAACCTCTGTTGGTGTGAGGTGCTTTGTAAATTGTTCGTTTTGGTTCTTCGTTCAAACATGGGACCTCCCAATGGCACATGGACACCGCAGGTTTGCACATCAACGCAGCATCCTACAATGGTCCTACAAGGGTCGTTCACAATCTGAATTTATCGGCATCAATGATTGCGTGGGTCTACTTGCCCAACTTTACCACAAGAACTGCTCTGTTTGAAGGTGTTTTGCTCCCTCTCGTGGACACAGCTGAAGGGCATTGGGAAGCGTTCAGGCACATGCGCGAGTTTGACCTACAGCCACAGGGAAGTGGACACCTGACCCTTACGGGGATGCCGGTGGCAGCAGTTTCGGCCGAGCAATGGCTGCTGCAGCTTCCGACACTCCGGGAGTTGGCAGTGGAGGCGTCGCAGCTCGGCAAGACAACGTACGAGTGGAGCTCCTCGTCTCTTGAGGCGCGCTCTGTTGGGAATGGTTGGTGCAACGGGCTAACCAAGGAAGGAAGGTCCCACCACACCACTCAGTACGGGTAGAACTTCGGAGTTGGACTTCATATCTAGACAGATGTTTTTTCCCAGAGATCCAAGCCCGATATTGGCAACTCTACAGTCCCAGACATATCTCTGATCAGAGATCCTTTGACCTTGGGGTTGAGGGTTCAGGGCGACATAGAAACACAATGAAGCTGGGCATGCGAAGATGGGTTTTTGGAGGTGCTGGTTGGGTTTGGTCGGCAAACAATAGTGATGACGACCCCCCATGAACACTGACCGAACAATGCCCGCAGGTCGGGAAGCCTATGTCTCCAAAGCTTACATTTATTCAGATTTATGCATCAACATAGCCAGAAGGGACGCTCAGAATGCTCACTCATTTAGAATGGGGGCTCAAAACTGTCCTTGGTCAACATGTGCTCCGACATTCTTCCCCTTCGGCAGGATGAGTAACCACCCCGAAAGGCCCAAAACCTGGCTTCGCAACACCAAGACCCACTGGCATTAGTGATGGCCAAGAAAAGACCAACTCGCTCCCGAATATGACATGCAACCGATCCCAATTGAACATGGCGCGCTCCCAGACATGATGGCTCATTGGACAGGAGCTTTGTTCCAGCAAAAGCCTAATCCGCCACCCTCTTGCCACGCGCTCTATGTGCGACGTATTTTGCTTGCCCATTCTTCACGCTCAAGTTTTGTCGTTCAACATCGGTGAATTCAGAGCGCGCGCCCACACCATGTGTGTTGAGTGGTGGCCGGGACAATGGCCATGACACTGGCCAGGACAGCAGCAAGGCCAGTGCCACACGACGCGTGGTGGAGTTGGAGTTGGGACGCCAGCTACAAGCCAGAGCGGTCAGGGAAGGACAAGACAGAGAAGACAGAGGACAATGATGAGGAGCTCAAATACACCTACCTCGGTGGCGGTGGGAAGTCGTCCCTCCTCTTGCAGAAACAAGCGCAGTTGATCCACCAGCTCCTTCCGGAAGAGAAGCGTGTGGCGACGCTGACCCTCCACCAGTGGTGCCGTGGTCACGATGGCGGCGGTGTGGTGGATTCTTTGCAGCCTCTTGGTTGCATCCTTGCAGACGACTGGTTGGTCCCACATTAGTCGGTTGTGACGGACCATGCCAAGCGACTGTGGCCCCAATAGGTGGTCAGAAGGTTGCTGGACGTCTTCGGTCCGCACGAAGCGAGGAATCATTGCTCCAACCACAAGCCTGGCAGCCGCGAGTGGCAAGGCCTCGAAGGTGTTGCAGACGCGCCGGGAGGCGATGAACGATGTGCACCCTGATGATGGTGGGCAGAGCTCGGTCGGAGGAGCGGGTCGGACACAGCGTGTTGAAGATGTCCCATTTTGAGTGTCCACTGGTCGCGCCAATCTTTCCCACCATTTGGCAGACTCAGCTTTTTCTTGTAGCGCTTTGTCGCTTAGGCACTTCTACCGTAAGTCTGCTGATTACCTAAATTTTACTCTCCAAAATTTAGCAAATTTTTTGATTTACTAATGCACATTTATTCAAGAATACACAATAACGTAAAGCAGATTAATTTAGGTAAAACGTAAATCAATTTAGGTCATTTAGTGAATAAAGTTGGATCATTTTGGCAATTTAAATTATGATTTCATGTTGGTTTTTGTAGTAGTGTTTAAAAAAGAAAGTTATTTTTGAAGGAAAGACTCAGTGAGCCCTGTAGGCTCATCCCAAAAAAGAGAGCAGCCCCATACGTGAGACCGCACTGGTTTTTTGAAAGTTTACTTGAGCCAACCTTCCCTTACTTGAGAACAGCTGTGTAAGGATGTCTGGCAAAGAAGCGACGCACAGAACAATTTAAAATGCGTTGTTCCTGAGCATGCACTCACTGCAGACCAGTTAGCAATGTTTGGTTTCTAACCATGTCATGAACCTACTTGAGATTGATTGGAAAAAGTGCTTCGTTTCAGGTCATGCATTTACTTCACATTGCCTCAGAGTGTTTGGTGCTTGAAAACGCCTTTATCTGACAGCGACTCCCCTCCTCAACTTGCAATCCCATACTCAATGAAATTGCCAAAACTTGTCGAAACAGTGTCAAACACATCTCTGCACAAGTACAGCTCAAGTAAGGCTCAAGTACAAATTTGGAAGTGAACCACCACACAGGTAATCTGCAGCACACTTCAATCAAGGCCCAAGTACAAATTTGAACATACAAACATGTAATCAACGCTCTCAAGTAACCAGACCTCACAATGGTTTTTGGCCAAGTTAACCTATCCTCATGCAAAGCACAGGTCAGCTCAAGTACAACTCCTCAAGTACAATGACAAATCACACAAGTTCAGTGTGAGAAACCCTTTCAAAAATAGACTTTTCCTGAAGATTTGGTCCACATGTTCATAATTCTTTGTGATTTTTGATGAAAATGTGATTAACTTTTGAACTAGTTCATCGAAAGTTCATCAACACCATATGAAAAGTTCAAAAAGTTCATCAGTTCGATGAACTTTTTAAAGTTCATAGAGACATCATCAAAAGTTCTTCAAAAGTTCATCAAAAGGTTCCTCAAATTTTCATCAAAAATCATCTAAACTTAATCGTAAATGTATCCATTTATTAAAGGCAGGCCCCAATCTTGACAAGCTCGCAATGTTCCAACCGAAGTCTGGGTATCCCATAGTCAAAGGTAGGGCTGCAGGCATCTAGGGCCTGGCCCAGTGCCCACCAAAATAAACATCCAGGTATTCCTCGCTCAATGTTCAGCGTCACAGCTGTCTGCAAGAGTGCCACCCTACCTGTGGTTTCTTGACATTTCCCGAGGACCAGGCTGCCAAGCTGTACGCACAGGGGTTACAAATGGCGCAACTCCATGGGCAGCTCATAACTTTTATGCAGGTGAAGAGAGGGAATTACTTCGTATGGCCAGTAAGACCCACTTTTGTTTACACAGCCTCTTTCTGGCCCGGTATATACATCCTTTCCAAGTGTGGTTGGCATTTCAAAGGTGAGGCGACCATGCAAAAGGTCCAGAAACTTTGTAAAGGTTGCTTGGCTGGGTCTAATCGTTGGCAAGTTTCCAAAATTCAAAGAGAGGCGCTGTATCTCAGACACAAAGTGGGCTGAACAATTTGTGTGCGCTGCCCCAAAAGAATTTGCTTTACTTGCTCCAGGACATTTGGCTCACAAGTAACTCAAGTACAGGCATACTGCCCACAAGTAACTCGCAAGTAAAAGTCATTCTTGAGAACTTGGGCGCAAGCAATTCACAAGTACTACGTATACTCCAAAGTCATACTTGAGAACCTTGGACACAAGCCACCCACAAGTAAAAGTCATACATGAGAACCTGGGTCACAAGGAACCCACAAGTACAAGTTGATTTGAGATTAAGCAAAAGTCATGTTAGAGAACCTTGGGCGCAAGGAAACCAAGGAAGCCTGACTTGGTCACAAGTAAGTTTTGAGGAGCTTTCGCAGAACTATTGAACTTCGTAGATTCCCTCAAAATTTACATTTACACAAACATTTAGGTAAAACAACTAATTTCATCATTTTTGTAATTTTACTGACTTAAAAAACTTAGGTTAACAGCAGACTTAGGGTAGCTGGATGGCTGCCACATCCATGACGCCAACGAGCAGCATGCGTGAACTTGATACCCGGGGGTGTTGTTTACGTAACGCATGCCCTCGATTGAGCGCCCTCAATCCAATGTTGCGGGGTGCCTTGCTTTAACGTGGAACCCCATCCGTCATGTGCACGCATTGGGCAGCATCGCAGGAAGCCATCATCAAGATGGCCTTGGATGTCGACTGGTCAGACCCCACATTAGAGCCACGAGGTCGCAGGCCCAGATTGGGGGAGGTGAGGCGACGGCGGCTGACCCAGAGGACCCCACCATGCACAGCTTCATACACACCTCAGTTCTCAAGCCAGGGACAGTCAAGCAGAAGGCTGGCTCTCCCACAAAGTTATGCCACTCCTGCCACCAAGGAGGCGCCTCCAAAAGCGCCGGCTTCCACCCCACAAAGGCCAGCGCCAAGCTCCCCTCCAAAAGCTCCCCCTACCAAGCCTTCCCTGCCAAGCCTTCCCCTGTCAAGGCTCCTGCTCAGCTCACTGGCGTAGGTTGAGGCCAGAGCAGCATCAATGATTTCCAAGTTTTCTTGGCCAGGGAGTTCATGCATGATCTCGCGGTTAATGATCTCCAGCTTTACTGAAAGATGGAAAGCCAAGCTCTGGCGAAGTGAGTGGAAAAGGGCTTCCACAAGATGGACGGGGTGTGTCTGGTGTGTCCAGATCCATGAACCCTTGGACAAGCACCTTTTGAAATCCATGGTTTCAAAGCACCATGGGAGGTTTTGCTTTCCCGTGTATCTTCCAAGATATTGCACCTTTTTTCATCCCTGTTCACCCCATGAACTTTTCATTAGATATAGACCTCCGAGTGGCCCAAGTTAGGTGATTTACTTGACTGATGTGGTTGTTTTATGGTGGTGCTTTTCTGGGAAGAGGTTTCTCCCCACCATGCTGGAGTTAGAACACGTTGGTCAGGTGGATGTGGTTCAACAGAAAGGACGCCCCAAGAGCATTTGTGAAAGGGCAGGAAGGACCATTGGGGGACTATGTGATATTTGGGGTCTTAGTTTTAAATGCCTACTGCGCTTGAATTGGTGCATCAATAAGTAAGTGGACGTTTGTCCTTGCAACTTCCCAGGTTCGGTCACCTCCCCCCAACCTCTGAACTCCATGATAGTTCCCAGGAGTGTAGCATCGGTGCGGGATCAATTTGCGAATTCAGGTTGGGTTGGGTTGAAGATGGAATCAGGGATCCAAGTGGATTGTAATTCAACATGTGCCTACAAATGAGAATTGTGTGATCAAACCTGACTTCTGCTGGGCACACTCTTGGAATTGTTTAGGTGAGGACTTGAAACCAAAAAAACTTCGGACCTTGACGAAGCCTCCATTTTGAACACTTCCACAATTCATAGTGCTTCTCATGACCTCATGAAGAATTGAGAGCCCGCAGACCATTGTGCTTTTTAAAGAACTTAAGCACCCATTTCAAATGCTTGGGCGACGGCCGGATGGACCTTTTTCTTGGCTTAGGCCCTTATCCTTGCCTTTGAAGTCGACTGCACTGCTTTGCATTGACTTCCAGCCACTGGTCCAGAAGAAGGGGGCAACAATGCCGAAATGTTTACGTGAAAAATTTGGATTTGGTTGAATTGATAAGATGATGGAGATGTCCCCGGTGTCCAAACCATTTTCTTAAAAAAAACGGAACTTCACTACCTTTCAATGATGCTGGACCCCGAGTCGACCAAGGAGGTCATGGGCAAACCACCCTTCGGAGTCTGAATGCACGAACTTGCAGCAGTAAACATGGGCAAACCACCGATCCAACTGGATCCAACCATATTCAACCATCTTTAACCTCCACCTCCAAACGGATCCGCCTCAGGGTCGTTCGTCCACGGAAACCGACAAAAACGGTGTCCTGATCCTGCCGCCGAACGCGCCGCGAAGCGCCGGGAAGATGTCATGGTGGTTGCTGGCGCGCGGTTCGTCCACGGTCCACGGTTCGTCCGCCGCGCCGAGGAAGGACTTCTTGGACGTGGGCGGCTTCGGCCACGCGCTGGGCAATGATGTGACCAAGCTCGCTGACGAGTGCCTTCCAGGCAGGACGGACACCCCGCACCGCGGGCGGGGGGATGATGCACATGGGGAAGCGAGGAGATCCTCTTTGACATTTGGCTTTTTCTAATCACTAAAACACCTTATGAACATTCTCTTCTTGGCGGCAGGCTGTGGTTGTGGTTTGAGATGGTTTGAGGTGTGATGTTTGATCCTTACGCCACTGGGCCGGACAGGTCCGATCGAAGGGAGGGAACTTTCACCCACCGAAGCCCGATTCCCGTCGCGACTCGCGTTCGTTTCCGCCCGTGGACCGGAAAGGCCCATCGCTCAACGCCCAGCGAAACGCGAGTGAAACACTCTGCAGGTGCTGGGAAGCTGCTGGACGCTGCCCGGAAGCTGCCCTTAGCCGCCATCATCCACACGAAGGAGGCGAGAGAACGGCCCCCGTGCGGTCCAGGGGAGATTTTCGGGACCCTTTGCGAAGTCCAGTGCTCCATTTGGATGGATGAGTTGAGTAAACGAATTCAGTCATTTAGTCCATACATGTCTATACTATACTCATTGCTCACGACTGGCTCCTGATGTCACAGCTCTGTAGGTGAAGTGAAGCTATCAGAGGCTAACTCACTCCTCAGCAACCAGGCATTCATGTGCGACATCGTGTCAGACTGTGAGGCTCATCGGGAAGACTTGGCCGACTGCTGTGTCAGGGGGGCCCAAGTGATGCTGCATGTTGTTTGGAGTGGCTTGTAATCTAGCTCTCTTGTCTACAATATGTACTTGCCAAAAGTCCGATTTGGTTTGATACCAATTGACAAGGATTTGGGCCTCCTGTGCCCCAGAATCACCCGCCAGATATGTGCTTCGATTCATATCTCTAAGAAGACAGAACTTCCAAAAGGCACCCTAGAATCCACAGAGACCCATAATGCATTGATGCCCCACGACTCCAGCCCAGCCGGCCACGCGGGCCTCGAGGAGATGAAGCTCTGTGGGCCGCGGTGCCCGCCGGAAGACAAGCGCATCGGGCAGGCGAGGCCTTTGGGTCGATGGGTGGGTCGCTGTTGCGAGTCGATGGATAGGTGCAAAAGATTTGCTCCATGCAGCTCGGATTGAGGGGAAGGATAGATGGATTTGTACCAGAATCACTGTCACTAGGGGGGTATGACTGAGGATTAGTGTGAAGATGAGGATGACCATGAGGTGCATTCATTGAAGAATTGCATGGAATTCACCCCGTGACTCCAAGGGGAGTGAGTGAAAACAAACCAAAGGAGCCCCATGCCATGGCGGACCTCATTCACGACGTCTCGGACGTGCGGCGACTCAGGTGATGGTGGAAGGCATGGGTCGACTCTTGGTGGATGGTTCTCCTGGGAATGACTTCGTGGACGCCGCCAAGCCACTGGCCCCTCGGGCGGCAAGGGTCCCGCACATCCGGGGCGACCGGGGCCGGAGGATCTGAGTTGGGTGAAGTTTGGTGAAGCAGTTTGCAGGCAGGCTCACTGGTCAGAATGGTCAACAACTGTGATGTTGCATGGATTTACTGGGAGGTGGGTTCCACCATTCTCATTGAGCTTGGTGCCATGTTTTCTTCAGCACGTCTTCCTCCAGTCAGTTCACGTCAGTGCCCTGAATCGGAGCATCTCCGGAGAGTCCCGACCTCCGAACGATGCGTCGGGGTGTGACGCGAAAACCAAGGGCGAGCGGTTTGGAACGGTGTCGAACGTCTTTTTCGAACTTTCCCAACTCAGTTGAGTTGGAGAACCACTGCGCTTTTGCTTCTTCCTTGCCGTGAAAACCCTCCCATCCATCTGGCAGTTTCCTTCGCCTCTCTCAGGATGGCGAGATTGTGGTGCCGAAGCCAGGCGGTTTCCGTCGATTCGCGGCCGGTGTGCGGTGGATCTGACGGACATGGACCCTGAAAAACCACTGGCTCCGCGTAAAACCGCGGAAAACCGCTCGGACTGAGGGGTGCCAACGCGTTCCTTTGGGTCCATGTTAAGAGGAAGATCTTAAGAGTGTATCAATGATACCAACTGAGGATCCGGATCTCTTTGGTGCTCCCCAATCTTGGTGTCAAGCACCAGGGAGCGTCACTCTCCTCGACTTTGGCCCTTTGAAAGCAGCCCAGCACCCTCTCCTTTGCTGCTGGATGCTAGTGAACTTCGTTCTTCTTGTCCCTTCCGAGCGAGCGGAACCGAGCCACGGCACAGGAACCATCTCCCAGGTCCAGTCTGGCCTGTCGGTCCCAACCTCGCTAGTCTGGATGTTAACACCTGGTCCGAAAAGATCTGAACACCTCCTGTTCGTCGTGTTGTATGATCAACTCCAAAATTTCACGAACGAACCAACACTGACCTCGATCTCTAACTAGCAAAACCGTAGAACCCCCTAGGAGACCGGCCATTGGCCACCGTCTTGTTTGAGGAAGCGAAGAAGACCTCGGGGCACCGGGGCACAGTCTCACCATCTCCTCACCATCACCGAGGCAAGGGCGCCTTCTTCATGACCGGCCTCAACGAGATTTTGCGCGACAAGGGCGTCAGCCACTTGATCGTCTGCGGCGTCACCACCGAGGCCAAACGAGCGCCGTCCCGCCGTCCACGCGGTGGTGCGGGCGGTGGCTGCGGGCGGCGGTCGGTCCCACGGTTCTGGTGGGGGTCGCTTTCGGCGGCCTGGGATTTCATGGAGTGGAGTGGCGAGTCATGGTTCTGGAAACCATGGAAAAGGATGGACAAGGATGGCACCATTTAAATGCACATTGGACTCTAGAGTATCTATAGTGTATGGATGAAGGATGCTCCAAGATGTGGAGAGTTCGTTCTTGGCCGGCCAAGCTCTCCGAGCTCAACAGAGCTCTTTGATACATCTTGTGTTGAACCTTGATACATCTTCTGGCAAATCCAAAAAACAAGTCAAGGCCCAAAGAAAGGCCGAAACTGAGACTCCACCGTGTCCAAGATCCTCAAGGGTCTTGACTTCCAGCTGATCTGTCGATTTCACCACTTGGCCATCGGGACCCCTTCGCTCCATCCGGCCCCGTCCACGGACCGGTCACCGGTCAGGTCTGTGTGCAAACGACGATGCGCGAGGCCAACGACCGCGGATATGAATGCGTCCTGGTGGAGGCACCTTGGGGCCCGACCACCCCAAAACGGTGCAGGATGGGAGCGGTTCGCGGTTCGCGGGGACCGGAGGGGTTGTTTCGGGGAGGAGCCGCGTGGAGTGACTTCCGGACACTCCCCCGTTTTGGGACGGTGCTTCATGACCCGAAGACGATCTTCTTTTTGGAAGACCCGACCTCTCGACGTGTGGAAGGAGGCTTGAGGGTTTGGGCCCGAACTGAAAACCTTGTCAATCTGTAGTTTAGAGTTGTCAATCTGAAGACAATTGGGCCCTTGGTCCCTCAAAACCGGATTGGTTCGACCCCAGACCCCTCCCTGTGAGGGTCCATAGAGCGTTTGGGATGTAATTCGAATCGAACCTTCCAATTGGCCCATACAGCAGGCCCATAGGCCGTATACGTGGTGTGTTGAACAACCCTTCGCGAAGCCGCCAGCGACGCCAGGATGCCACGGCCAGCTACATCCCAAAGTTCAAGGCGCGACGCCCAGCGTTAGAGACCCAGGGCCCGATAAGGTCCTTGCTTGGACTCGGGCGGTTTTGAAGGATTTGCAGGTGGGGTGCAGTGGGTGGCTGCCTGTGAAGAAGTCAGCTTTCTTAAGTCCTTCCATGAATAAGACAGTTGAGAAGCAGAATGCACATGGGTTTTTGCGTGGCCATGTGATAGCTCAACCCCTTTTGGTGCGTAAAGGCCTCACTTCTGGAAGGTTGGACAGGGCACATATCCATCCGATTGTTCCAAACAATTCAGAGGACTCGGAACCATGAATGCCTGGACCTTAGGGACGAATCATTTTCTTCATCACCGGCCTTTCACCTCCTTGAGCCACGGCCACGGCCCTTCGCCCCTCCGTGCCCGGTGCGCCTGGCGCCCCTCCGTGCGGCTCGGCGAGAACGAACGCCGGTGGCGCGGACGGACGGACGGACGGACCGCGGAGGCCTCGGTGATTGAGATGGTGCGCTCCCAGGGCGGCATCGTGGGCTACACCGTGGAGCAGGCCGAGGTGCCGGAATACGTTTTCGTCGCCTTCGAACGTCGGGTTCGAACGTCGGGCGGCGAAAGGCGAACGGCATCGGAGGTGGAAGGTCGCGTGTCTGGCCACGAAAGGTGGCAGTGCGATGTTGAAGGTTGGAAGAGGAATGTTTCAGTTCGAGGATCTTGTATACTTCTAGTTGGTGGATCTGGGTGGCAGTCCGATGTGTCAGCATGTCGGCGCCACGAATTTCGATATTTGTGGTAGATGATCCAATAGATTGAATTAGCTTGGGGAGTTGAGGTCATGTGAGCTTCAGGTGATGTGGTTCTGGCCTCTCACCGCCCCTCTCGTCGGCTCAGGAGGTGGCGAGAGCCCTGAATGCAGCGGCGTGAGGACGTGGTTCCCGCGGTTCCCGCGAGCTCAGCGGGAGCGACGAGAATGACTAGTTGCAATTGGGGTCCAATTTGGGCCTTGTAAAGGAAGGGGATTCTCCAGTGCGAGTTCGCGAGTGGGAAGATGAAGGCATTCCAGTAAATTTTCCATGTGGACTGACCATCCTTGAAGAAGTGGGTCCTGGCATGGCGGACCTTTTGATCTTCGACCATGAAGGGGTGGGAGGTTTGATAGATGATGTGATGTCAAGTCCCTGAGTCCCAGGGTTCAAGAGAAGTGGGTCCTGACGAGTTCTTCTTAGTTTGGTGAAAAGGTAAGACATAGTAAGACATGTTGAGCGGATGCTGTAAGTAGACAGATGCTGCAAAGGTGCTACTAGATTGGCTTTGCAAACATCCGTTTTGTTAAACCAGTGATTTCTTCTTGCTTACACTTGGATCCCAGTGCAACATTTTTTCATCTTCGAGCTTAAACCCGGCCGTCCTCGCTGCCCGGGTAACTCGTTGCCCGGGAAGAGAGACGCCGACGCGACGCGGGTTCCAGGGGCCAAAAAGGTCTTTTCATCGGCGAACGAGATGAACCACGGCTTCTGTTCGGGTTCCGACGAGCGTTTTTCTTGACCGGTATACGGATCCTCTTGCGATTTCGGTGGAGGGTTGGGGTGGATGGGTGCTGCTGCATGGTTTTTTTGGGGGGCATTTAAACATGCATTCTTTGCAACCCTGGAGGAGTATCGAACCAAAAGTCTTGGGGCTGGCCGGAGTGAGCCGAAGTCTCTAGTGAGCCGGTCTAAAGGCTTAGCAGAGAAAAGATGGAATGCTGGATGATGTTGGCCAACACTCCCCAAAGGTTGCCCCCCACTTGTTTCAACCTTTGAAGTGTCTTGTCTTTTTGCGAGTCCACTTGTATCTGCATGTGTCTGCTAGAAGTCCAGCCTGAGGCCAACGCTTTCTGCTTTTTTGTCCTTGTTCCTCCGTTCATGGGCGTAACACACCAGGTGAGATGAACAGACCAGGTGAGATGGATCTTCCACGATCATAGCACCCAGAGCCCGACCGAGTCCGACCTCCGTCGGTAGGTCCACTGGTCGGGACGGTGCCATAGTCCTCCACTCGTGGAAGATGAGATCACGAGCTCCAGCTCCATGATCACTTGGACTCTTCCCATATTCCTCTTTCACTTCTGTTCCTCAGAAAACGAGTCACTGGTAAACACTCCCCCCCAACCCGTCCGGCCGCGCTGCTTCCACCGCGTCCGCAACCACCGTGTGGGCTCGCAGCTTCACTCGGGTGCCGGTTTGGACACCAGGCCCGGAAGGGGGTGACGCGCCACGGGGATGGTTGGGGTCGAGTCTGTGAAGCGTTGGGGTGGTCGGTGATGGTTGGTGTGTGTTTCAGGGTGGATCCCTGAGTTGACCCCTAGGGCCCTATAGGGCCCTTTTGGGTATCCCGGGGTATCCTAGGTATCCTAGGGTCGAGAAAGTATTTGAGCATTATGCATGCTTTTGTTCGCTTGCAAGGTCGTAGGTGAGTGGGGCCACCTTGGTTTCCTTGCAGGTGTTAGAACAAATACACAGATACACTCACTTTACCCCATCCTTTCCTTTCTTTTGCTTGCCGACCATCAGCCCATCAACCACCGCCATCGATGGAAAGCCCGAAGTGTCTTCGGCTGAGACCATGGAGACCTATGACGAAGCGGAAAAGCACTTGGACAATGGAGACCTTCAACTCTGCGTGAGGCACCGGTGTAGGTCTCTCCACACCGTTTGCTCTGCACGTTTTATTCCGGAAATGGTTGGGAGAAGGCGTGGAACTGGTTCCAAGAAAGGGAAACTCTTGGATTTACCACCCCAAAACACCTTTAAAAGCTATTTTCAGTGCTTCTGCGGATCCTCAGCCTGAAACAAACTTTGGGGTGGAGTCTTAGGTCACAAAAAGACGGGCTGTAACATGGTTCTTTTGTTGGGGACGGCTACAAAAAAGGAGGCGTTTGATCTTCGGTGACTCAATTAGATAAACAACAATTGTATGTCTTTCTCTACTGGACTCTTCCTCCTTCGACTGACTCAATTTCTGAGAGAACATGGGCACCGTACCCGAAATACACAACCTCGGTCTCAACAGGTGTGCTTCGTTCCTTCTTTGCGCCACAGGTACCTTTTGGGTGGCACCGCTTTGGCCAAACGCACCCAAAGTTGACCACAAATCCTGGACTGCCCCATTGTGTGGAAACCCTCGCACTTGATCATTCAAGATGATTATTCCGCAAACCCAGGATGGAACTCACGTCCAACTTGACCTGTTCAGCCTCCGCCCACCTGTCTCGCCCGTGTCCCGTCCAAAAACAACGCCACGCTGTCTCGTGGTGCGCCAGGAGTGCTGAAGATGCACTTGCAGAGTCCCACAATGCAGGTCGTCCACCAGTCGCTTTGCACCTGCTGGTCGAGACCTTGGGCGACTGAAGAGACCCGGTGAGGGACCGTGGTCGGGGCCGTGAAATCCGGTGCCAGACGATCAAAGGACTCAAAGGACCCATGGAGGACCCATGGAATCCCATGGAAAAAACATTTGTGCACCTCCAAGTGAACAACATTGAACCCTTCGATCACCTCGAACAAGACCTTCGCACCGTGCGTTCGGTGCGTTCGGTCGGTGTCCACCGATGTTTGTCCTTTGCGGGAATTGGCCGCAGACCGCCGTGCCCAGGTGCGTGCAAAGAAGCGCTTAGGTGCTCCAGCTGGTGATTTGGTCACTCGGCAGATTCTAGGGCTCATGTGGAGCCACCGAGTCTTAGACCTTTGGTCAAGACTTACACCTTCTAGGATCAATGACATGCCCATACATGACCTCTGTCAGAAACCAATCCGCATGAACCCCCAAAACAGACTCGACTCGACAGGTGCGGGAGGCCTCCGAGAAGGCGCGCAGCCAAGAGATGCCGTGGAAGGCGGCGGTGAAGTTGGCCGAGATCTCCTTGAGCTTGGGCGAGAGCCGACTGAGCGATGCAATAGAAGAAGCCAAGGCCTATTGGGACGGGCGTAGCAGATCGTAGCAGGCGTGGAACAAGTGTTTTCGTTGGTTCTAAGTTTCTGACTGGTGCGACTGCTTCGTAGGGAACGAGGGAAAGAGCTCCCCATGTCAGTTCTTCTTTGGGATCCATACACTTAGCACCATGTCAGCTGTGTGGGAAGCCAGAGGTTTTTCTTTTCTGGGTGTTGGGGGCTCGGTACAGTGTGGAACCGTTGGACTTGGGTATTTGAAAAGCCTGTTGGCTGATTGGAGACTTCTTTGGTTTTGAAACAAAATGGGTTCGATGAAAAGGAAGAGGTTGGGCCAGTTGGTCCGATGGGATACAAACGATTCACGGTGGCACACTTGCGATCTTCCAACTCTTTTCCACCGCTAACTCCGTAAAGAACAGCTCTGAAGGCCTTTCCGACATCTTTCCATCATGTTCTTCATAAGGCCAGGAGCTTACGAATAGCATCCCTGCTCCGTTCGAGTCGCGAACCTTGTTCCGTTCGAGTCGGCCAAGGGTCCGGCCCCGTTCGAGTGGCGTCCTCTGATGTTCCCCTGGGTCACCAGCCGAAGTCCCGGGGCTCGGGACATCCACGGCTTTGGCGGAGGACTTGAGGTCCTTAGCCGCGGAGCTGCCAGCCGCCGAGGGGAAGCTGCATCGATTGACCTTGAGCATTCAGGTGGGGCCAAAGGGAAAACAAGGGAAGATAAGAAGTGGGTGCGGTGTGGAACTCTGGAAGGGGATGAAATAGGGCTTTTTGGTGAAGCCGTGGATGACACATAAATTTTATACGTGGCTTTGTTTAGGAATCCATCCATTTTTTAGATCCTTTTTCCGGATGCGTTATTTTTTTTCCAGCTTTTGGTTTGGCCTTGTTGTTTGGCTGTAGGTGAACGCCTGCTCTTGGCGGCATCAAGAGAGCTGACTGGATGGCTTTTGAGATGGCTTTGAGGGTTGTATAAATTGATGAATGGATAGAGAGTTCCAGAAGATGGCTAGACTGTTGGATTGCCAGTTCAGGGTCCATTCTATTCTTCCTTCGCGGCAGGTCTGAGGTGAGAATGTTGAAGCTCCAATCATGATAGAGCTTCTGGCTAGACTTCCCCATCCCCTTCTCTGCATTTCCCCAACTTGTTTCAGTCCATTTCCACTGCTACACCCACATTCCACCCTTCAAAAGCAGTCAACCCACACGAAACTCACCCCCAAACACCCTCCATCTCCACTCCCACATTGACCCCATCCCTTTTTCTCATCCACCCCATCCCTTGAGTTCGTGGCCGAACAGCGCGGACCATTCAGCTCCTGCAGAGGTGACCGTTCAGCTGGCGCGGGGCGCCCTGGACGAGGCCATGCGCGCGGCCATGGAGCTCCTGGCCGCTGCCCAGCGGCGCCAGGACAAGGGCGCCGAGGCCGGTGCCTGGCTCCGGATTGCTGAGGCGCGGCGGAGGCAGACAGTCCTTCATCCGACTCATCCCACTCACCTTCTCTTCTTCTTTTCCGTCCAGGTCCATCGTCACCGGGAGATGATGACCGGCTCGAGTGCCACCGCCTCCACCGCGGAGGAAACGCTCCAGGCTTCCGAGCGCTCGGCCGAGCTCTACCGGGGCGCCGCGGGCGCCGGCGTGGACGCCGCGGCGGAGCTGCGGCGGGGCGTGGGCTCGGCGCAGGTGGAGGCGGCGAGTGCGTGCGTGCGGCTGGGGCGGCTGCGGCAGAGCATCTCCTTGGCCACGGAGGCAGGGCAGGAGGCAGAAGGGAAGAGGTCATGGACCGGTTTCGACCAATGGGAAGCAAGTCTCTTGATGACCATTTAGTTTGGCATTTGATGTCCATTTTGTCCACGAATCTCAGTGTCACCTTTAAAGATATGTTGACTGAAAAGAAACCATGTCATAAGAGTAAAACAACTTTGTTTGACCCTTGAATCCCTCAAACCCATCACATGCACGGGGTTCCAAAAGCCTCCAAACATGGAGACATCTTTTGGACAGATGCAACCTGAAACTGAGCGATCCGCTATTGATCACGCCTCAAGACCATCTTCAAGTACTTCAACACCTCCCTCAATCGGCCGTCTTGCCGAGTCAAACGTTCAGGAAATGCACCTTATACAACAAATCACCTACATCGGATCTTTCTTTCCAGCAAGGTGAAATAGCTCTATGACGTCATATATTTGGTATAGATCCTCCCACTTCCCGCCAAAACACCAAAACGCCATCCATCCCTTCATGGACTCTCATATATTTTGTATAAACCTCATACATTGCCAATCCCTTCCAATCCCTCATACTGCCAATTTGGTATAACCTCATCCATCCCTTGTTTTCTTTTTCCATCCCACACCGAGGCCTCCCTTCCTCCCACACCGAGGCCATGGGTGTCTTCCGCTCCTTGGGTTTCCTGCACCGCTTGACCGGCGCGCTGGACGTGGAGCTCGAGGCGCGACGGCAGCTGATGGAGCCCATGATCGGCCTGCAAGCGGCCAACCGTGAGCTGCAGCTGCTGCGAGAGAACAAGGGAGATGGAGAAGCCACCCGAGGCTTCAGCCAGGTGGGAAGATGTAGGTAGGGAGAGGAGGATGGGAGTGCTCGGGAGTGCTGGTTTTCAAGGGGCTTGGTGACCGTTTCTGTCGCGTGAGTGGGTTTTGGGTCGTTGTTTTTAGGTCGAACCAAAACGGGAAGGAGACAACTGTATCAGACCGTGACCACCTCCAATCCTTGGCATGAAGCCTGGAGCGCCGTGCTTATTAAGTGGCCGATCGCCGCTTCAAGGCAATGGCTTCTTCATGGATGTTCAATCTATACAGAAACTTAAAATCCACGACGTGTCTTTGTTCTTTGGTCCATCAAACCCTTCTTTTCCACTCCAATTCTCTTTCCACGGCCTGTGGTCACCGCGACCGCCTGCCTCGCTAGCGAGGCGGAGGCCGAGATCCTGGAGGCCATCGCGCGGACGCACGGCGCGCTGTCCGAGCCGCTAGGCGCGGTGCGGAACGCGCTGCTGGCGGCCGAGCTGCGGAAGGAGATCCAGGCGGAAAGGGCGGTGGAGCTGCGGGGAGGGCGGTGGACAGGTGCTGGAGGATGGAAAGGTGGTGGGTTAGGTATAGGCTATAGGTGATGGATGGGTATGGTACCTTGGGCTTTGGTGCTTTGATGTGATATTTTTGGGAGTGGTGTGGAAGATGATGGGTAGGGAGCTGGGGTGAGGCTTTGATGTGTCAGAGTGGGGCTAACAGATGTTTCTCCAACCTAACCTGGCACTTTGCTGCTTTGCCACATCACTCCGAGCCTTTTCCTCTGCGGCTCAAGAGATAGTGTTTTTATTTATTGGTAACACATTGTATTGAGATATATTAAAAAAAATCAACATTCCTAGAAAACCAGTTGGTCCACCTGCTTCCTAGATATATACATTTGCCAAGAATTTGTTCAAAACCTGTCCAACATCCAACCGCCCAACCATCCTCTATCTCCGTGCCCCCTCCTCCTGCCCTTTCAGCCCACCAAGTTCGGGTCTTGCTTCGCCATGCTCTGTCCGGACCTCGCCTCCCTTTGCTCTCCACCTGCCACCCTTCTCGCCCCCTCTACGCGCTCCATCCAGGACGAGGTGGGAGAGACCAGCGCGCTGCTGCTGGCCGCGGACCAGCAGCGGAACTTGGGCGAAATGATCGACGCCACCGAGACAGCAGAGCGCGCGCTGGCACTGGCGAGGAAGACGAGCCATGCGCGACATGAGGAAGAGGTGTGAAGTAGAGCTGGGGAGAGGGAAGGGAGGAGGTGTAGAGTGACACAGTTGGGGGGTGAAGAGCCAAGTTCAAGACGAATTGTTGATAAGGACCCCTTAGAAAACTGTACTCACTCGATTTTTCTTGTTTTTGTTGTTTCCTTTTCTTTTTAGCCAGAGTGGTGTCAGTTTGGGTTGAGAAGAGCCCAGGTGGATCATGAACATTCCAAGTCTGTTGCCCAGGCCGCCCGCGTGCTCAGCCGCGTGCTGGCCGAACGAGGTGCCGACCTGCCACTTGCTGCTGCGCCGGTGGTTTCCATGGGTCTGTAGCTTCGTTCTACCCCACCCTGGCCTCGTAAGGGTTAGACAGGTCTATGTCTCTCATCCACGCTGAGGTCACCTGATAACCCGCATGAAGCCGCCTGAAGCCGCTACCCGCGACGTGTGCGACGTGTCTCGCGACCAGCCGTGCTTTCGACCACAGGCTTGAACGACCAAGCGCCTCAGAGACCGCAGGCGCTCCAAGCACTAGAGGCTGCCCGCTTGCAATGACAGGGACTGGGACCCCACCTGGGACCAGAAAGGAACTTGGTGAGCTCTTTCGGTTCTTTCCCTTTTTGATCCCTTTTGGAACTCTTGCTTCTGTTTTTTTGGGGTTGTTGTTGATCTGGTTAGCCAAGCAAAACCCTCCAACCTCCGTTTTGCATTGATCCAATTGATCCAAGCTCCGTTGTGCTTACCTTGGACCGGTCGTGGTCGTGGGCGGGTGGAGGCCTTGATCTCTGCAGTGAAGCTGCGTGATGGGGCTGCAGCCAAGGTGCGCCATTTGTTGGGAGCTGCGAGGGAGGGTTTTGGTCCAGACGACAGGGAAGGTCCTCCGGAAGCTGCGAGGGAGGGTGCGAGAGGGGCAAGTTGGTGGATGTTTGGAAAAGCCAAGACGACCACGGCTGATGGTCTGATTTCAGTGGGGAAGAACGGACCAGAAAGCCCCACCAAAAGCCATGTCAAAAGATGTCAACACATACATGTCCAAAAAAAATCACCCCAAAACGGCCAAAACCCAATGGGTCTCGGGTATAGGCGGTGTCTGCCCTCTCTGACCTCGGTGGGGCCCGGCGACAGGACTCGGAGCGGATGCTGAACTCCTATGGCAACTTGGTGACCAACAAGGCCGCGCACGTGCGCGCACGTGCGCGTGGCGGACAGCACTGGCTGGAGAGTCTTCTTCTTTTTCTTCTTCTGCCTGTGTGTGGTCGATTCTTTTCTTGCTTGTGTCTGCTGTTGTGCTGGTCAAGTTCATGTTCCTGTGCCTGGGGATTTAGGACTTGGGAGAAACTCCCCAGTTTGCCCAATTGGCATCCGAATCCCCAATCAGCTGCTACCATCACAGATTTTTCAACCGCGCATGCAGCATAGGGCAAGGACAACCCTGTTCTGAACATGGAAGGATAGCAGAGCCGTTGCAGACACGAGCATCTTTCCATAGTGCATGCCGTTTAGCCAGCTCATTGGCAATGTCTGCAATCTGCTTCGTTTACGTAGCACGTCCATCTGCCCCAGCCGGTCCCCAAAATCAGGCGCCTTTGCTTCTTGTTCACTGGCCCGGATCCGCCCGGATCCGCCCCGGGCCGTGCCGCACTTCTCGGAGGACATCGCGGATCATGTGGTGCCGCTCATCAGCCGAGATCCCGACTCGGTGAAGTTCCTCAGGTGCCCGTGGAGACGCGACCTCGCGCGTTTCGGCCGCGCCGCCGACGCGGCGTGCGTGGTGAAGTTCATCGGGATTTCACCCCCTAACGCAGGCTGTTCCAACAGTTGAAGGGCCTGAACTAGACTATCCCAGTTGGGTACCGCAGGTTACGGTCCTAGAAGGTCAGTGGCTACCTCTCTTGGTTGTCAGGCTTTGGGTGCGTTGGGTGATTGCGTGATCGGTGGAGGTGCATGGTCTTCGGAAGGAGGGGAGGAGCTGACGGCAGGGCGGAGGCGGAGTGGGGGCGGAGGCGGTGTGGGGCAGGCGTGGAGGTTCCAGAAGAGGCGGTGAAACATTGATGGCAGCTTTCCGGTGATCCAAATGAGATGGATGGCATCCTCTATCTAGACATGCTTCCGCCCCGGCCCCGGCTCGACTGCTGATTTGGGAGCCTTCTGCGAAGCCGGCGCTTCGACGTCGGCGCTTCGCGCAGGGAGGAGCTGGGCTGGAACATCGAGAAGCCATACACCCAGAAGCAGAGTGGCAAGGCCCGACTCGGCCCGACCAGCCGGTGTTGGTCGGGATTGGAGGGTCTTTGAGCACTATATTCTATAGATTGGGCCTACGCTGTTGAGCAGATGTTTGGGGCTACAGGGCTAGCGGCCTGAAATGCTCCAAACATGTGTGTGTGTGTGTGGACTCGTTTTCGCAGCCCGCGGGTCCACGGGACGTGACGCAGGAGATCCGGCACTTGGACTTCTACTTGGCACACCGACTCTCAGGCGCCCCGGTCGCTTCTTCGCCAGTCGAGGGTCTGAAAGAACGGTTTTGGGGCTCTGAGCTCACCGAGTGAGCGAGCGGCTGAGTGAACCGCGAGGTGTTCCGCTTTACCCCGCCATCACGCGCGTGCCGGCAGGTATGGGTTTCGGCCCTCAGTTCAAAGTGGCCGGGGGCCCAAGATGGCGCTAGCATCGATGGATCATCCCCGTCCAGCCACTAGTGCACCTGGAAGATCAAGGTCTACTCGCCCACATAGGACATTTAGATACACTTTGAATACATTTGGATACATTTGGCACAGACATCAGCAAAGATCCTGAAGAACATCAGACGACCCACATGTATGATCAGTATGATTGGCATATGATGATTGGCATATACCATGAAACATCAATCACCACTCCCTTTGTATATATAGAACGTTCGCTATGTTTCCTCATCCATCATGAATCATCAATCCAATCATCCAAATCTTTGGACACATCACTCCTTTTACATCGACCGATCTCCTCCGCTGTCCGAACCGCTCGCTCTCCGGGCGGGCTCTCTCTCTCTCTCCACGTCGCCTCTCCACCGCCGGCGGCGGCTCAGTGCGACATGCCCTGGCGCGTCTGGGGCTCCACGCCGGCGGCGGTGTCGGTGAATCAGCTCCCCGAGACCGAGGCCGACAGCGGGGGGGACCGGAGCGGGAGAGACTCCGGAGAGACCGGAGCCCCAACAAAAGCGGGCAGAAACAGGAGAAACGGATAGAAACGGAGTGTTATTTGTTTTTGTTTTTCTGTTTTCCCCGACTATTTTTCGTTCGACTATTTTTCGTTGGAGTAGAAAGCATTCCATTGAGATGGACATTTAGGGAGTGAACACCAATGTGTTGTAAAGGACAATGGTCAAACCACCCTGTTTTGGTAGAGGAAAACCCAGGGGCCATGCCGTCCACTTCCATGATTGTGTGAGTCAGAGGGTAGATCTTGGAACTCCGCAACACAATCTTTGCCAACCTTGGCTGGCTTTATTATACATGATAACAAGGCAGACCTTTTCCGCGCAGGTATGTCGGATCCAGGTATGTCAGATCTATGCCAATAGGAAGTTGCCTATGTGAATAGACAGGGAGCAACAACCTATCCCAATCGGCCTGATTCCTGGAGGTTGTTGCGAAAATGGATACCGGTTGGTCAACACATGGTGCTCCCTGGAAGTTGATGGTGGCCGTTGTTGGTGGAAGTTGTCGGTGGCGGTCTATGGTATTGGTCGGTGACATCAGGTGCTCCTCTGAGCATGTCTGAACTCATTCGAATTTCCAGGGTGGTATTTTGGAAGGTTCTCATGACCATACTCATACAAATGTGATGGTTGGTGAACAACTCAGACATTTCCAAAGCAGTTTCCAAAGCAGACTCCCCGCTTTCGTCCCCATTTCAGCTTCCAGTCGTCTTCGTCGTTGCCTCGTTGCAAAACCTCTGGAAGTCATGACGGTGGATCAGCTGCCAGCTGCTTCAGGTCAATAGTTGGGTCAACCGGAAACGGCTCGAGGGGGGGTGAAACCGCCAGCCGCACGCCGCGATGCGTCGCGATCTGCCCCGCGCGACGCGACGCGATATGACGCTTCGCGCGAGCCAGTGAGCACTCCGCCGACCAGGCATGGCAGATGGAGATGATGTTCCGTCCAGGCCCGTGACATCCCCATCCCTGCCCGACGTGGTACGCGCGCGGGTGGTCGTGCGGCACGATGGGTCGATGATGGTCGATGTGGCGACGGAGATGAAAGCGGGGACGCTTGGAGGAAGGGAAGCAGTGAAGATCCAAATCCAAATCCGGGGATCGTTTTCTGTTCTTGCAAAACAGGGTAGAGTGAGTAGAGCAAGATCTGGGGATGGTTTCTGTTGAAGTTTCTTCCACATGTGCCACACGTAGCCTCTGCCCGTCGTCCAATGAACTACCCCACACTACCTATAGGCTTCCCGACAGGGCACCCCTTGGAGGATCCTGGTAGCATATCCATACATGATGGTGATGGAAAGAGACCTATCCTCCAGGCTTCATCGATGCCGGCCTGCAGTCCGGCATGGTGCATGCGCCCTTCTTTGACCAGTGAGGAGGACGGACCGCCTGTGGCGCGCGTGTGGAGGTGAATCCAAGAAGCAACCGAGACTGGTGAGGAGTGATGATTTCAGTGATGATTTCAGTGATGACCCTCTGAGTCCTTTTTTCGCTCTCCTGACCTCATCGGTTTATGGTTAAGTATAGACCGGTCGAAACGACCTGACGACCTCGGTCGTCGGCCTTGCCCGGACGCCCCGGGGGTGGACCGGCACGACTTCTCAGGTGCCATCAAGTACGATGACCGTTGGGTCGTACTTCACTGAGTCATTATCAGATTGGCAGTCTCCCTTTCGTTGGTGGATTGTGATGGCCTGGGCAATGGTGAAAACCAGCTTCGCATGTCTCGTTTTGGGGGATTGGTCCATGCTTTTGAGGCATTGGTATCCCGGTTCTGCCAAAACGCATGGCTCCTCGCTCCTCTCAACGTCATGCCAGTTAAACTGTTTTTTACTTGGACCATCCGACCATCTGGGTGTCCTGTCTGGACATTTCCAAATAGGGAAGTCCAGCCAGGACACCCAGACACCCCAGATGGTCGGATGGTCCAGGTATGTTTTGTTGTTTCATTTGGTGCGTCGTTTCACCCCCAACCCTATGGCACTTCGACCACTCAAGCCATAGCTAGCTCGACCCTACGGCCGTTCCTGAGCGTCCCGACCAGGAAACGTCGCGTGAATGATGAGGGGCGGCTGGGGCGGCGGAGACCAACACACAGGTCAACGAGGGATTGTAATCTTGTCCCACCCATGAGAAGCTCGGTGCTTGGATCACCTGCAATTTGAAGCTCTTGGATTGGGGTGTTTTTTTTTTTTTTTAAACTTTTCGCCACTCAACAGATCTAAACATGAGATGGAACGATGTTAAACCATGGTTAGCCTCTATTTTTCCTAGGAAACTGAGTGAGTCTGTGTCACTCATTCCTGGTGGTGACACGGCGATGTGATCGAAGCTCCATGGTGAGATTGAATGAACTTGAAGCTCACATTATATATCAATATATATCAATATTATAGTTTATTGTTTTTGTTTTATTCATTAGTTTACTTTTTTTTAAAGAGCCACCTGGTGTGAAAGAGAAGAAGACATCTTGCAATCCCTCACGCGCGTGCTGAAATTGAGCCCGATCTTCCAGCTGTACTACTATCCTGAGCATTCAGAAAACTCAGAAGCTCCAGCCGTAACTTAAGCAATGTCAGAATTTCGACAGGCTTTGGCCTTGATACTAGTTTTGATGCTAAACCATTTAATGAGGTGGCTAGGATGTTGTGATGCAACACCAACAAGGAACCATCAGACAAGTGCCAAAGCGCCAAGCCGGCCAACAAAAGGAGCAATGGATCGTTCGTTCCACATCGATGTGCGGTTTGAAAGGTAAGAATTTCCCAAGCAGCAACGTGACCCATTCCTTACACCACCCTAGTGCAAATTGTTGCACTCTGTTCCTTTTGTCAGAAGGTTATGATGTTCAAGCATAGTTCTAGCATGCTTGCAAGCACTAGCATTTTTCACTATTCTTTGCCTGCTTTTCTTGTGCGCTGTTTTGCCAAGCATGATGTGAATGTCAGTAGTAACTTAGTAGTTTCTAAAGGCAAACACATCTATTGGACTTTTGGGAATTGACCCCAGACGAATCACCAGGCTAAGACCCATCGCAACAGTCACCTCTACCACAGATCGGATACTCATCCAGCTACAGGGAATTGGCCAATTGGCCACAAAAATCATCACTTCAATCCCTGGATCCACGATCTGGATCTTAGCCGTGCAGAAACACGCTTTTCCGTCCGTGTGAAAGCTCACGCCGCCATGGCGTGCGACATCCTCAAGTGGTGACCTCAGGAGCGACCGACCAAGGCCTCGGCCTCCGGGAAGGCGCCCGGTGTGGCGCGGAATCCGAAGGTGTTACGCCCTGTAGACCTGACGTTGACCCGAAAACACTGCACACAGTGGAGGTCTGAAGCCCGCATTTGCAAAGGTCGGTCTGGTCCATGTGGGGCGATTCGTGGGGCTCTTCCCGGCTGTATGTAGTGGTCTTGACGGATCTTCCTGGTTCCAAGCATGTTGAAGGACAGGAATATGCCATCCTGAATCTGGAGCATGGAGGGGATATGAGGGGATTCCATGGCCCTTTCAGATACATGGCCATTTCAGAGGAAGTTCCTGCAACACCTAGTGACATTATCCATCCAAACCCTCCGCCTCTTGCACAGCTCAAAAAAAAGCCTGGGTTTTCACCACTGGTGAATCAACCCAGCGCAGCCCAGCAGCACCGCGCGCAACATGCGCAGTTCTGCAGGTTCTACAAATGGGGCCAGTTCATTTGCTTCATCATCGCGCCCGGGGCATCCAGTGATGACCCGTGGCGCCCGGCATCCGCCTCCAGTGATGGGCCACGGGTCGTAACGAGAGCTGCGTTGAGCATACACAAAGCGAGAGTCCAGCGAATGAGCTGTGTTTAGAGAAACGAGTTTTTTAAATCTTAATGTGGGATACAAAAGAGAGAGGATTGAGGTGTGTGAGTTTTATTTCTGATGTTGTTTCTTTTTAAGAGGGCCCGAAGCTGTGATCTTATGTTCCCGGCCGACCAGGAGGGTGTGCACGTACTCCTTGCAAACAGAACATTACTTCAAACACTATCCTACTTGTATACTGGGTTTATTTGCCCCCTCTTTTTGGTGACGTTTTTTTCCTACTGAATTACATAGGTACATGCAGGTCTCAAAAGAATCAATGTTACAAGATTCCAGGCTAGCCTTTCTTGGGTCAGCTGTAGCACCTGATACCTTTCTCTTTTCCTTGGGTCCCAACCTCCAGAGACGATATCTCCGGATCCGCCCTTCAACGACAATCTCTCTGAATGGTCTTCCAGGTGGAAGGTACCTGGCACTCCAGAGACAGGAATGGGGTATGGGTACCACACCCGTTCGTCATCGGTGGAGCTGATTTTGGTGTCCATTCACCACCTTTTTGGGCGTGACGGATCTGAGCATCTCTTAGGCGCGCAACGAATTCCGGCCGCGGCACACCGAGGACCATCGCGCTGTACTTGACCTTCAACTGCCCGTGCCGCAATGATACCTATTGTTCACTGACAGGGTATCCCCTGTACTTTCAACCAACCAATAGCAAAAGGCCATCCATGAACTGAGTTGGTGCTGGGTTCCAAGGTTCCGGATCGAAGACGGTCTGAATTCGTGCAACGATCTTGACGGGAGTTCTTTTTAAGTGTTAGTTGGAATGAAGAGGCGACCTTCAGACTTTCAGCCGTCCGATCCTGGTCTACTTGGCCTCCGGCCGCCAGGCCTTCTGGGAGACCAAAGGGGGTGGGCGCAGACAGCACCGTGCAGAGCTTCACACCGCAGACAGCACCAGGTATGCCACCGTTTGCCCCGCCGGCTTTGCTGCGATGCTGGTGCCACGCGCGCTTTCTTCGCCGTGTGTGGAGTCGTCGCATCGCGTGGATGTGTGGTTTCATGCCTGGGAAAGGAGGCAGCAGCCCCCCTAGACTGCCCAGTCAGACGTTTCGACCCATTGACCGTTTTTTAGGTAACTTCCTTTTCAGGTCACTCGGTGTGAGACGATCTTCCTTTTGACACCAAAACCTTCACCCCCCAAAACACCGCATGATTCATTCACCCAAAGTGTCGTGTTTTGGGACACCAAAGTGTTGTTGACACCAAATCCTTCACCAACAACACATTGGCCGATCATTCAGCCATCATCCGGCCTGGACAGATTACGGGCATCTTTGCCTCGCTGACGGTCTGGAGCTCCCAGTGGCGGCCGTCGCGCACGACGGCTCACGGTGACCTGCAAAACCCGGTTTGGAGGAGAGCGTGAAGGGAGCGGATTGAAGGGGGGTCATCCACCCTTCTAAATAGCCTTCCAATCACCTTTGATTTTATAGTGGTCCCCAAATAGATGGAAACGATTTCCAAAACATTTGGAAAGGATTTTACTTTTTCTCTCTATTTGGCTATCAGGGCTGACCTTTGCCGCGCCAAAATGGTTGACCTGCAGTTCTAAGGACTGCTTTCTTATGTTTTCTTTTTTATCTAAAGTTTTTAAGTCACTGGACACCCCTGCCCTCCTATAGGCACCCCTTTGGAAGTCCTGATTGACCTGGTTTCGTAGTGCAAACAATATCGAACAATCCTGAGTAAAACAACGGTGGTGAAGTATGGTTAAGTGAGAACCCTGAAATCCACCGCGCTTGGAAGCACACCCCCTCCGTTGGGCGGTGGACCCGATGCGCTGACAGCACAACCTCGTGATGAATATAGACAGTGATAGTCAGCGATAGTGAGAGCCCTTGAAGGGTTCTTGTCTATCATCATTGGTGAACCCCAACAGAAATGTTCTGAGTCTTGGAGCCTTGCGTTCTTCTTCACTTTATATAGATCCCTGGCTTACCACCCTCGGAGAGTCCTTTCAGTTCAGATCTTCTCTTCCCTCTCTCTCACTCCACCCTTCGCTCGGCTGCCCGCGCTCCTTCGGCTCCTTCGGCTGCTTAAGCAGCTCAGGGGATCATCATGTTCTTCGTGAAGCGGTCCTTAAGCCACGTGCGGAAGCTGCACATCGACGACCTCTCGGCCAAGAAGATGTCCGCCCGCACCCGAGCCGGGGAAGAGGGGCAGCGGGAGGTTGATGAGCTGTGGCATACCGGTTCTCCTTATATAATTGCAACCTGGGCGACACAAGTCTCCCCAGGTTGCAGAGACCGGGCCTCTTTTCCGCAGCTCAAGGAGACCCAAGGGACCTCTCACACCAGTCCCATGGAGACTGTACTGCTACCAATGACCACAGCCGAGCCCCTGACGATTCAGATCATTCTCCCATATTCTCCTCCCCTGATAGGCATCACATGGCATCACCAAATTCATCCATTTCTATATAAATTCTTCCAATCTCCACTACGATCACCCCACCGACGGATCGACTGGTGCCGCGCTGAGGCCAAGACGGCGCAGTGCGGGAGCATCGCCCGGAAGTGCCCCTGTTGGTGTGGTGCCCCAGAGGGTCTCCCCCCTGGTCCCCTGCGGGTCGGGTCCCCTGTTGGTCGGGTTGGATGGAACTCATGGGGACGAAATGGGGGGATTCTTCAACAACAAAGGGACACGGAGTGGTCTACCAGGACCTGTCGGGGTGTCTATTTATAGCCCCTTAGAAGTGATTCGGGGTGTCCATTGACCACCCCGACTGGGGGTCCTGGTATGTTACTTCCTTCCTTTTTTGGGCGAGCCAGCGAGTGTTCTCATATGTTCTCCTTCACTTTCCTCAGGGACGCTCGTCATGGAAGGGACTATCCTCCTACTCAGTGAGTTCTGTGATGGGTGCCTCCCTCGCTTCCCTCGGTCGAACGGCCCAGAAGCTAACGGGCACGACCGGGCCTTGGACACCTGAAGACGGTGGGAGACATGTGGATGAACATGGTTTCCTTCAAGGTGCACATTATGTATCCCGAAGAACAGATTGATCATCACTGACATTGGATCTTAGTTTTCACCTCTTCTCGCTTGCATGGTGCCATGATCTCTTCTTAACAACCAGATACGACCAGCAGAAAACCGCATGTCGCATCTTTGAAGAACACGGATCGATAGATGAAAGCCAGAAGGTCCTGTTGTATTGTGATCCCTCAGTGTCCGGCAAAGATTCTTGATATTCTTTGTTCATGAACTGGCATGATGTTCCAAGTGCCATCCTGGAGGCAGTGTTGTGTTGTCTGCTTTGGTCATGTCAACATCTATACCACTACCCGGGCTCCCCTTTATCATAGCCCCGCAGCTCAAGAGCTTAGGGGTTTCCATTCACCACGCACTTGGGGGTCCTGGGTAGGATTTCGTTCTGTTTAACTCAACACAAACATAGGATTTTGTTGTCTCACATTTGTCAAGAGGGCGGTACATGACAACCTGAACCGCACATGATGTGGCTCGCCGGCTTTGAGGGACGTTTGTTTCTACTGTATATAACGGGTTCTTCTCTTCGGCGCCGAAGAATGGGATTGCTGGAAGTTCTCACGGGGATGGCCGCTGTGTCAGCTGTAGCCTTTGACAGTTGGGACGGCTTCAATGGTGTCGCCCGGGTCACCAATGCTGCGCACGAGGTCCTGTTCCAGAAGCAGTATCTGCTGTTGGATTCAAGTGTTTTGCGATTTGTCCATCTTCATGGGTCAAATTGGAAAAGAGCTTGGACCCAAACAGTCTTGCAAGTACTGGGGTAATTTGCGGATCCAGGCATTTGGTGAAGAGGCCTCCATTTGTATCCAATCACAGTAAAAACCCGGCTGTATGGCATTGCGTATTGGTTGACACATGATAAGGATCCAACCTGGGTTTGCATCTTATTTGTTTGGGTTGAGATCCTTTACTCAAAATTCTGGATTCAGCCGTCCCAGGTATGGCTTCTTGAACATCCCTTACAAAGACCCCATGCCGGCTGATGCCATTTTCCCGGTGGCCTCCAACACGAAGCTCTACGTGGCCGTGGCTTTGTATCAACTGCAGGAGGCCGGAAAAGTGGATCTCAATGCCTCCATCGCCGACTATTTGAACGCCAGAGACTTTGAGAGCTTCGGGATGAAGGGAACAAGCAAGTATTGTCCCAAAGCTCCAGGATCTTCAAAGTGTCAGGTGGACCATCGCAGACATCTTGGAAGAGCACAAATTATATACCGTAGTAAGTACCGTACTTCTTTGAAACGATGTCCCTCTGCTGGTCGTAGGGAAAACCCTTTGCCTCCGCTTCCGCTGGTCTCCGATTCTGGCAGAACCAGATGGGCTAAAAACGAACAAGATGCAGAGAACGAAGGAGTGGTGTTTCGTGTTAAGATGCTAGACTATTTTTTGCGTTAGTCCTGAAGAATTAATTAAGGGACATCTATTCGCTCAATATTCTAAAAGGGCCATACTTTGAGATGGTTGGCACTCCAAAACTAGGGAAACCTACGAGTCACAAGAAAGCCCCAGGTGGTACGCTTTGTGGACCTGCTTGCGATGTCCTCGGGTATCCCCAACGCTCCCTTCCGCGACTATTTCCTGCCCTATGCGGGCTCCATCGGTCTGACGGTGAAGCTCTTTATCAACCAAGACTTGCTCTTTGTTCCGGGCACGGAGTACTATTACAGCAATAGTGCCTTCGTTCTCGCAGGGTATTTCGTGGAGAGGCTCTCTGGAAAGTCGCTCAGGGAGTATTTGCAGAAGCACATCATCAGTGTGGTGGGGCAGAGCTCGACGGAGTACGACCCCTATGACTACCAACTGAGCATGGCAGGAGATCGCAGGAAGAGGGTCTATGAATACTACCAATACCGCGACCCCAAGACCCATGAAATCTATGCCACCGGTGAATGTCGTGATGAGTTCGATCTTGGCACAGGGAATGGTTGCGGTGGCGTGCTTTCGACAGCGGCGGATGAGCAGCTCTTCTACTACACGCTGTTCAACTTCTCCAAAGATGCCATGGGGAAACCCCTGCTGCAAGATCCACGCTCCTTGATCGATCTCGTGCGTCCGCGCATGCCCAGCAACCCGGAGCAGAAGGGCGGCTTCTGGTATGCCCAAGGCGTGGCATCCCTTTGCAAGTCAACCAACATTGACCGCCACGGCTGTGATGTCATTCCGGACATCATCGGCTATGAAGGCGGGTTGATGTGCGTTTTTACGGCCAACCTCTTGGACCTGCGCGAGCATCCGGCCGTGATGACCAGTGTCTACAGTAGCACGGTGGTGTTTGATGTGAAGGAGGCCCGAGTGAAGAAGATGCAAGACAGCAAGACAGGCGACTTCCTGAAAGCGACTGAAAGGTGGCCCAGGCAGATGGAAGTGACAAGGATGGCCTGGAAACTGCATGACCAGGTCCTGAACAAGAGCAAGGAACGGAAGGGGAAGGTCAGAGGCATTATCATCCCTTAGTTCTGATCTACCGTAAAAGCAAAGTCAGTATTTCAATTTTTGTCAATATACATTGGCCATTGGCCTCAGCTTTGGGTTTGGGGGCCTCGAGAGAAGGGACTTGAATGCGACATAATGAGGCCAACCTGTCTTAATTACTAGCAAAATATATCTCAGTCTTCCATGAAAGAACATGACTGTCAAGGACTTTGTAGCTCATGATGGTGTTTCACATGAGTTCTCACGAAGCCCACTCAAAAAGCTGGGAGCCGCTGGTCGATCCTCGCTGTCGGCTGAGATGGTACGATTTAGACACACAGCCGGCGCAGGGCTGCTCTTCATTTTGGGGACTTGTGCAGGGACATTCTTCAATTAGTGGACATTACAGTAGTGTTCCCCACGATCTTCAGGTGCACCACTCTAGCCGACCTGATATCATTTAAGCATCTTATTTTGGTTCAATGCAAGCCGACTTGAAGTTGATTTGGATCCCTGTAAAGCTCACGAGAAGAGACGGTGAACCTGAAGTTCCTGTTTTGGCCGCCAATTTCATGCGGCGGAACCCGAACAGGTTGGAGAGCGATGACATGATCCGAGGTCAACAACAACACGACTCTCAAAGGGCCCGAAAGGGTTGAAGCCCACACCATCAGACACCACCCAGTTCACCACAAAGAAGGTACTGCTCAGATGCGACCCTGGAGCCTCATATGGAGGGATCGGACCTGAATCCCCTGGAGGGGTCTGGGGTCTCAAATCCCTAGGCTTTGAGGGATCAAGGGCTGTTTGGAGGATCTGGGTGTGCATGGTTTGTTCTTTTTTGTATGCCTTTCCAAGATGGTCGGTCACTCTGCTCACGCGAACGCTGAATTCGGGCTCCTGCATGAACCTTGCACAGTCGCTCCACGAAGGCACAAAAGCTGGCACGCACCACCGATTTCATCGCATGCCAGTGCAGTGACGCGAAGGATTTCCGGGGTCCTTGTCCAAGATGCTTTTGGAATTTCACAAAGATCTATAGTCTACTTTTTTCTACCCCTCAGCCTTAACCTCTTTGGCCTATTTTTTTTGGGGGGTCCTGCTCTTGGCCCACTCCGTCCGGCTCAGGTCACGGTGGCTCTTCTTCTTCACGACCACTGGAGTTCTTATGGGCCCTGTGGACCCAGATGAGAAACACCTGTGGGTCGCCGAAGGGAGCATGTGTGTCTACTCTACTGTCTGTCTTTAGCAGTCATGAAGTGGTTGAAGCCCGCGGCTTCTATCCATCATGATGTAAATGCTTAGACAAGAATAAGCCAGCCTCTATCCAACAAAACATGGCATGCAATAGTCATAAGCTTAGGCCTCTTTTTCGGATCTGGGCAAAAACCTGAATGGTCTTAGACCAGATGACAGATGGTCTTAGGCCAGATGATCATAAGGTCCCCAAAGCGTCATAAGATGGTCTTAGATTCCTAGGACCCTCCCCAAATCGACTTCGTTCACGAAACGACGCCCAACGCCGATCCAACGGCCCTTCGATCCGCCCTGGGCCCCCAGGGCCCTTCGCCGACCTGGTCGCTGCCGGGGTTCTCCTGGTCGTCGGTTCGGACCCCCCCAAAAACTGGGCTCCACCAGGGTGCAGCATCCGGGGGTGGCGACCCGTACTTCCACGTACTTCCACGTACTGCAACGTGTCGAAGCCGTGCCACCGGAGGTTTCGGTGTGGCGACCGTGTTGTCCACTTGCCCCGACGCCGGCGACGCGCTGTGGAACGGGGTGCGGCGGGCGTGATCGGGCGAGGGCTCGGGGGGGGAGGATGGACCTGTCCCGGGTGCGGTGAGTGCATGTTTTCGGAGGTTTTCTGTGCATGTGATATGTGTTGTTTCCTTGAGAGTTGTTGGAGATCTGGAGAGTTGTTGGAGATCCGGAGAGTTTTTGGATCGAGTTTTCTGCAATTTTGAGCGGGTTTTCGTCGGTGGGGTTGGCCAGTTTCCAAGTTGGACACATCAAACAGAACGAACGTACCAGGATCCGACTCTCCAGTGACCACCTGAAGCATTGAAGCCGTCTCCACGTACCACCCAGTTTGAGCGTCTCTACTGGTATGGAGTCGATGAGTTTTGTTCTTTCAGAAAGGCTTGTTGCGCCGGGTGGAGAGTAGCTGCTACTCAGCATTTTGCGTTTTTTGGGTGAACGACTAGCACTTTTACCCGTGGAAATGGATATGTCAACATATCTGATGAAGGAAAGCACACAAAGCACAAAATAGATCAGCATATCATATCCCAACATATCCCAACAATATTTCAGAATAGCACGCATATGTGTTCAGGACGGCCGCCTTTAAACCAACCAACAAACAGAAAGAACACGCATCAACAAAGACATTTTCAGACTCATGGAGCGTGGGTTGAACTGGACCAACGAACGCGGACAACCAGAGGCTTCAACGCCAAGAGTAAACAACGAGCAAACTGAGCAAACTAAGCCCGTGAAAGTGCAGAAACAACGAGGAACTGTTGGCATGGCTCAAATAGCTATGACTATACAGTTATATTATAGGCAAGTTCGATGGACACTTTCAAGTGAAGATATGAAGTCCAAAACAATTGGCTATAATATCAACGCTTCTTTGGCGAAAACACCGAGTATGTAAATCTCGTCCAGAATCTGCTCCACAAAGCACTGTTAGAATATCTTGCTGTGGATCGAAAACATTTGCTTTGAGAGTTACGCAGCAATGTAATGGTAGTTTAATCCTGATTAATCCTCAACTTTCCAGCCCTCGCAACAAGCCTCTCTCTTTATTTTGATTCATGGTGGGAAGCTGGAGGACCAGAGGAATTGAAGGATTGGAGTCGGGAAATTGGTGGAGAAAGTCATTTTTCATTGTAGCAAGTTCACTTTGCCAGTTGGATCCAGCTGAAGGGCTGAAGGACCTGGGAATCAACCTCTGCCTTTTGAACATTTTGCCATGGGTGATTTTCCACAACGAGGAGCTTTTCGCGCCGTGTGGACGTTCAAAGGAACTTGGCAATGGGTCGCCCTGTTTTCCGTTTTGAGTCCTTTGTTTGTTTGGCCACATGTTTGCCAGCTTGAGGTTCTTTGTTTATTCCGTCACTGATATTCAGTTTGGTTTCCAGAAAACACACGATCAAACTTTAACTTGATCAGTGAGTCAAAAGATACTCAGGAACTTCAGGAACCCTCTTCATGTCATTTTCACTAACTCCCCGAACAAACGCTCATTTCGGGACTTGGTCATGGTCACGCGACAATCAACGCATCCCATGGCCCACGACCTGGGTCAGACTGCGCGACCGCGAACGGCCAACCGCGGCCAGCTGGACTGCGATATGAAGACGCTGGGCGCCCACTTTCACCGCTCAGAGCGGCGTTTTTTTTCCGGAAGTTCCGGTTCTTCGAAGGGTCCGCGGTCCACGCGGGCGCAGTCGTGGCGAAGGGCTGATTTGGAATAACCTGGGACACCGTGAGGATCCTTCAGTATGCCAGGGATGTCTTCAGATCTTTCAGTATGCCAGATCATGGCAACATGGTTTATATACGCCCTGCGTCAGAGACCCAGAGGGATTCTGAAAACCACTGGAGGAAGCTAGTCTTCCATGTCGGTCCATGCCAAGCCCGGTTCCATGTGGCCCCCGGCGGCTCAGTCGTGGGGCCGTGGGGCCTGAAGCGGTTCCTGTCGAACTCGCTTGTGGTTCTGGTTCATTCGAGTGACTCGTCCCTGGTACACCTGAGACGACTCTTCCCATCAAAAGCCATCCGAACGACCGCGCCGATGGTGTCGGGAATGGCCGCGCTGCCGCGACTGGGACGGAGTTGATGCTTGGTGAGGCCTGACCCGAAGGCAGAATTTGGGGTTCTCTTCGGGTTATGGCCGGTGCCTCAGGAGTGGCCGGTGCGAGGTGAGGTTCGGAACGACTTGCAAAGGTTCTGCATCTGCAAAGGTATACAAGATGCTTTAATCTTTCACTGTATTGCAGGTTCCAGTCTGACGGTCCGGGCCAAAGCTTTTTTTTTAAAAGTTTTTCTGCTGTGATGGCACATCCTCGGCCTTGGCTCTTCTTCAGATGTCCCGACTGCGCAGATGTCAGATGTCCCGCAAACTGTCCCGACACACCGAACAGTTCTTGTATCACCATGATTGGTCACCCAAATCAACCAATTTTTTGCCTTCCGAAGAGGAACGCCCCTTTACATCCCTGAAACCCATTCCTTCACCTTTTGAACAACGAACGGGCCCTGAGCAGCCCACAACATCCTTTTCGTTGGCAGTCCCGGGACGTCCATGAGTTGACCCTCACAGCGCAGACCAACCGGCGGACACTGCCCCAAAGCGACCAACGGCGGGTGTCTAGTTGGCGGCCAACGCGAGCCTTTCCGTGCCAGAACGCGCGCGGGCAGAAAGCGCGCCATGGATCCAAAAGCGTGCCTGGGGATTTTGAGCCAGGCAGCCCAAGCGCACAGCTCCTCGGCCAGAACGAACTCGTGGACGACGTGACCTGCGCTGGGGGTGGTGTTTCCAGGTGACGGTCGACGAAGGGTGGAGGTGTGCCGAGTCCCGAGCGAAGTGGAGAGATTTGTGGCACCAGCGAAGTGGGAAGTCAGGAGCTTCTGGGACATTCCGGTCATCTAGTAGTACACCTCAGAGGTAGTAGTCGTCTCACTGGACTTCCAGGAAAATTCCCAGTGAAAAGGAGGGTAGGCTTGGGGAGGGTTTTTTGTGAGGGCTGACCCTGTGCGAATGCAGGAAACTCGTTTTCGGATCTCCCTACGGGTTGGAAACAGACTGCGACGCCACGGGCATGATGCTTCAGAGATACTAGGATCATGCAATGGGTGTCCAATCGACTACCTTACCCTATGTAAACACCCATTGGAAGTGCTAGGTATGTTGATCCTTTAATATACTTGAGATGATTGATCCCACTGACTCATATTCAAGTGATTTGCAACTATCAACCAGGAAGGGCTTTAGATTGATTCGATGAATTTGGGACGATCATGGAGAACGCTCCTTATAAGGAGTCACGAGCCCAGTCGAGCCCAGTCTGCTCACTGACTTGCGCCAAGCTCTGAGGTGCCGAGCATGAGGGCAAGTGCACAGGCCGAAGAGGGCATGTTCGACCTGGGCATGACTGGGCTTCGACCTTCCCAACTGCCTAAAGCAGACCAGTAGAGTCGGGTGCTGGTGGACTTTTTCATTATGTGTAATACTTTTTAAATACATCTTTTTGCTGAGCCCATGGGAAATACTGAAAGAGCACTCTCCCTTGAGTCATGGCAACACACCTGGTGTGATCTTCGTCATGACCTGGGTTCCAAGGCACACGGATGGTGCTTTCGTTGTCATCAAAAGGTCGAGGTCCAAAGTGGGGAAGCTCCACCAGCGCCCCGATGGTTCGATGTCTGAGGGTGGGGTGGGGGCAGTAATGATGCAGTTTATAAGCACAGTACTTCATTCAAACAATATTCTGCTTCTATGCAACATCCAAGTCTACCGCAAATACCAATAAGTTATATTAGAGAATGACCTTCAAATCGACAGAACACTTTTCTGCAGATTCGCGCCGCTACGTGGCTGGGTCCGCGGCTACGTGGCTTATTCATAGAGATTGGGGTGATTAGGCAGCCCTGCATCGAAGCATATGAGTCAGAGTGAAGGGCTATCTGCTAAACCCAGCTAGTTCGCCGTGGTATAGTACAGCAGCTGTAGTGGTGTCCCACCGTCCCGGCTCTACCTGGCTAATATGAACCCCTAGCCAGCTAGAGCCGTACCAAGAAGCCGTTGATGTTTGTTTATGCCGGCTCTACCTGGCTATTTTTGACCAAATCTTCAAAAAGCCAACGTTTTTTCAACTTTTTCAAGAACACCTCCAAAATTTGCATGTCCCAAACCCTTCATCAAATGCCGTTATTCACGACGTTTTTTGCACTCGATTTTCAACAACCTTCAAAAACTCAGGTTTCTTGACCGATTAATGGCCCCCTCTCAGCTAAAGCTGAAATCTTGCGATTGACTATGCCATCCGGATACACACGCCCCAGCACCTTCGGTGCGGGCGGATTTTTTTAAATTAAAGTGTTGCGAATTAAGAGCAGTTATCACGAAAGAACACTAAGCTGAACTTTTGGATGACTGCAGATCACTTATAGAACCCCATTGTTTGGCAGAGGAATGACCAGATCCATAAATTTTGGAAAAGGCTTGGCCCTGAGGGTTCATGGGCAGTCTTTTTCTGAGATGGGGAGGGGCTAGTCCAAGAACCCAATTTTTTGGCACATATACATACAAATTTACAAATCAATACACATGTTCATTGGAAGAGCCATGGGGCATGAACAACTGAGGCTCAAGATGGGTGCGAGCAGACTTGCAGTCAAAAAGACTGCAGCCAAGGCAAAGGTTCCCACACTTAAGTGGACAATCAGGACAGACTGATAGATTACTTTTACAATTGCAAGGTTCAGGCGCATTCTTCCGGTGTCATGTGTTAGAACAAAGAAGAGAAGAAGTGGATCCAGTGCAAAACATGCGGTGGATGATCGAGTGGATTTTGGCTTTTGGTGGCTTTCGGCTTTTGGTGGCTTTTGGCTTTTGGATTCCGCCTTCCGCTTTTGGTGGCTTTGGCTTTCGGTGGCCTTTGGCTTTTGATAACTTTTGGCTTTTGGTGGCTTCCGCTTTGCCTTTTGGCTTCCGGTGGCTTTTGGTGGCGTGTGTCGGCTTTTCGTGGCTTCGGCTGTTGGCTTTTCGTGGCTTCACTCATTGATGTGGGCATATATTGGGGAGTTATTTTCTTTTGGACGGTATTATGTACTATATATTTGCTTTTCAAGGCTTAGCAGTGGGAAGGAAGGAAAGAAGGAAGGAAGGGAGGAAGGAGGGAAGGAAGGAAGAAAGGCAGCAGTGGTGTCGTAAACTTTGCGGAGGTAGATGCCATTCCAATGTAGCAGCTGGGGGTAAGATTTAGAGGAGGCGTTGGCCAGTCCAATGTAGCAGGTCTTTTCTGAGCCAGCCCGCGATAAAATGTAGAGAGCGCAGAAGCCATTCTATTGTACCACACCGGTACAATTTTGGAAGAGGCAGAGGCGAGCGCAAGGCAGCAGACCTTGTGTGAGCCACTCGATGGCAAAATTTAGCGGAGGCAGGAGCCACTCACATATACACATATAGCATACTTTTGAGCCCGAGGGTGAAATTTATAGGAGGCATCAGCTATTCAATCCTGTAGCAGACCTTTTGTGACCCATCCGCGGGTAAAATTTAAAGAAGGAAGGAGCTCTTCCAATGTGCCGGACCTGTTGTGAGCCAGCCAAAGGTAATATACGGTCGTTCTGGATGATGGTCTCAGCGCCTGCAGGCTTCAACTTTGTCACGCACCGTCGCAACCTGAGCTTTCTAATTTCAATTTCAGCTCCGACACATTCAAGCAAGACATGCGCCTAGCGTTCCAAGGCGCAGGACACCGCTTTCATGCGAAAGCATGGGCGGCAAGGGCTCGACAAGTCCTCCGAACGGTGCCCTTCCAGCCAGAGAACCGACCTTCACTAGGGCAAGCGGCTGCAGGCAAGGATAAATGCCAGAGATTTGCCGCCTTTCATGGTCGGTTGCTTTGCCAGGCATGCTACAGTCCGGCACTGCTCAGCAAGAAGGCGCGCCATAGTTCACGTGGAAACGTTTATTTGTTTGTGAGGGATCGGCCGTACTTGTGTACACCAGCTGCGTGACAACGTTACAGTTACACGTATGAGGTTTTGCTTCTGGCAGGAGCGTAATCGCTTGGCCCACGCGATCCACGGGAACGCGTCCACGCCGGAGCCTGAGGAACCGATTGTCAAAAAAACAAAGTGCAAATTGCCTTGTAACATCAAACGCTTCACGCGTCTTTGACCAAGGGGGCCAGCAAGTTCCTGAGCCGCAAGGCCCGGTGTTGCGCTCACTGTTTCAATTTCCAAAGCGTGTCAGACTGCGGACTTCGCGAGGACCGCAATGTGTTGGCCCACATGGTCAACCGGAACACGGCGTCGGGCGCCCCATTTTTGCAAAGTTCGCTGCAACGATTGATTTCTTTTCGAGCGCCGGCCCAGACCCAACCGAAATCCCACACAAAGAATTTCAGGCGCGAAGCAACCATCTTCTTCCGGGATGACTTCTTCACGGAGTTCTGCCGACCCCTGGAGGAAGATGAAGCGCCGGCTGCGCGAAGTCAACGGCCGTGGAATTTTGCTCGCCGCGCCAGCAGCAAATTTCTCACAGCCCTCCCTCAAAGTTGACCTCGGCGCCTATGGAGAGGAGGACAGCCTCCGCAAGGTCTGCCAGGCGGGGGGGGTCTCAAGAAACAGCGTGTGTATAAGATTTTATCGGATTGTTTTCAGTCAGTAAATTGCCATTTGCTGGGCCAGGCATTTTGGCGGCTCCCCACAGCCGAGCAGGAGCGTGCCATGCAGAAGCTCGACATCTTCGTCTTCGACCCGCACGCCTCTAACTTGTTTTGTTGTATGTAGGCATTGCCTGTAGCTTGGTTTCTTTTTCCCGAATGCGTAGCGGCGTAGCGAAGGGTTCTCGTTTAACTCTGGGGGTCTGGGGGTAGAGTCTTGTTCGCGATCCGTTGTTTCTATGTTCGCAACCGTCCGCAACCGTTCGCAACCGTTCGCAACCGTTCGCAACCGCCGTTCGCAACCGCCGTTCGCAACCGTTCGCAGTAGGACGCTAAGGCGCTGCCATTGGGGGAAGCTTTTGCAAGTGACTTTTCATGGATGTGTCCCGTGTCAGTTTGCGACGCTATTCCATTGTGATTTGCATGAAAATGACATGTCGCGCAAGAAACGTGATGCGTTTCGCTGTACAGGCGCAGCGTTTTGTGAGATCTGCAGACAGCTGCGCAGTTCCATTGGGATTAGCGTTTGGAGAGTCGTGTTTTTGGGGTGTTGGATGTGGCCGTGCCATTGGGATTTGCGTTTCAGGGTGTGGCATCGAAGCTCGGTTTTCGTGACAAGTCTCAGCTGAAATGGCGATTTTGGTGGATGGGAGTGTGCTCAGAACGGGTCAAAATCATTCCAAACATGTGGTGTGGTGCAAATTCTGTTGAAGCTCACATGAGATGATATTGTCACTTTTCGTGGCAGGCGCTGGACTTTGTGCGGGTTTTGAGGCGTGGAAGTGCGATTCTAGTGGCAGGCGCAGGGAATCGTGAGGTTGCGAGGGGTGACGGAGGTGACATTTCGTGGCAGGCGCAGTACTTTGCGCGCGTCGGACGTGTGGACGCGGAAAGATTCGTGGCAGGAGCAGGGAATCGGGAGGTTGTGAGTTGTGGTAGAGGTGAATGTCGCTGTCACATTGGGATTGGCGTGTGAGCGGGCGTCGCTTGGAGGGGCTGGAATCGCGAAACTGCTTGGCAGGGCTGCGTGATGTGTGTGCTCCGACGGGTGTTTCCGCTGGACTTTTGGAGGAAGTCTCGTGCGAAACGTTCGTTTTGCAGACTTTGACATGTGAGTTTTTGAGGAAGTCTCGTACGAAACGCTCGTTTTGGCGACTGGACATGTGACTTTTGGAGGAAGTCTCGTGCGAAATGCTCGTTTTGGAGACTTGACGTGTGACTTTTGGAGGAAGTCTCCCCAAGGCTCCGCTTAGTCTATCTGAGAATAGGATATGTCTTATCC
>CAXAMN010005447.1:101838-127734 GCA_963970005.1 Durusdinium trenchii | reverse complement strand
CTCTCAGAAAGGAAATGGAAACCCTCACTCTCAGAAAGGAAATGGAAACATTGAGAAATGGCAACATTAAAGCAGCAAGGTCTTTTTTTTTCACCACTTATACGCTATGTCCATGGGTCCCATTCCACGCGTCCATGGATTAGCACAGGACGCGGCACATCGATGAAAAGAAAGCAGACCAATGTGCGTGAAGCCGCTTGAAGCGCAGCATGAAATTCACACACTGTTTAATTTCCGCCTTCATCAGCACCTCATCCGGGTGCACTGGAGGGGTCAGATTCATGAACGTGAAGCCTGCTGGCAGTGGAGCTCGGTAAAATTGCACTCCGTCGAGCTCCTCAGAGACATCATCGCCTCGGATCATCATCCGCACATACACCAACGTCTTGGCCATATCCTCCAAATAGATCTTCGCAGCATGCTGCTGCTCTGCCTTCAAGTAGTACAAAATGATGTTCCTCCAGTTCTCAACCTGCTCCGCCAGCTCCTCGCTATCTGGGAAACTGTCATTGAAGAGCTGCTTGATTTCCCGAGCGTGCGCCAACACGGTAGCCATCGCACACCGAAAGCGTATGAAATTGCACCTGAAATTTGAAACTGCGGAGGAAAACTATCAAAAGTGGCTTGACACAACTTCAACGAAGTACAGGAAACTCCGCTGTCAGACCGTCAGAAACGATAGAAAAGTTCAATGGAGAAACATGCGCACTCAAAAAATAAGATATTTATATCTTATCATCTTTTTGATGATAGCCTCAAAAAATAGTATATATATACTATTATAGCCAACAAGTCTATTTTAGTCCATTTAGTCTGTTAATAGACTAAGCGGAGCCTTGGGGCTCGTACGAAACGCTTGTTTTTGAGACTTGACGGGTGACATTTGGAGGAAGTCTCGTACGAAACGATCGTCTTGCAGCCTCGCAGCGTGACTTTTGGAGGAACCCTACAGGAGTGTCCCACAAGAGTGTCCTACAAGAGTGTCCCACAAGAGTGTCCTACAAGAGTATCCCACAAGGTGTCCCACAAGAGTGTCCCGCAAGAGTGTCCCAAATGAGTGTCCCACAGGAGTGTCCCACAAGAGTGTCCCGCAACAGTGTCCTGCAAGAGTGTCCCAAATGAGTGTCCCACAGGAGTGTCCCACAGTGTCCCGCAACAGTGTCCCGCAAGAGTGTCTCACAAGAGTGTCCCTCAAGAGTGTCCCACAAGAGTGTCCCACAAGAGTGTCCCGCAAGAGTGTCCCAAATGAGTGTTCCTTAAGAGTGTCCCACAAGAGTGTCCCGCAACAGTGTCCCACAAGAGTGTGTCCCACAAGAGTGTCCCACAAGAGTGTCCTACAGGAGTGTCCCAGAAGAGTGTCCCACAAGAGTTTCCTACAAGAGTGTCCCACAAGAGTGTCCCACAAGAGTGTCCCACAAGAGTGTCCCACAAGAGTGTCCCACAAGAGTGTCCCAAATGAGTGTCCCACAGGAGTGTCCCACAAGAGTGCCCCGCAACAGTGTCCCGCAAGAGTGTCTCACAAGAGTGTCCCACAGTGTCCCGCAACAGTGTCCCGCAAGAGCGTCCCACAAGAGTGCCCCTCAAGAGTGTCCCACAAGAGTGTCCCACAAGAGTGTCCCGCAAGAGTGTCCCAAATGAGTGTCCCACAGGAGTGTCCCACAAGAGTGTCCCATAAGAGTGTCCCACAAGAGTGTCCCACAAGAGTGCCCTACAAGAGTGTCCCACAAGAGTGTCCTACAAGAGTGTCCCACAAGAGTGTCCCACAAGAGTGTCCCACAAGAGTTTCCTACAAGAGCGTCTCACAAGAGTGTCCCACAAGAGTGTCCCACAAGAGTGTCCCACAAGAGTGTCCCGCAAGTGAGTGTCCCACAGGAGTGTCCCACAAGAGTGTCCCGCAACAGTGTCCCGCAAGAGGTGTCCCGCAAGTGTCTCACAAGAGTGTCCCGCAAGAGTGTCCCACAAGAGTGTCCCGCAAGAGTGTCCCAAATGAGTGTCCCACAAGAGTGTCCCACAAGAGTGTCCCACAAGAGTGTCCCGCAACAGTGTCCCACAAGAGTGTCCTACAAGAGTGTCCCACAAGAGCTTCCTACAAGAGTGTCCCACAAGAGTGTCCCACAAGAGTGTCCTACAGGAGTATCCCACAAGAGTGTCCTACAAGAGTGTCCCACAAGAGTGTCCCACAAGAGTGTCCCGTAAGAGTGTCCCACACGAGTTTCCTACAAGAGTGACCCACAAGAGTGTCCCACAAGAGTGTCCTACAAGAGTGTCATTTGGACATATGTAGCTTTTCGAATGTGCTTGCGTTCGGGTTCGTGGGCTCCATCTTGTTTTGTTTACGACGCCGAGCAAGGCATGTCTTTCATCTTTGGCAGGGGAAATCGTTCCTCAAGCCGATTCAATCCATGTCGCGAGGCGTTTCCTGTTGAGCATGTGTGGACCGGCCTTGCCCCCGCGACGGTACAGCATGATGGCTGCCAGGCGGGCTGCTTTTGTTCTTTGTCGGCGCCATAATGGGCCTTTCGCTTGCAAGGTCGGTGAATGGCTGCCGGCAGACAGCGGGCTCGCAGCGGTGACAGCGGTCCGCCTTCGTGGCGCAGAGCGCCGGCTGGGGCGAGAGCTTGGCAGCGACCCCTTCTCCATCAAGTGGGAGAACCGAGCAAAAAAGCCGTTGTCTTTGCGCAGGTTTTTGGCTGCAAGGTTGGGCGCGCAGAATTGATGAATGGTTTTTGGGTTGGCATCTTCTTAAGACTGTGTGGGTCATAGTACTGCACGCGCAGGCAGGATTTGCCCACCCTGCTCCAGGGGCAGGTCGGTCGGACGCGATTTCCTTTGATCCATTTTTCCTTTGATCATTTTTTCCTTTTGATCTCTTGTTTTTTGTCACTGTGCCGCAATGTCGCGGTGGTCTGCACTCACCACAGAGAACAAGAGAGAGAGAGAGAGAGAGAGAGAGATAGATAGATAGACAGATAGGTAGATAGATAGATAATTAGAAAGATATATATATATATAGATAGATAGATTAGATTAGATTAGATTAGATTAGATTAGATTAGATTAGATTAGATAGATAGATAGATAGATAGATTAGATTAGATTAGATTTAGATTTAGATTTAGATTAGATTAGATTAGATTAGATTAGATAGATAGGTAGATAGATAGGTAGATAGATAGATAGAGAGAGAGAGAGATGGAGAGATGGAGAGAGGGAGAGAGAGAGAGAGAGAGAGGGTCAGAACGACTCTCACCAGTTCAAAAGGGAATTGTCATACTCTCCTGGCCAAAGTGTTATTGAACGCCTGCTGATGGATAGATAGCAGGAACCATCACACAGCAGTTTGCGCCTTTTGGCGGGAAAATGGTTCCTCTAATCCAGTCATCATGTTTTTCCAGTTGCTTCCATCTTGCTCTCGTTTGGAACCCTCTATTTCATCCCCGGCCCGGATCCAATTCCGATGGTAGCGGTTTTCTGGAGTCGTTTGACGAAGGCTGCGACACTTATACTCAGATGTCCAGGGTTACGATGTTGATAATTGGGCCCATTCTGATTTTCTTTTTTGTTTGTCTCAAAGGTCAAATCAAAGGTTTGCTCAAAATGCGCATTGGGGACTCTGCAAGCGCATGCTCGTTGCTCAAGGGGCTGCCGCTAACAAAAACCTTTGATGCCTGTTAAAAGCTTCATTCTTTCGCTTGTGAGGGACACTCCGAAGTGCCACCTGCAAACAGTTCGTGGTTCCACTTCAGAAGGGCTCACGGAATGCAACCGCACTTGCACGAAACAGTTTGGGTCACGCCTCACTTCGCGCACCATGCCCGTGCTATGCGTCCTAAGTTAAGAAAACTCGGCTCACGCGCTACGCCACTACTGCGCGTCCTGCGTTAAGAGCCGTGCAACGCCAGTGCAATGCTTCCTGCGTTAAGGGGAGGTTGGGTCAGGCGCCATGCCAGTGCTATGCGTCCTGCGTTAAGAACAATCCACTCATGCGCTACGCCCGTACTTAGCGTCCTGTGTTAAGAACCTCGGTGCATGCGCTACACCACTCCTTTCGCACCGGGCATGCAAAGGGAGAGCTCAATCGTAGAGACCATCGCCGGAATCGCGGTTTTGTCGATGTTCAATGCATTTGCTTATGACACGCGGCCACGTTTCCTGTCAAAAAAACATAGCAATTGACAGGACACATAAAACTAACCATCATTTTTGCGAACCCCAGAGGAATTGCAGTCTCAAACGAAGATTATGATATCAAAGAAGTGCTCACAACTGCGGTTTCCTGCACCGTGGAACAATGCTTCCTCCACAAAAGATACACACACTCACACACAAACCTGACCTACACGTTCAGTTTTGAACCCGGCGGGTTGTTTTGTATGTTTATTTTTATTCATGCGGGGTGCACGCTAGTTGACCTTTAACCCTTATGAAAGCGGCCCCTTGTTTTGCTTGGGTTTCGGAAGTTGATGTCTTATTGGACAGCCTTTTGGACATGCTCCAGTTGACGACAGGTTGCACTGGCGGTTACAGTGCCCCCCCGGAGGAGGCCGGGTTCAGCGAGTTGTAGGTTGCATGATACATCCACAGCCTCACCTGTCTCTCCCCACCTGATAGACCGTGTTGGGGCCCGGCCGGTGCAGGTCTCCACCTTCGGTGGCCAAGTGTTGGACGTGGAGACCGGGGAGAACGAGACGCTGGGCCCCGAGTTCACCGAGGAGGATGGAGAACGTGTCGTGGAATGGATGAAGACGATGGTGACTCCCTGGTGGTGTCGTGAGACCGAACACATGGCGCGTGGTGGAGTGAAGGGCGGACGTGAAAGAAGGACTCCAGACACTTAATGTAAACTCTTGAGGAACAAGACCCCCCACCTGAGGACTAAACACTTCGGTTTCGCGCGGGTTCGAACTCTGCGCAACGAGGCGACCGCGCGGTTCGGCTCGGGGGTCCATGACGGTTGCTTCCGGCGTGGGTCGTACGCACGCGGATCGCACGCTCGTGCGACTCGAACCACATCTGTAGGCCCCTCTGGATCCATTCCCATATTCCCTACGAGTCGCACCAGTCAGCACGGCACAGCATCGTTTCCGGCTCATGTGAGCAGGAACTGCTGAAGCGGTTCCCCAAGTTGCAGGCGGGACCAGACGCGGCACGGGGGATCGGATCATGGCTAGGGACCAGTTATCTTGTAGTGATTTGGCGTGTTCTGTGTTCTCATCATTTCTCATCCAGGTGAGAAGAGAGCTGGGGTCTTTGTGGATGTCAGATGTAGGACTCAATGAGGTAGGCGTTCTCATGATCAGATGTGGGGTATGTGGGTCTATAGCATCTTCTGTCCCAAAGTATGTCATGTATGGAATATTATTTGCCTAAATCATCGTACATGGTTGAAACCACTCCAATGTAGGTCAAATATTCCATGAAGTGTTTGGGTCCAAAGCATGGTTTGCAAGGATTGTACCCTACAAATCTTCCAGGCTCCTCCAGATAGAGCTCCGATCTGCCGATCTGCCGCTCCGATCTGTTCTTCTTCGTCTCGCGAGACATCCCATCCCAAGCCGTCCGAGAGTGGTCATCACGTTTGGAGAGCTGTCCGAGTGTTCATCGGCCATCGAACAGCTGGGGTGCTTGTCTGCAGCCCAGACAATGAAAATGGGATCTAAAAAAAATTCACCTACATTGACCCCTGCGCTTAGAACCACCCCAATACTAGGACACCCGAACTAGGGGCTTCTATTGATAGCCCCTGTTCGATGTTAAGTAGGGGTGTCCATGTCTACCACCCAACTCCAGTGGGTGCTGGTATAGGTATAAATATTTAAGGGAGAACCCCGGAACCCCCCAACTCTTCCATGGCTCCATGACATACCATGACATACCATGCTGATACCATGCTGGGATATAGGGAGAGTTTCTCACCATGGGTTGAGTGGTCATGGCTTCACGACCCAACGGACGGACGAAACGGCGAAACGGCGAAACGGCGTTGCTTCCGGATCTGGAGACGCCGGAGCGAGGTCGATCGTCGGGACGGACGGGAGGTCGATGTAGATATGAAGCTCCTGAGGTCATGTGGGATGAGATGAAGATATCTCCAGGTCCTAAGCATCTGATAGATCATCTAGCAAGCATCCTACAATAGAACCTTCCGAGATCTTCAGGGTGAACAAACAAGGCGAATCCTCTCCTCCCGGCGCGCAGACCGCGCGCGGGGGTTCCGCTGGGTTTCCGCCGGAACGCGCGATCAGGCCGAAGCGGAGAGCACGGTGGGCAGCTGGGCGAGAGCAGTTGCGGCGTGAATCGGGGGATGGGCAGCTCTAACGATTGGGTTGTATGTGGGTTGGTGGGTGGTGTGTGTGTGTGGGTAAGGATTCACAAACGGGCCAGCTAGGTTTGCAGAGTTTACTATATCGAATACTCGGCTGAGCTCATCAAGCTTATGAGACAGATTTAAGGGTATAGACCTTGCTATGCGAATTGATTTGGATCTTCTAGATCTTGGGTTGGTCTTGCGATCTATGATGATGTACCTGGAGCTTCCAAGGGGTGTCCTGTCTATCCATCAAGGGGGGCTACCCAGGTGACGAACTTTTGCTTGGAAGGTGCTGGTATGTTAGTCTATGATCATCTTCCTACCTGGAGCTTCATGTCAGGGTGTCCTGCTTGGAGATCCCGGATGGTGGGCTGGGGCTTCCCAGGTGACCCCGACATGAAGGTGCTGGTAGCCACGTCAGATCGAGTACCTGGCCTCCCAGGTCGATCAGATGCCGTGGAAAAGACCTTCGACGGCAACGTGGCCGCCGAGCTGGTGCTGCAAGCCATTGCCGTGCAGGAGGAGATGAGTTCCTGCACTGGAGTGGAGGGAATGGCTTGGCTACTTCACTTCACTTCATGAAGTACTGTACTCTTAAGGTCCACTGCATGAAAGAATCCGGAAGTGGAGTGAGTGAGTTCACCACGTAAGAACTGGTGGGATTTTCATGCGAACTCCGAAGCGAAAGAGTCGCACCATGCGTAGGGCTGACCTCGTGGTGCGAACGAATGAGGAGAACACCGAAGCGACGATGGGCCGATGGGCCGTCAGACAGGCGTTTTTCATGGTAACCAGGTGATTGATGGGTCTTTGGAGCATCATCCTTGTGGCTGGGAGCAGTTTGCGTCTGGAAGGGACCGGCAGAGGTCAGGTCGAAGGTCAGGTCGTTGCCGTCAAGTCTTGCATCGCTCGACAGGAGCGTGTGGCCGTGTACAAGGACTATGACGCGGCCTTCAAGTTCCTGATGGAGGTGGATCGGGAGGGGTGTTACGTCCTGGCGGATAGAGGGTGGCTGGGGATGAGTTTGTGCAACCGACTGGAGGTCTCAACGTTTGGGGACGATGTGTTTTCCAGAAGCCGAGCCTTTGTTAACTTTCTCAGTGACAGGTTTGAGCTGGGAAGTTGAAGATGTGCAGATCGTGACAAACTGGGAGAGACCAGAAACTCAGGGGCTTTAAAACTGCAATCCTTGCGTTTCAAAACCAACAAAATTCTTCAAGGATAAGACACTTTCCATCAACTTGGTGTCAACTTGGTGTCAGAATTGGTCAAAAGCGTGTGAAATGGCCCATTTCATTCCCCACTGCAAACTTGCTTGACCCCGCCCAAAACACCCTCCAATTCACCAGACCCACCACACCACTCCATCTGCCTCGTCCGTCCTGTCGCGGCTCGGTGGGAGGCCTCCCAGGGGCGCGCCACGCGTGCGATCGCCTGGCTCTACCCCTTTGTGGTGAAGAAGGCCACAGGGCGCTTCCAGGCACCTGCTGTGGGTGGGAGATGGAGAGGTGGCCAATGGCAAGTGGATTGGATGGCAAACAATGAGGTCCTAGGGGTCCCTGTCTTGGTAGTTGCCGGTATGTTTGATGAGGTTTGATGATTCAAAAGTTCAGCATAGTTCAGCTGATGGAAGAACCGGCCGCAGGATGTACACCAGTCAGGCCTCTATTCTTTCTAACAAAGTTCGCTACACATTCAACCTACAGACATGGCGCCCTGTTGATTCATTTATAAGAATATTATATTATATAATTCATGGGCTTTCATTGCATGGTATATACTGGTATTTGAACATGTCCTAAAAGCCCCCCAAACAGGCACCAGACACTTCGACGCCAAAACCGCCAAAACCGCCACGCTGTTGCCGCCCAAAGCGAGGGCCTCTCCCAAAGCGTTCGCTCCTTGGCATCGGAGCTCGAGACCAGGCGGGGGACCGGTGAAGGAACAATCAATGGCGGTGAAGCCCTTTTTCTTCGGAAAGTCTGAAGAGAACCGCCCCAAGGTGAACACTGTCTACATGTGAACGAACTGAGGAATTTTCATGGAATGTGTGGAAATGACGTCCCTCAATCAGGTTCCGGGGCCCACCAGGCTAACCAACCAGATCAAGGCCCCCGTTCGACTCTTTTCTTGGTGTCACCTTAGTTCGTGCCGACGGTTCGGCGCGCGGCGTCGTCCGACGGTTCCGCCGGCGGTGCAGGTCAGAGACCGCTCGGAAGCCTTTGGCTTCCCAGGTACGACTCGATCGATGCGCCGTTCCGCTGTTCCCCGCGGGAGGGAGACGTGGGGAGCACGGAGTGAGTGGACGTGTTTCCTCCGGATGGCGGGCCAGGCAGCTGTGGAAGGCCATGAGTGATGAAGCATCCGTTCCTAGAGATTTCTGACAGGTTCATACCTGGACTTGGACCATGCAATGGCAATGGGTGTTCAATGGAGAAAGTAGTGGAGGGTTGCCAGGTGACCCTTCATCCAGGATGGTCCGAGTCCTAGCAGTGTCTGCCTTTGGCACTAACTGTCGGACTTTATTCAGAAGAACCGAACCCTTCACTTTTCTTGGGATTGCCAAAAATAAGGGCTTCCTATGGCTTCCTTATGTTTCCTTTGGAAGAGCTCTGGATTTGGCAAGGACAACTGGATGCCTGCTCCTTATTCCCTTGGTTGACATTGAAAAGGGACAAATCCACTTGGCTTTTGCCCATGGTGGTGGTATGTCAACAGCACACAGGGTGGAAGTCGAGGTATCTCCCAACTTCTTGGGCTGGTGTGGCTCGGCTTTGTGAACAGAATTCACCGGGCCTTTGTATGGTTTTCTGTGGCAAAGTTGCCAACCCCCTCCCTCAGCTGGCTCGACACGAAGTTATAGGTGCGCATGTTCTGCGGTTCGTGTTTGGTTCAAGCTCTTCCCCACACATGTGCGCGTGCAGACATGAGCGCCTTCCGGGAACTTCCGCTGGATGTCCTTCATCCGGTGCTGCTCTGTCTAAAGGGTGATTTAAAGTCCCTGGCCAGATGCGCCCACAGTGGCCAACTGCTGAACCGCCATTGTCGCCCTTTGCTTCAAAGGACTTGGCATTGCAGAGCCTGCCAAGCCGAGCTCTTCCAGAGGGGAAACGACACCTACCGAGTTGGAACGGCCTATTTTCAAGATGGTCCTGCTATTGTCGCCCACACAGGTCTGGAGGCCCTACAGATCATTGGCACCAGAGACTGTGTCGAGACCAATGCGCCACTGTTCTCGCGGGTGTTGAGGGGTCGATCCCGGGCGTTGTGGCATGGCGGAGGGACCCAGAAACTCCAGGAGTCTTTGGTCGTTTGATCTTTTCCGAAACATGTAGCGTTCTTGTTCCTAGTAGCGATGCCAGGAGCCCCTAGTAGCTTCCTTGCTCCGTTCGGTGGCGATGCCCAAAAACCGCTCCGTTCGGGTCCGTCCTCGACCCTCCAGGAGTCATTGGTCGTTTGTAAAGACTGTGAGCGCTTTTTGGGGTCGAGGTTCCAGGTGGCTGGTGGTGGAGAGGAGCGAAGCGAAGTCGACTTCTGGTTGCTCTGTGAGCCTTATTTGGTGGAGATGGAGCTGAAAGGCGAAGAAAGATCAGTTGTAAAGACAGAGACCAGTGAAACCATCCTTCATTGCAGTGGCATTCGGAGTAGCATTCCTGCACCGCGCGGTGAGCACCGTGCGTCCGCGTGTGGGCAGCCACTCTTCAGACTTGACTCAGTGCTATCAAGGCACCATATGTGGAGGATTCCTGGATACGTCCTGGAAAGCGCTTGGTACATCAACGATTTTATTCCGGACGCCATCTATGTTCGATCTGCTTCGCCGCATCAACTTGCACAGGGCTTGATGGAGACGGCTGATGTGCTCTGTGCCAGATGCCACGGCGTGGTTGGGTGGAAGTTTGCCAGTGATTTGTGCGCAAAGAAGCACAACATACATCATGTTCATCGCTTTGGCATCTGCCGCTCCTCCATCCTCGAAGAGAAGGATGTGACGGACGACCTGGAGTCAGACCACCTCAGTGCATCGGAGGAGTCCTTTACGTTTGCTTCCTTCTCTCCGAGCCTTTCGGAAGCACCGAGCTCCGGGGCGAACTCCGGCGAACTGCCCGGCAGTCCAGTCCATTCCGGCGAGCTCTGAGAAGGAGTTCAGCGCTGCGGGTCGTGGCCGGCGTCAGGCAAAAGGTTTCATGCCAGGTGTTGCTGACGGCCATGGCACTTTCGGATTGATCGTTGATTCCCTAGGGGTTGGTTCAAGGAATGATCAAATTTATGGCCTTTTTCCGACAAAAGACACTCAAGTTCATTCCTGCTTCCTTCGTCACTGGTCCTTTTCGGGCAACCAAGCACGGGAGTCGAACTCACCGACCACATGGCGGCCACGCTAGGTCGACGAGGCGGCGGAATCTCTCCGCGCCCTTCAACGGATGGAGGCACCGAAAGGATGTGAAAAGAGCCGAACCGAACCGCTTGGTGTCTCCTTCAAAAAACAATACCTAAAAGATCCTCGTGGACATAAACTTACGAAATCATGACCCTGGGTGTCCAGAGTTCCATTGATTTTGTAATTTCCATTGATTTTGTCCTGATTATGTACAGACCATTAGATCCATTAGCCTCCTCCTGGTTGGGGGTCTTGATTTTATCATTAGGAAATTGAGCCCCCCTACGTTCAAGACTTATTCCCAGCAAGATCCTAAAAACTTGACTTAGACATGTAGTATATATACTATATACAAGCCATCTCACTGTTAGTTGATGTTTTCATTTCTATTTGGAGTTTTCATTCCTGTTTGTGGAGTGAGGGATTGGATGGTGATAGGATTAGGATGGTCAGAAAGGGGATGGGGGGATGTAGTTTTTTCTTAGTAAAATAGGACTTCTTGCAAAAGAGGAATGCGCCGAAAGGTGCTAAATGCAGGTCATCATCATTAAGATTTAGAGTAGCCTAACTTAATAAACATAGAGCCTCTTGAAAAAGAGGAATGCGCTGCAAAGTGCACACTAGAGTCACTAGAGTCTAGTTTCCAGCTTTGGCACACTGAACATTAGGATTTGGTTATTATCCACCCTAGCCTGGCACAAAGATATGGGTTGATGGTGGCCCCTGAGGATTTCCTATAGTTCCAGCCTGGCATAACCTGGCATGAAGCATGGGTTGATGGCCCCCACAGCCCCAATAAGCTGAAGCACAATTCACATTGATTATTTTTTTGGACCAATTGCAGAGTGTTGCCCACAATGATCCATCCTGGCATGACCCCTTGACAAGGCAAAGTTTGCCCATCTGGGTCGAGTAATTCCAGGAGTGAGTCACTTTGCTTACTTTTCTTTTGTTCACCAGCTTCTGGAATTCCAGAAACTGGGCGAACGCTTGGAACTCCAGCGTTGACTTGATGGCCCCTAGCTGACACTTGCCCTCCATCACTACTATACATCGTAGCAATGGAAAATGTCTCCAGCAGCTTGTCAATCAGATGGCTTTCCAGCCTGGCATGCATCATTTTTCATGGAAGAACTGCAGGCATAAGTTACAATAACTACAGCTGCTACCAATCAAACAACAAACACACTTACACATCAGGGCCAGCCTTGGCACCTCAGAAATCAAGACTCCAAGCAACCCAGCTGCTTCTACAACATTTGGGCACTATTGCAATGTGTGAGAACTGCAACTGCTTTCATGCTGACACAATCAGCAGCCCTTTTTTACACAGGATGCCGAAGCAAGTTGCAGGATTCACCTGACACAGCGCCAACAACACAAATAAACAAACATCTCACTGTCAACAACACAAGTGAACAGAAAAAACAAAAATCACCATGCCTTCCCTTGCTGGATGAAGGTCGCACATCTCCATCATCTTCAGCACTGCGCTTCCTGACAGCAAAGTCCCAGCTAAATCCCAGAAAAACAACAACAAGAACAGCAACAGTAATGCAGCCACCCAACACAACATGCCTCTTCTTCTTTTTCTGTTTCTCAGACTTCTCAGATGCCACTGGAGGTTGCTTCCTGGCAGTTACTGTACTGGCTTTGGCTACAGGAGGTTGGGTTTGACTACATCAAAAAGCAACTTGGCCCCAGGACCTGGAAGAGGATGCACCACCCTCGCTTGCAAAGAACGCATCCATCCAGATTTCAGATTCCTGACAAACAGTGCATACAAATCAGAAATTGAAACAAACTGGAGTTGCTCACCCTGCCTGCGTTTGCTTGCGAAGTTCTTCCTTTAGCTTCTCCTTGGCCTTTGACTCAGTGTCTACCTGGCCCACCTTGATCGCAAGCTCCTTGGCAGTTTCCCTATACTGCCACTGAACCCTCTGTGAAAATTTCTGCAGATCTTCTGCACTTTGCTTCATCTCTATCATCTTCCAGTAGGAATCCTTTGCTCGTTCTTTTGCCTTTTTCTCTGCATCTCTTGCCCAGTTCAATTGCTCATTGAACCGCCACTCAGCCTTCTGCAGAGCTTGATTTGCATCTTCTGCCACTTGCTCAGACTCTCTCATCTTCCAGTAGGAAGCCTTTGCCTGCTCCTTGGCCCACATCTCTTGATCCTTGGCCCACTGCGCTGCAGCTTTTGCAGCTTCCAACTCCTCACTGTTCTGTGAGACATTTTGACTGGCCAGTGAAAACTGCCTCTTCTCTTCTTCTAACTTCTCTCGTTCTTCTTTGATCTTTTGCAAAGAGGCTCGTCTGGCCTTGCGATTGTCGTTAGATGGACCAGGCTTCGGCATCTTCACACCCAACAACAAATTTACTGTTGCTGTTCTTGTAGCAATCTGATTGAAACACTTCAGCCCCCTGAGTTGAGCCAACACCAACCTCACAATGCACAAACAGCAAGTATACAATGACTACTCACTGAACCTCTGTACACACAATGAACAATGTAATTTTTGGGAACATGGCAAACTCTTTTTCTCAACTGAACTCAGCCAGCTAGATCCAGCAGTGGTTGCTCTTCTGCATCTTCTGCCTTGCCACAAGTTTTCATCCAAGTCCCAACCAAGTCATTAAACAAGTGCTCACATCAAGCAATCAGCATGAAACGATGCACTTTGTGACAGCAAGTTTCAGCCAAAAGTTGAGATACACACCATGCAATCAAATGCCAAGGAACATCCGGATCATCATCCATGGGCAATGCCTCGCCCCCATCATGCCACACATGGATTGGCCTGGGTTCTCGGTCCTCCACAGAGTGCCCTTGCCCAACTGGCAAAGGAGTTTGCTCATCAAACCTCAGTGGAATAGAACACTGTTTGAGTGAGTCTGCACATGGGCTCAGGCAAATTGAGTACAATATAACATTAGCAACATGGGCCAGGCCTGTTCTCCAAGAAGTTGTAGTAAGACGGCCTGGGCGCACGTCGCAATGTACTTGTTGCCCACCCAACCAAGAAGTCACGCCCAGCTTCCTCAATCAAAGCAAAGTCACACAGCCAAGTGGTCCAAGGACCATAAGGACACAGAAGGAAAACTATGATCTCAGCAATTGTTGCAACCTGCGCAAAAACCATTCAACATAAGATCAGCTGCAGACAGCTGCCCTGCATCGTAGACTTCCTTTGCCCGAGCAAGTATGTCCTTCTGGTCCTTTGGAGAGATGTCCTTTCGAGGGAAGTCCCCTGAAGGCTGCACTGTCAATCGCGCCCGGAGAAAAGGAACAAAGTCACCTGCAAGGGCAGCACTGAGAATGGAACACTGTGATTGTCATTACCTATTTATTGTAAACTTCCAGATTGGTTCAGCCAACCCCTGCCTGGAACCAGCAGAGCAACCTGGTGAAATGCACGGCTGCTCATTCGCTGCCTGACCACACAGACTATATCCCTGGGGTGGGATGGCGGTGCCCCAGGCCAAGCACTGACACGACAGTCACCCAGGTCTCCCACATCCTTCAAGTACATCACCTCAAACCTCAGAGCAGTGGAAAAGGATTCAATACAATATCAAAAATGTCCAAAGCAGCTAAATGTGTCAAAATTATGTAACCGCCAAAGCAGTGGAAAATCAAATGCCCAACCCAACTGTCAAATCAATGTGAAGTAGCTGCAGAGCAGAAACAAGTGTGGTGCCAATGGCCCTGTCAAGTTCGAGAATCTCAGGCCCAGCTCAGACCACCAGTTCTCCCAATGGGCATAGACATCACCTAATGTGAAGCCAATCACACAAGATCAAGAAATAGATGTTGTGGAAATAACACAAAACAACATGGCAACATGCTGAAAATGTCCAATTCATCAAAGCTGCATTTGTACCCCATCAGAGACCTGGATGTGCCCTCATCCACAGTGGATCCCTTCAGGAAACTGTCCTTGGAACACATGGACAACACAAAGCATAAGGACTACATTGTCTTGAAGTGTACAGCACATGAAAACAATTGATCCTACCACTTTAACTTGTCTTCAAAACAGTCAAATGATCCTACCAAGGTTCGTAAATCTGAGACAACTGGTCTGCAGTGTCAAATTCAGAGTGGCTGCATTTCACCACTGCTTGGCCCCCACAGGCATCGAGTGGCCCATGGGTGTGGCCTTTGATCGGATAGGCCAGCGCAGCATGATCCACACACCCAAGCACCTTCAGTTTCACAATTGCTGACAAAATTTTGCCGTTCTTGCATTCTCGCTGGCAGTTGTCCTGCAGGATGACCAGGTGATGCGGGAGCCTGTTTCCGCACTGGTCATAGACAATGTCAAGCATCCGAGCAATGGTCTCCTCACAAAAGCAAGACACAGACCAACACTGTAGGCACAGCATTGGAAATCCATAAACTGGTGGAGAAGTGGGGCTATTTCTGGACTTTTGGACAAACCTAGTAGTGGAAAAGAACATGCTTCTTTTTCACACCCAGATACAAAATTGTTGTTGCTGTTCTTGTAGCAGTCTGCATCACTGACTGCGAAGTGTAGCCCATGGCCTCATCCAGCTGTGAACCCCATCCTCCATATAGAAGGTATTCCAATCACTAAGTTGAACCCGAAACAAAGCTTTGCTGTCCAGGTACAAAGAGGTTGACCCCTTTTTGAAGACAAACTGCTTACTGTCAATGACTTTGATGAGTCATTCACATTCAGGCTGGGAACCAATGAGTCAGATCACCAGAATTGAAAGTTAGATATCTTTAGAACACACTTAATTCCCTAATCTTCTAATCAAGTTATCGCTACACATGGACATTTAGGAAAATGAAAGGGTACTGGCTGTAAACAAGAAGCCTTGTCCCCAAACCATCCTTGGTGAGAATAAGTGTAGACAAATCCAGAAATCAGTGGCAGCAGTCAGCATCAAAAGATATTGATCACTGATCACAGAAAACTATGTAGATTCAAACCAAAGTTCTGGATGTGAAGGGCAGGGCGCAGGAGTCGTTGGAACGAGTGGCCTTGCACCAAACTCCGTGGACAGCGATGCCTCGCTTGGTCCAGCCCGTCTGCACGGATCAGCACAGTGCTCAAAGATTTTTCCACTTCTTGGAGTTTCAGCCCCATGCCTGCGCAAAGCCACAAAAGACACACCAAGAAAGGTAACTCAATACTTTACCCTATTGTCCAGCCATTGGAAGTTGCAATAACAACAGATGTTTTCTCAGGGAGGGATTTCTTCAGAAGACCCAACATGCATAAAAGACAACGTGTGCAGCATAAGTGGTTAAGTTATTCAATGATCTTTGGTGCCACCACACTTTACCCTCACTCAGCTTCAACACATACACTTTTCAACAACCATAAGAAATGGAAAAGCACAATCTAGTCTAGTCCATCCCCTCCATCAATTTCAATCACCAACCCCTAAATGTACCATTGTATCACAATCACCAAACCAAGAAGTTCCAACTCAGACTCAACACATACACATCAACAACCATGAGCGATGGAACCGCAGGATCTTACCTAGTCTTTTCTCTGTTTCAATTTCAATCACCAACCCTTAAAAGAATAGAAACCTTTAGGCCCCATTCTGCCACAATCACCACCCCACTCAGAAAGCCACCAACATTTTTCCTTTGTGCTCATCATCCCTTTGTACACAAATTGCACTGAATTTCCTATGTGTGAAGGGACACCCTCACACAAAAGTGCATCAAGCTCCAAAGGATTATTGCTTCAACTTGTGCTCTGTCCTGTTTCTGGATCGAGACCTCGCACGTCCTCTCACTGCCGATGCATCTGAGCATACCACTGCAGTTCCGTCATCTTTCTCATCATCAACAACGTGCACTTTAGGCACTGCACTATTCTCACCCATGTCTGAGTATACCTGATAAGCTGTGCCCATCCATCCACTTGAAACTTGTGAATCTCGCCAAAGCTCTGTCTCATCATCCCAGTTCCCATTCTCATCTGGGAACGACTCTCTCAACTCGCCCTTTTCATCAATGAAATAGACAGGTTTGACACCATCGAGCACACAAACCATGATTCAAACACAAGGAATGTTGCAGCAAACAGAGGTCAGACCAAGAGCACAGCTTCGATCCAAAATGCTGGCAGTCAAGCAGCATTGGTTGCCCACAACATAGGCACTACATCTTACACTACAGTTAGGTATCCAGAGACAACGCTACAGTCTTTGCAACCAAGTACATCATAGTGACATATAAGTCATGTCCACTGCAATTCAGGCAAGGCACGAAGGTTTGCCGTCAGCTGGACTGACAGAGTTGCCCATCGAAGATCAGCCTCTCGATCTTGCCATTGCAACATCAGATGGCGAAGGTATTGTTCCATCACATCTGCTCGCTGAGAAGGGCTTAAGTGTTGACGAAGCCGCTTCTTGTAGGACCTCAGATTAATTTACAGAAAATGCATGGACACCAAAATAAGTGAGGTGTTCAGATGCACTATGTGCTACAGGAAACCAAAAGCAGTGTGCTGAAGACACAAATACACAAACTCTTTTCAAACTTTTACAGGACCAACTAACCTTAAACCATTTGAGCAAGAAACCAGCAGGCATCACACACAGGATGCTGTCCTTGTGCCTTTCTGAACTTCAAGAAGCCAGAGCAGTCACTCAGCACCTTCATAAACGTAGTGAAGCTGGGGATGGCAAAGCCCTGCTCAGAGCACCATGTCTGACACCAGGAGAACAACATCCTGGGTTTAATGACCCCAAGGTAACGTCTAGGGCCAGGTCCAGCTCCTGGTCCTTGTAGGACTTTCTCCCCTGGTTGAAGCAAGTTGAAGCAGTGCAAAGAACAGGATGAAATGGCCCTCAGCTCTTCTTCATCATGGTCACAATCCTCCAAGGAAGACTCCTCTTCATTGATGTTGCCCTTCCTCTCAATTGGACATGACATGAGCTTCAATATTTTGTGGCCACTGTTTGAGGCTAAGGTTTGGGAGAATACAAAACCCTTTTGGAAAACACTGCCATGCCACTACATCAACAACACTAAATGCAAAACACCAAAGGGCTTTATGAAAAAATAGTGAAGCCACGCCACGCGCCACTGATCAAAGTTGTGCTGTCACCAGTCTCAAAAGAGAATCGATCTGGCAAGCCCTCAGCGTCATACTGATACCGCTGCCAAAGGAACAACCGCACAATTGAAGCGACCGGTGTAGTCTTTACAGAAAGCTTTCGCACCTTCGCCCCAAATTGACGGCCATCAGGTCGACCATCTATGACCTGCATCCAAATTTCTTTTGTGACCCTGCATGATTAGAGTTTGGAGCCACAGAAACAAAGGACATTTAGTAGGAACTGGCTTCAGGCTGAGTCATTAAAAATTGTTAAGCTTGTTGAGCAACTCTCTTCAAGCGAGCAGGGCCTACCTCAGTGCAGCAACAAGTTACCCAGTCAGCAAAGAATATCAATCCAAATGAATCTGTTATCTACCCACCCAGCCAGTGGATAACATCAAACATTTTCTGTGGGGTTGGTAATTATTTTGCAATGAACGTGAGGGAGTGAGCTTACCATCAAGAAAACCCAAATCAATTCTTCAACACCCATCAGGCTACTCCCAAGAAGAACATCGCAGCTTTCAAGCACACACATAGGCCCTTCAGTGGCAGGATCCTGTCCAATCTAACAGATGGCTTCTTTGCACTTGCTCTTGCTTTGTAAGTCCGCTTGTTCTGCACTGGCTGCGGTGGTGACCTGCCACCTTCATAGTCATTGCCCAAAGAGACTCTAGACTCCAAGGAGCTGGGGCATGACTCTGAAGTCGCCTGCGAATCCTCATCATCCGCACCATCACTCGTCTGCTGCGTATCAGCTTCCTTCTGCATGTTGCCCGCGCCGAAACACATTTAAGAAGGTGTCAGCTCCATACCAAACAACTAAACCATTCTTATATTGATCCAGCTTGTGGGCCAAGAAGCTTCAGCCTTGTTTTTCAAAATGGTACAATGCATCAGCCAAGGTTCAGACTCAGAAGTGCCAAGTGAAGAACATGGATCATCATCACACTGAACTTCACGATCTGTGACATCTGAAGTCCCTTGGCTTTCCTCATCATCAGCAGCAGCAGGCCCAGTCCCATCTGGAAGCACTTCCAAGACACCAGAAGCATCAAATTGATTGCTAGTGAAGATCCACAGAAGCTCTCTGTCTTGAACAGGGTGGTCCAAGCGCTGAAACTCTTCTCGATAATGCACAAGCTCTGGCAAGTTCTTGGCCACTGATGTGAAGCAACCTGCAAAGCATGAAAACAGCTCAAGATTTTATGTGGGTCTGCAACTGAAAACCCTGCTTTCGGAGATAGGGTATAGTCAACACCACAAACTGACAGATATTTCTCCTGAGTCATAGACTTGGATTTGCTTAAGGAACTGGTAAAATACAACATATCTCTCAAAAGTGATCCGCTACATAGGGAAAATCAAAACGACCTTAAACAAAGCCAAGTAGACCGAAGGAACAGTGCACACACCCCATGCCAAGACCAATGCACTGCTGCAGCTTCTCAGAAAATTTCCGAGTGAAATCCACCATTGTGACCCCACAGCTATGCACAAAGTTGACAGCAAAGCTCCAAGATTGCAAGTCTTGGTTGATATCTTTGGGGTGTATTCCATACCCCTGTAAACAGTGGATGATGATGGTTAGTAAAAGCCTTTCTCTAATATTGTCATAATCATTGAATTATAACAAATCATATTTTCTCACTGGCATGAACCAAAGCACAGTCAATTACTGTATCACATTGCAACCATGCATCAAAAACATTGTGCAAACATCAAAGCATTTCACAAACAAATACCTCCAAGTTGAGGATCCCCACACAAAGCTCTATCATAGCCAGCCTTTGTCAAGAAGTTTGCAAACAGCATGCAACATGACTGCTCTCCATGTCTGTGTGAAATCACAACCCCCTGCAGTTGAGATCGCCAACAATTGACAAATTGCATGTGTTGCCACTACATTTCCCTTTATACTGAGTTCACTGCAATGCCCACTGAGCCTCACTTGGGGTGTGACAAGAGATTGGAGAAAGGCCATGAGGAAAAGACACTGGGACAAACCCCATGTACACACAGTGGCAAAAAAGGCACCCTTCTGGAGTTCAACATAACTTCACACAGAACAGAAACACGGTCCAGACTGCAAAGAGTATCCTCAACAGGCATACACAAACAGAAACTGAGGGATCCTGTTCTCAAGCTATGCCAAGGAAAAGACCAAAGCAAAGCATTATCCACTACAAATTTAATTTCAAACATCTTTGCAGATCGTGAATCAAGTCTAAATGTAACTTTTTCATCTTGAACTCAACAAGTTTGCTCAGAGCTTTCCGTTGCTCAGGAGATACTGCGCAAGCAGCTCTGTCTTGAAATTTTCTCGGTACTGCGAAGTTCTTGGCCACTGGTGTGAAGCAAGAAAAGCTCAACATGTTATATACAGAGTTTTCTACAAGCTGTCAGTATTTCAGGGTATAAATTTGAAGTTCCTCCCAGTGGCTCCAAGGAGATTGCCTCTAGGCCCAGCAGCAAAACCAGGATCTATTTCAGCAACAGGGAAATGAACACATTCACAACTCATAACCAATCAGATTTACTTTGTATGATGCTGGACATTCCAGAGCCGGTAACCAATCACATCGGTAGGCAGTGGCAGAATAGGCTTTCCACTGTGTGATCAAAATTTGGCCCAAGGCTACACAACAAGGGTGCAAACAGTTTCTATTCAGGAAGCTATGTTTCAAAGATGAATTGTAAGGCATGTCAATGTAAAGGCTATCAGAAACCAATCTTCAAATGTGAGTTGTAAAGAGTGCACCACATGCATCATGCAGTCTTGCTCCTGCATCACTGTGCACCCTTTGTCACTGCAATTGGTTTGTTCTTCTCCATCTTTAAATCTGTGTCTGTGATCAGGTACGGTTTCCTCGAAGTCAATTTGCCATGAACAGCATCCCATGTGAATCTCCAGCACCATTCGAATCCAGGGCTCAGCTGTGGTTGATCACCCTCTGATGCCAAGGACCGAACCTGACGCAAAAGACATGACAAGACGCAAGCAAGAGGGCACTGCAAGACATGACAAGGCACAAGCATGAGGCCACTGCAAGTATGTAAACTCACCCTAATTTCATACTAAGCTTAGCAGCAAAGTTCTGATGGTTCATCTTCCCTTCAGTCTTGTCCTTCAATACATAGACCCAAGGCTGCCCTTTGGCTTCCACTGTGTAGCCGTGGCTCTTGTCGTTGGTAGGCTTCAGCACATGGCCCGTTATATCGAGTTTGGTGAAGGAGGTTCCTTTGAACAGTTCTCGGCAAACCTTAGAAACATGCAATAACCAACACAAGGATCTGACCTATAATCAGTTCATGACACATGTGAAAGCTCAATCTTTGATTTAACTCAGTGAGGCTAGTGGCTGAATACAGAGTTCCCCTTTTGGTTTTGGCACTGTCATCACCATCACCTCCATCAGCAGTGTTGACCAAAAGCTCTACCCATGTCCTGTCACCCCGTAGGAAGGCCAAAGGCACACCCACCACATTCTTGCCATCAGCCTTTTCTTGAGGCTTGCCACCACCAACTGAGGCCAGCTTTGTTCCACGAGGAACCTTGCAGTCTTGGTTGGCAGTCAGGATATAGTGCTTGTCATCCTTGTGCAAAGTCACCGTGCCGCCACTCACCATTTTGTGATCAATGATCTTGGTGGAAGGGCAATCCTTCGGTTGCCTTGTCGGCACAGTATCAATGACAACCTCTTCTTCATTCTGGCGCGCATCCTCAACAGTCTTGTCCACATTCACAACAGCACTGCTTCCACGCTGTTCAGACAGAATCTCATTGAACTTATCCAGCACTTCACCATCTTGTTGGCAAATACGGTCAAGTTCCTGTTTCAGAAAGGGGAACAGGCTTAATGCAAGGAACCCAATTGCTCTATTATTTTGGACTTTGTATTTAAAAGCACTGACAAAGCTTTCAAACAAATGTTTCTTCCAAGAAGCCCCTCTGATTGATGGTGGGGCTGTCGAGAACTCTCCCTTCTTCACTGGGTTGATTGCCACTGCACTTCCAGTGATTGCCTCATATTTGGACAAAATTCTGAAATCAACCTTTAACTATCACTTCCAGGGGGGTGAGCATCTGTGAGAAACAAAATGAACAAACATCGCAGAAGACTTTGCTTAATACATCAGGGCACAAGAACTTCAAGCTGCAACTTGTTGAGGCCCTCATAAGCTTCATATACACCTGGCACCTGCTTCATTGCCTCCAAATCCTCCGCAGAGAGAGCTGTCTCTGGCTCTGGCATGACAGGTCGAAGGCGCCCTGACTGCCCCACCTCCTCTTCATATAGTGTGACCATCTTGGACAACCATTTGGAGGAAAGGAAGCCAGCCAACCTCAAAAGGGGAAGAGACCCAATTGGAACAGAACAGCTTAAACTTCACAAAATCATGAAAATCACATGTAATGCACAGCAAGATATTTGGGATCTTTTTGGGGTATCCAACCACGCCTTTTGATTGAAAAGGCTGCTTGAGTGCAATTCTTGCCTGGGATGTCCACCATCCAGCATCGAAGCTTGCACTTCAAGCTTCCTGACATTCGAAGGCGACAAATGGCCATGGACAAGTCCCCATTGTACGGGTGCAAGTCAACTATCTCCACAATGTCTTGGGCAGTCACCACCCCACTCAGGAGATCTTTGATCATATTCTCAGAGCATTCCACTCCACGCTGTGCTGCACGTGTTGCCGCAACCACCCTCAATCGCTCCTTGTACTCACTGGCCTCAGAACCTGGGATTTGCACAAGGAACAGGGAAACACATTCAGTGGAAGGACCATTCACTTGCAGTAGAAAAAAGAAAGCCACCAAGCAGAAGCAGGGGACTGGACTGTACATTGTACAGCTCAGATGCAGGTGGAGATGTGGCTCCTAGGGAGTGGCAGGCAAACATTTCAATCCTTGACAGTTAGTGCTGCGTAAGTGTACCAACTACTAAGCCAACCCAATGCTGCATGTGACAGCCGCGCCTGTGATCTTGGCAGTGAGCACAGCGGATGATGCACACCACTTGTTCTCAGCAAAGGCAACCTTCAAGTTGTCATGCATCATGAAGAGCTTGTAGGTGACATGTGTGTCTCGCTGCAAGTAGTTTGCATCTATTAGCTCTGCACTGGGGCTCAACTCCTGAATGATCTTGATGTTCGCCCCAAAGCCACATTGCGAGAGCTTCCGCGTGATGACAACCTCATCCTCAAGAACGTCAGTCGTGGAATCCTCCTTTGGCCGCGATGCCAAAACCACCAGAACTGCAAAGTTGCTTGCGCCATGAACCCTCGCCAGCGTTGCCAGCAGTGGCCCATACTTCTCCACCACAAGGGCATTCCGAGCCATCGGGACATTCATGTCAAGCCGTGCCAGCGTAAGTCCAATCGCTTTGTCACTCTGATAGGCACTTCCCACTGATGGTGGAGGAAGGGTCGGAACAGGCTTCATGATCCCTTGCTGGAGGTCACCAACCAAAGCTGACCAGTCAGTCTGCAACTGGGGAAAGCACCATTCCATGTGCTGCTGCACAAGACGCTGCGCTACACTGACTTGCTGGATCCTCTTTTGATGTGCCAGCCAGCCAAGTTTGTCTTGCAGCATGCGATGTCCTTGCATGGCTCGCTTGAGCAATAACAAGTCCTTGTTGAAGTGCGCTTCAAAGCTTTCCAAGCGAGCTTTCCAGAGAGATTCCTCTGCCCTTTCCACAGCTTTCTCCTGTGACATGTCGACATCTTCACATACTGCACCTCGCAAGTCCGTCACCATACCAACATGGAAGTGGGTTGGGAAGCTCTCAATGGACTTGATCACCTTCAAGGGCACCAAAGAAGAAAAGAAAGACTAGTTTAAGACTAACATGATTCTGTTAAATCAAAAGTGAAGTGTCTTTTCTGAACATCAACAGAACACTATCCCAGCCTGTTCATCCAAAACATCACCTTCTTCAATGACTTGGGTCACTGACTTGAGATCATCAGCCAGCAAGTCTTGCTCACAGCAGCCCTTCATGCATCGGCTCCACAGACAAATGACTTGCCGACTGCGCATCAGCTTGTCCAAGCCGGGGCGTTGCCTGGTCCACTGATCCACCCCCTCAAAACAAAATAGCTCAATCAAACTACTACTAAGCATGGTCCAACAAAACCAGTGTTCACTTAACCACAAAGTCTAAGCACAACTTGCAGCAAGGAGCATTGACCTTGCTGCCTCCGCTGGCAAGGATTGCACACTGACCTCAAACTGTGCAACCAACTTCCTGACCAGGAGGTTGTGCTCCTCTACAGACAAATGGCTCCTGAAGTCTGTCAAGTTGACCTTCACCCCCTCCGGCACCATCCTCAATGCCATGTCTGAAGCCTGGATGGGAGGAGCAGTGGTATAGGAAAAAACTACTCATAGAAACCTTGCCAATCACAAAAAAAACATAACTGCACCACATAGAAACCCTGACAATCACCAAAAAAAATAGCTGCACCACCTTGTCAAGGAACCATTCGAGCAGAGGCCTCTTGCTGCTCATTTGGCAAAAGGCCTGGTGGAGATGGACTCATAGGCCAAAGGAATTTGGATGCAAGTAGCTGATCACTCAGTGCAGATTGCCTGTATCCCTGGCACCATGACACATGACTTGTCATCCATGCCCAGCTTTCCTTCGTGGCGTAGCGGAGGATGTTGCGAATAGCAGTGCACCGCGTGGTGCCCAGTCGAACAGCTTCTTGATCTTCCACAGCTGTCTCATTGGCACCACTACTTCCAGCATCTTTGTTGGATTTCGTGGGTCGGCCACGTCGTTGTCGCTTTTTCGCCTGGTTGCAAAAGTAGAGGCAAAAACAACAGCAAGTTAGTTCCAGATTGTGAGAAAAGAAAATATAATATACAAATTACCAATTGCAAATCATTAAGACATGGGCCTTGGAGCTAAGTCACTTGGACAACTGCATCAGTCACACCTTCAACATCCATGGCTTGCTGGTAGTTGGCACAAATCCGATCAAACGTGGCCATCAATGATGCACCACGTGCACTTCTCTGATCCAAATCAGTGGAGTCAAATATAATATTTGTATCCACCCCATCCTGATGGACAGCTGGTGGAAAATATGAGCTTTGTGAGAATCACCAATTTGCATGGTAAAAATATCAGCAACAAAAATGATTGCAACACCCAGGGTACTGGCAAGGCACAGGATACAAACAAAGGGCAGTGAGATGCACCCATTGTAGGGGGCTCAAAGGCTGAATGAGGGTGCCTCGCACATTCTGTTTCAGCGCTGCTTGGACCAATCCATCTTCATGGTTGTCATCTGTGAAGCCTCAGAGATTCAAAGCCTGTGAGGAAACATAGCAGTAGCAAAGGAGTTGCAAAACATTCTAAATATTTTGCTCTCCCTTTGCCAAGGTGCATGTGGGAATTTGAAGCAATGACTTGTAAATATTTTTCACCTTGAAGTCCTGCAAAACTGATGTCACACCATCTTCAATCATGCCCTTCATGAGTGACCACCTCAGAGGGATTGGCAGGCATGTTTCACCAGTTGCAACTGTACATGTCCTTCACCACTTGATGGGTCACTGAACCTTTTATATTTCACCAGGTTTCTTTATTTCCACTCAGTCTACTTTTTGATCAAAAAGGTCACTATCCTGACCACAATTCATGATCTTGGTCATCAACATGAACAGCAATCATGACCATTACGAGGATCGTGATGATGATCTTCACATGGACTGTTTTATGACTGTACATCCCTGCCATCTTGTTTGACTTCAAGATTATGATGTTGATCTTCTTGTGGATCATCATCAATCCTTGTTACTTCTCTTCACCAATGAACAGCTTGTTAAACATCAAGGTTGCCATCATGTTCACACTGTTATTCATCATTTTTGTCATCACCATGACCATCAGAGACATGATCTTGCATCAAAAGAAAACATCATTACAAACCCCATCTAGGTTGTCTTCAAGTTGAACACCCTGTTCATAAACAAGGCCACCATTAAGACCACAATGTTTGCATCATCTTGATCAACAACATCAACAGAAACATGTTATTGATCAAATGATGTGCATCATTTGGACCATTGTCATGAATAAACATCATGTCAA
>CAXAMN010005447.1:58089-91833 GCA_963970005.1 Durusdinium trenchii | reverse complement strand
TCTGCTTCGACATCAACCTGGCAACATTGATCTTACAGCCAAATCTTTAGGAACAAGACTGAACAAACTCACCATGAAAGGCAAATGTTTCAGATAGATTTGAGAGGGCTTGGCAGGAGTCAGTGCAGTGTTTGGGTGGCCCTGTCAGCAATGATCTCAAACTAATTAGCAGTGTGATGTCTTCAAAAGCACGCTTGCTTCTCCTGGTTCTTCATTGCCTTGTGTGACCTTGATTGTTTTTAAGGATCACCTGTGCTTGGAACACGTGAAGAAGACTTCAGCTTGGGACCTTCAACAGGACAGGTTACTGGGTCTAAGTTGACATCATTGGATGATGTTCCTGAATTGCTTCTGCTCGACTTGCCTGGTCCACTGTGCTTCTCAATGTGAAAGCTGGCATTCCTGATCCTTATGTGCAGAATGTTGCAGCCACAAGCTCCAAAGACGATCAGGCTGGATGAATGTCTTGTTTTAGAGAGCCAACCTGCAGAAAATGACATCCGTAGTGTTGTGTGGTTTGTGTTTGGCATGCTGGGGACGCAAACACAAAATGGAAGGAGCACTGCAAAGGCTGGGAAGATGACATGTGAAACACACATACCATTGGAACCACAATGTGGTCACTCAGGCCATGGCTAACATGGCTCAGCCTCAAAAAACAACAAGACTTCAAACTTTAAATTAAAGACAGAGGTTAAACAAAACCAGACAGTTCATTTTCAGTGCCCAGCCATCACTATCTTCCTACTACATGAAAGTCACAATCAGTCCTGAGGCTGAAGCACAGTCTGAAGAAGAATGTATCACCACAGACCTAAGACAGTAATGCAAAGTTAAGCAAGCTTTTCCAGTGACAGTGTGAAAGAACAACTTCAGCACACAAGCTGGAATGCAAACCTTTGACCATCAACAACCTTCTGTTGCATGATTTTTGATCACCAGCATTGCTGAGTACAAGGCATCCCTGCAGGCCTCAGACAAACCACTGCAAAGAAAGCTGTGACCACAAGAACCCAAGCAAAACAAGAACCACAAGAACCACAAGAAGGCTGTGAACAAGCAAAACACACAGGCAGCAATGTGAACCCTTGAGCAAAGATTGGGCACAACTCCCTTTTTCCACCATACATCATATCATGCGCCCTTGCCATGCGCCTGGCCCTCCTGCACTTGACAATGTTTCATTCATCCATTTGATTCACATGAAAGGTTCAACAAACAACAGTGAACAATATTGATTATGACAAAGCATGAGGTCCTTGATCAATGCGATCGCATGCAATGGCGTTCAGCGCCTTGCCCTCCTGCACATGACAACGTTCACTTGACAATGTTTCACTCATCCATTTGATTCACAAGAAGGTTTCAATGAACAAGAGTGAACACGACACCTGCATGCAGTCCTTGCTCTGTGCTCCTGGCCAGCTTCAAGGGCTTTGTGAAGAAACCCATAGAAGCCATCGACCACATGGAAACGCTGCATGACCTCATCCACACTCTTGTAGGCACCGCTCCACAATGCGTAGGCTGCAGCTAGCGCTGGCGATCGATGTTGCCCTCCATTGCCTCATCATGTTGATTGTGAAATGGCATGGAAGAAGTACAATGCATACTACCAGGGTGACACATATCACAAGTGGCAGCCTAATTTGACCAAGCTACAATGGATCAGCAAGGGCTTGGACGTCTTGAGCGCGGACTTCATGTTCACCATCAGCGTATGGAACCTGACTCAAAAGCGCTGTCAAGCAAAACTTGTTCTCATAAAGGTTTCCAGACAATTGTTCATAAAGGTTTCCAGACAATTGTTCATAAAGGTTTCCAGACATTGTCATAAAACATGGTTGCAATTGCAGGCAAAATACTCTTTGCGAAGGCCATCCTGCATGTTCATCCAGTTCGGATTCCCCTGGTAAAGCTTCAGGGCCACTGATGCACTCTTCTGCAGCCGCGTGAAGTTCCTCAGAGGTTTCACAGGGGCAAACTCACTACTTGTAACTTCACAATCTTTAGTTTCACACTAGTCAGTCTTTTGCACAAAAGCTTTCAACCATGTTCAAACCAAAGACTAAAACATCCAAGTGTCCTCAGCGCTTGGCAGTTGATGACAGCACCAAAGACTGTCTCCATGTTGGAGTAGCTCTTCGGAGCACTTGACACCAAAAGTGTCAAGCCAGAGGGCAGAATGAACTTGGTGTAGTCCAGATCCCAGATGAAGTCTTCCCTCAAGGCAATCACACAAAACATCTCAGATGGAAGGAAGGTACTCGGGAAGCATTCCAACCACAGCATCACATAGGAATGGCAAGCAGCAGTGTCAAGGGTAGTGTATCTGAGTCAAACTGACAGTGCAACCAAAAGGCGCTGCAGCATTTCCATCTGCATTCACTGGAGCTTCATCAGGAACTTCAGGAGCTTCAGCCACCTCTGATGCTTTTCGCTTCCTTAGAAAAGCGCAAGAACAGAACAAACCATAGTCAGTCAGAGGTCAACCTACTGAATACCTGATGAGAAAGTTTGCCTAGTCCTTTTTTCAACTTCAGTCATGTCAGACTCGACCAAGGGTCTTGGATGATGTAGATGGCCGTTCTGCACCAGTCCTCAGCTGGCATTGTAGGCTCATGGTCTTCATTGTTGTGCAGAAGCGGTCTCTTGACATGCTGAACAAGATCCAAGCCATTTTCCAACCAAGGCTCTGGTCATCATCAGAAACCTCAAGAGGCGCTTCCTCGCGATACCTCAAGGCAAAGCACAATCAAACATACAAATTGTGTGCTACACACAGCAACCTGCACTTGTTTGTTGAGAAGGGCTCTGAAAACAAACATGACATCATACAACATATCATAATGCACTACCAAGCCACTCTGCCCAGACTCCTTGTGCCTCTGGCACTTCACCCTCATCATCCACATCCCCCTCACCCTTCACCCTGTTGTGCTCCTCCATCCTCTTTCGATCCTGAGAGGTAGTGCAGCAAAGATACAGTGTGAACACCCTGGACAGCCTGTGAAGCTGGACACCCATCCCTGCACCATACCCTGAGTTAAACCAATGCTTCCACCACCTACAGGCAGCCAAGGTTCTCTGCGCAATTGCGCAGGAGTCTTCTTCTTCTTCTTCCAAGGGGCGGCATAGATCGTGAGGTTGTGGATGGTGCAGTTATGCATCATATGAGCTGGATCCGCCATGGCCAGTTGCATGTAGCCGCTTGAAAGGCCAACGATGATGAAATTGCAAGCCAGTGGTGGTGAAACGACTGAAATATCAGTGGTTTTTTGTGTTTGAAGCAGAGAGATGTTGAATGAAGGTGGTTGGACATTCCTATTGTGGACCTTATTCCCCTTAAACATATTGTAGAAACTCCTAGCATGGCAGTTATTGTTTATGAGCTTGGCTGAGGTCATGCCAATTGAAGCTTCCCAGCATGGAAGTTGCCCTCTATGATCATGAGTGCCCACTGTGATCATGAGTGCCCATCTGAACTGTGGGGCTGCGGTTGCACATATGGCAACTGTGAGCTTAGCAATCAAAAAGCAGACACTGAAATAGGAGCATTGAGGAACTGACTGTGTCCAGGATCATCTGCTGCACACACGCCCCAACCTGCAAACAAGTAGTAAAGTCATCACTCAAAGAAGGCAGCAGAAGACATGACTCAAGACTCACACACAACCTGCAATGCAATAGAATTGTGAAAGGACGTGCGCCAAGAAAATTTGTTCTGCTTAGTTCATTCAGAGACACTGTTTGTTTTTGAGCTGCCTACAATGGTGCTTAAAGATATTCCAGCCTGTGAAAACATGCCTATAGCCATCAAGCAAGAACAGCCACATGGTGGTGCAATACATGTCAGCTTCAAATTAAACCAAATAGCTCAGGGTCCAACGTCCTCTACACTGCACCGCATGCAGAATGCATCCAGCCTCAAGCCATTGGACAGTCACAAAGTACAGGATCCACTGCAAGCACATGACAAAAATATATGCACAGTGAACAACAGGGATAAACAAAAGTCATCACAAGATTGACTGCCAGACTGAGGAAAAGCAGGATCATTTGCTGAGTGTGCACCCCAACCTCCAAACAAGTAGAAGTCATCACTCAAAGATGGCAACAGAAGACATGACTCAAGACTCACACACAGCCTGCAATGCAACAGAAGTGTGAAAGGAAAGGATGTGCACCAACACAGTTTGTTTTGCTTAGTTCAGACATCCCATAGTCTCACACCAGAACCCAACACTGCAGAATAGCAAGGTTGGGCATAACTCCTGGATTTCCAAGAGTTAGTCCAGCTTCTGGAATTCCAGAAGCTGGTGGGCAACAGAAAATTAGAGTTAGTCCAGCTTCTGGAATTCCAAAAGCTGGTGGGCCCAAAGACAATTAAAGAAAACGCATTGATTCTCACACACTGACACTGTCACAACTCTGACAGTTATGCATTACTCCTGGAACTCACCAGATAGATGGGCAAACTTTGACTTGGGGCCACCAAGTCATACCTTCATGCAAGTTCACCCCAGGACGAACTCAGTAGCACAGCAGTGTGCATTTGTCCTTAAACCTAGTGGAAGGCAAACTTTGATTTGGCCTTCAAACCATACCTTCATGCCAATTCATGCCAGGATTCAGTGTAGAAAAACAATGTGCAATTGGTTCATCACAACAAATGGAAGGCCAACAACTTGCTGCCAAAGGCATTATCTCAGTCCCAGGTCATGCCTGGCTGGTGGAAAACAATACAACATTGGTCAATCATCCTCACCTGCCACAAAGTTAACCCTGGGTTTCACACGCGAACCCTGGAAAGGTGTAGAATGATGTGTAAAGGTGAACACAGAAACGACCCCCCCCCAAAGCCAAACTGTTCCAAATGCTTGGTCGGAGCCATTCTTAGCCCTGTTATTTCCCATCATTTCCCGAAAAGGTCAAAAAGCAGAAGTGACAGATCACGATAGATCGTGCATAATTTGTTTTCAATATACTTTATATGTCCTTATAGCATAGAAAAAAGGGAAGAAAAGTGTATTGCGGTACCCAGGTTCTAATTGAAACACCATCAACCCATATCTTTGTGCCAGGCTAGGGTGGATAATAACCAAATCCTAGTGTTCAGTGTGCCAAAGCTGGAAACTAGACTCTAGTGACTCTAGTGTGCACTTTGCAGCGCATTCCTCTTTTTCAAGAGGCTCTATGTTTATTAAGTTAGGCTACTCTAAATCTTAATGATGATGACCTGCATCTAGCACCTTTCGGCGCATTCCTCTTTTGCAAGAGGTCCTAATTAAACAGAAAAAATCCACATCACACCCCCCCCTGCCCCATCCCACCCCGCCTGCCCCATAAGCTCCATGACACTGGTGCTGCTGAAGTCGCTGGGGGAAGCTCTGAAGGTGAAAGGGCAATTGGGCATTTGGCAATTGGGGTTTGTAAGCCTTTTCCCCATCACCCCAATACAAATATGTGTTCAGTGTAGTGTAGTGGGTTCAGGGTGTGCCCCTCAAACTAAAAACTAGTGACTAGTTGAACCTTTCACCATCCACTCCCTCACTCGATCACCCCAATACAAACATCTGGGATCAGTGTGGTGGGTTCAGGGTGTGACCCTCAAACTAGTGACTAGTTAACCCTTGCACCATCCAATCCCTCACCCCATCACCCCAATACAAACAGCTGGGATCAGTGTAGTGGGTTCAGGGCATGCCCCTCAAACATGAAGATAAAACTAGGGACCACTTAACCTTTCCCCTTCCAATCCCTCACCACATCACCCCAATACAGTCATATGGGATCAGTGTGGTGTTGCATGTTCATGGGTTGATGCCCAAAGATAAGAAATGCAACCACATTGTGATCTTCTAGGTGGCATGCCTGAACTCATCCCACCACCCATCCACCCATCCCATCAACGCATCACCCATTCCAAGTTCCATGATGCTGATGCTGTAGAAGTCTCTGGAGAAAGCTCTGAAAGGGCAGCTGCAGGGAACAAAACCTTTTACACAAACCCACTCAACCTGTTCCCCATCCAATCCCTCAACTCCTTCACACCAATACACATATATGTGATCAGTGTAGTGTACTGGGTTCAGGAGGTGTCCCTCAAACATAAAGACAACTAGTGACTATCTAACCTTTTCACTTTCCAGTCCCCCACCCCTCACCCCAATACAAAATATGGGATAAGTGTAGTGTAGTGGGTTCAACAACTAGTGACTGTTTAACCTTTTCACCATCCAATCCCTCACACCACCACCCCAAGACAAAGATATGGGGTAGTGTACTGGGTTCAGTGTTTCCAAACATAAAGATACAATTAGTTACTAGTTAACCCTTTCACCATCCAATCCCTCACTCCATCACCCCAATACAAACAGGAATGAAAACTCCAAATAGAAATGAAAACATCAACTAACAGTGAGGTGGCTTATACACATATTAGTATACCATGGGCGATGGGTAACACATCGATGGTCACACATCGGTTGGAGGGTGTAGTGACCTGCCCAACTCGCCGGTCACGACCTGCCCAGGCGGAGCGCTTGCAGCTGGTCGCGGCGCACCATGCGGAGCAAGGTCGAAAGCTACTGGCCGAGGCGGACGAACAACGGACGACGATGTGGCTGGAAGAAGTCTGTGCTTAGTCTATTTCTGTTGGGTTTCTAGTCAACATCGTTAGTTGGATAATAGATACAGTAGAGAGTTAGTTAAGACTATAGACCAGAAACTATTATGTTAGTTAGATATAGTTAATTAGTTGGTTAGTTAGGTGGCATCTTACTTATATTAGCCTGCGTGCTTGTTCTTTTTTGTGATTGTTGTTGAAGAGCTTTAGCTGTACAGTTTCAGCCAAGTTTGCGTGCTTGTGAGCTAGCCAAGCATTGCTCTGACCGTCTGGAATATGGATTATGCCTTTGCTCGAAAATCGTTTCACGGTTTCTATCCTTTTTTTTTGCCTATGTTCTCTTTGTGATACGTTGAGGTGAATGGCTGCGATGCGAAACGAGTAGCTGACCAACAGAGCCTCTTTCTCTCAATCTCAAATACCGCTCACTATCTGAACTCTAATCTTGTGGTCTCTGGCGCTTCTGGCCAAGCTACCCGTCCTTCGCTTCAATCATTCCCTCCCTTTAAGGGACTCCTTTCTCCAATTTTTCCCTGACCCCCCCAAAAGGCCAGAGTGAAACGCGAACCGAACGTGAAACCTTTCGAACATACGAAACCGTCCACCGCCCCCCAGTCCACCCTCATGCACCCCACACGGACGGCGGCACCGACCTCCGGCAGTCCGCAGTGGTGGACGCCAGCCTGGTGGACGTCAAGCGCCGCTTGGGGAAGATCTCGTGGCTCTGGCTGCATAGAGCCGCCACGTGGGAGGCGAGCGGTGGGAGCCGTGGGGATCACGCGTGGGGGAGACGTGACCCACTTCCAGGTGGATCTGGACCAAAGCACTTCTGGTCCAGCGATTCCAGCAGTTCTACTGGAGGAGTCGGTGTTCAGGTGTCTGTCACCACTGGAAGCAGACATTGGATGGATCTCCCCAAACGCAAACATCCACTGAGGACCAACCGCTTTCTGTCTCCCTGATCATCGGCGAAACGCGATCGGTGGCCCTTCGGATCGGCGTGGCAGGATGAGGATCTGTTGGATAAGATAGGTACAGATAGGTATACTGTAGTTGTCCACCCTAGGTACCCTAGGTACCCTAGTCTTGTTTTTTTTTTTGATTATGTTTTTAAAAGGCAGGACGAAGACTACGTCTACGTTGCCTTTGCACGGCCATGGTGGTTGTTGCAACCAGGGCCAGGCCGAGAGGCCTTCGAGGCAAGAGAAGCAAGGGTCTTCCTCTTGACCTGGCCTCACAGCCCGTAGGTTCACTCTAAGATACTCTAAGGACACAACTGTCCAACCGGTTTCTTTTCAGGGTAGAGTTCAGGCTCTCGTTTGGTGTATATTGTTTGGTTTTTTGGCGGTGGTATAGGCGTTTCAATTCATTGAGCGCCAGCCGGTACAGGCAAGAAGCGTTTCCTTCGGCACTTAGCAACGAGGGCCGCACCTCCCCCGAAACGAGGCTCGACGCCGAGCCACGGACGTGTGGCAAACGAGCCACGCGTCTTTGGGGTTGCAATCCATCGATGCCAAGGCAAGACATCGACGAGCTGGTGAGTGAGTTGAGGTATGCGGCAGCTGACATGAGACCTGAGAGCTGAAGAAAAGGCCGCGGTGAAACACGCAGGGCATGACGCAGCGACACAGGCCGCGGTGAATTTGGGCTCCGCGAACGGAGAGTCCGGCTTGGAGGGTTTCAGGATCAGGTTGTGTCCTGTCCTTCTTCAAGTGGCCCCGAAAGAATTACACATCAAATCGTAGTGGGCTCGGGGCGGATGAACTTGGTAGTGGGCTCATGAATTTGTTCTCAGTCACGTTTGCTTGTCTCCGTGCTAGCGCCGGGTGGCAAGTAACCTTTCAAATCTTTCAAATCGGTAGCCGATGGATTCTTGTAATTAGGGCCTTTGTTGTAAAACTAAGTGTTTCACACATGTGGAGAACCGAAACAAGACATCTCAGCAATACAAAGCAATCAACACCCACACCGACCGGTGAGTTGCTGCACTTGCGGGCGGTCCCAGGTTGATCCTAGCGCTCCTTTCCACGCGGGTGAATGCGCACAAGAAACCATGGCCGCCGGGAGCCTCGCCGCACCTGGCGTCCTCCCACAGCGATGTGCCCAATGATTCGATGGTCGATTCCGGCTCCGGTCGCACCTGAAGGTTTCGGTGGGACTGGGATGGGGTGCCAGTCGGGTCCAGTCATACCGAAGCGGTTTGGAGGTACGACTGGAGGTTTATAGGGATTGTCATGATTGTCATGTGACTCTAGTCATGTGACTCCAGTCATGTGACTTGTTTCAATGATTTTTCAATGCATCTTGATCCACTTGTGTTGGACCAACGACAGAAACAACTGCCTGAAAAGAAAAGTGTTTTTGCAGCCGGCCACTGAGGTTTCTTTACGAGCCAGAGCCAGAGGATACCACTTTCCAGGGCAGTGCGCCAGCTCAGCCAAGATGTAGTCGTTCTGAGATGGCCCTCTGGAGGAAAGCCTTGTTGGAGGGCAGAAACAGTTGGATTTCACGAAACTCCAACATCCGCGAGGTGCTTTTAAGTCTCAATCTCCAAGTCGATCGTTTCACAGTGGGAATGAATGTGCTTGAAGTATCGGGGGAAACCATCTCTGGCACATTGGTTCATTGTCCCTATTGGATCTATTGGCAAAGAAAAGTCATGATCCACCTCGACAACCTTGCCCATTTGGCTGTGGCTCAACCCTCTGGAAAGGAGAGAATACAAGAGGAGTTACGTAATCAGCATTAACAGAGCATCCCGCTGTACCGGTACCTGTGTTTGTCCGCCACATTCTTTTGGACATCCCTCCGAATCGGGTCTCCTGCCGGAGCACCATATATGGCTGGTTTCGTCATGGCACCTGCCCCACCAAACCCGCATAGGTTGACATCCCCATCCACATCCAGCTCCACATTCTCTCCGGGATACATCCCCAGAGCGCTGAAGGTCCAATCGGTGCCTTTCGGGTCCATCCCTCCCGTGCCCGCCATGGCCCTCGCCTCATGTCCGGTACATCCCGCCTCAGTTGGGTGCACACTTGCTTCGTTCGACACCCGTCCGCCACACGGTGAACACGGCTCGTGTCGCCGGTCGTCCGCACAGGGGGCATCTTCGCGTTTTGTGCTCCCTGTGACATGCTCTCGAGGCGAAAACGCCATGGTTTTTGCGGTTCGGTGGGGGTCGGCATGCTCAGGTGTGCTTCCAGTGAGCACTGATCAGGTGAAATCCATAGAAGATGGGAACAACTCCAGAGATGTATCAACCAAGCTGGTATGGGAGCTCAAGAGCTCTTCCTCCACCTTGCTCTGGTGAATGTTTGCATTCAACTCAACTCTAGGTTGTCCGGTGGGCAACCATTTTGATGAGCACGAAGAGTAAGGCTGCTCGAGGAAACCTTTGCACTGACATATATAGTGTAACAATGGTAAAGGCTTCACCTTAAATTACATAGTTACATTACATATTTTCCATCGGAATCCCACACTCAAGGTCAGACTGCAGGCTTGCTGTGACAGTTGAGGCACCAGGACTTTCAATGACTTTCCATGGGCTGGTCCTCACCACAAGCAGAAACACCCCCAGGAAGCCCTCCCTCCAACTCCTGAACGGAACTCACCTCCCACAGAACTCCCGGCAACGACCCGACACGGAAGAGGACCCGACGCCAGGCGACCGCTGCGTTCGTTCCAGCTTCGCAGCGCTCATCCAGAGTCTACGCAAGACTTCGGTATCGATGGCATCTTTTGTGCATGTATCGGTGGCCAGTTCTGACTGTGTTTCGTTGGATTTTAGACATCATGCGGTTCTGATGAATTGCACCTGCACCATATGGTATATCCCTATACAAGTAAGAGTTGGTCACCAAGATCACCCTTTTTCCGGATGTCGGCCTGCAAGCTAACCAGGATCAAGCCGGGCTCTGGTCATGGAATATACCCCAACACCCTTGGCAAGTCCCCCCCACAAGCGACCCGCCACTGCGCCATGTGGCGCGCAGGTTGCTGCATCCCTGAGTCTGGTCCGAAGAAGAGGAGGGTGCTCACATGCTTGTGGGTGCTCACAGAAAGCTTATGCTGATGGAAGGAATCCTGAAGTAGCTAGGTGCGCTGAAATACTCGGATTCTATGATTTTGTTCACCCGTGAGGTTTGGTGGTGTTGGGTGCACACTTTGAGGCGTGGCTCTCTGAAGATCTAGCTGCTACAGGATGTCTTGCCTCATCAGCCTTTTTGCTGGCACAGCTCCGGAGCCGAAGACCTCCCAGCGAGTCTGAGACGTATGGTGCTCATGAGCAAGCCTTTTTGTTGGTCAAATCACCTTGAAGCCCACTGAATCGAAGAGATCTGGTGAAAAATAGACAAACATACAGCCAAAAAGGTTGGGAAAGGGGCTCCACCTGTGGTCTATGCTGTGTGATGGCTCACATTCCTAGGTCGTTGAATCCATTCCAACCCGCCTGCCAAAGGCAGGGGACAGGGGTGCCGAAGCCAAAAAGAGGAAAAACACGACACGCCTGTCAGCCCTTTTGCTTTCACAGCTGGTCTTGACGTTTGGATCAAGAGCAGCTCTGCTGGTGTTTGCTTTCACGTCCACGGGGCTCTTGAGGTGGATGCCGGACAGGGTGAAAGAACTCCTCTCATGTGCGACCTTGTTGTCGGAGCCGCGCCGTGACCTGCAGCAAAAACTTGAGATTTCAATCTTCATGATGCCAACCTCTGAAGATTCATTGACCATCATGATGGCCACCAACATGTGGGTTGCCATGACCCCCCTTACCATCATCCCAATGAGGATCACAGTTGCGTGCATGTCTGAAGCATCGGGAGGATCATCGGGTGCTTGGGAGCTGGTTAGATCCTTCTTTTGGGCACAAAGAGCCTAGCTCAAAGCTGCAGTAATGTAGACTCTTGATGAACAGATTCCTTCGGATCCATCTCCATCCGGCGGGTTTGATGAATCAATCCATGGTTTGTTGAGCCATTTGCAAAAATGGTTTGTCGGACTGGTGGATCCTGTGAAAGAGGTGTTTGATGCGCAGAAAGCATTTGCAAACCGCGGATCTTGGAGGGTAGTTGACAACTCATGATACTTCTATCGACCGTGCTCCCGCAGGCATTTTTGGCTTTGGGAGTGTGCATGCTTCAGGCACTCCCTCTTTTTTTCCGAACAAAGAAGCATCACAAGCTGGGTGAAAATCCAGAATTTCAGTGAAACATCGACTCTGGACGAGTTGCTTAAGGCACTCCAGTTCCTGCCCATGCAGTTCCACCTCTGAGTCCACTCGGCAAAAGTCTGCCCACAAAAAAAACATCGTGGCATCCCTTCGTTTCACATCCCAGGCATGGTGATTTGAGTGAACTCCACAGTAGATGAGCGCAAGTTTGGTCATCAAACCTTCCACCTTAGATGGTAGAGTACCCGCCCGCCGATAAACAACATGTTCCCATAGAAGATCTCCGACCTTCTGCCGGGTTTTGAAGCGCCCACCTCTCCACTAAAGGCGCAGCAACATACGATTCACCCTGGCCACCGAACCCGCCCCAACCGGCTTGGAAAGGGGACGACTGACTGACTGACGAAGAGGTCCCGCGTGACTCCCCGCCCAAACGACCACGGCGCGGCGCTGGTGGATGCGCTGTGGACAGATGATGGGCTTTCATGATGCTCCGGAGGCCGTTTTCGAAGCGGTGCGGGGTCCGGGGCGGTCCGCAATTCCTGGGTGGTCCAGTGTGGCAGTAGTGAATTTCATGGTTTTCTGTGGACTGCGCAATGTGGTTTGTGTGACCTAGATCTTTGCAGTGTGGTTCTCATTTCGCTTCATCGTGGTTTTCTCACAGACTCTGACGAGAAGGGGGTCATGACTTCCCTGCCAGCTTCGTTGCCGACGTGACGTGGTGAAGAAGCGAGGCCGGCACTCCTTCGCCGCAAAGCACCGGGTGTTTCACCCGGTGGTTTTTACCAGCTGATGATCAGCTGGTGAATTGGAGGAACGTATCATGTGAACTATTGTGAACTAAGAAATAAATGACACAAACTTTGAAAACATCCATGGAAAGGTTGCCACTGGCTTCATTCTTATTGGGAAGGAAGGTCTTTCTTGGTTTTCATGGATCTCCCAATGTACCCAGGGGCGCCGTTCGTCTTGGGCGTTGGGACTCGGTCTGGTCAGACTTGAGGCACAGACCTCAGGGCGTCACCCACCGTGGTCACCGGTCACCGCCCCGGGCGTCGGCGAAACGCGCCACGGGTGCACCGGGTCACCCCGGTGGCGGCGCGGCCGGTGGCGCCAGGCGAAGTCGGCGAAGAGCACGGGCTTAGCTTCGCCAGAAGGAGGTGGGGACGTCAGAGCGGGAGGAAGGGAGCGGATTTGTGAAAAAGGACGGCGAGGCGAGGTGTTCAACAGTGTCCAAGCTTAGTGCTGACTGAGGTTTGGAGCCAGTATGTTCCAAGCTTCTTGAAGTCAGCGGCGGAAGAAGGGACTCAAACGAGGCTCACAAAGGCTTTTCGGCTCTCGCAAGTGATGCGACGCTGCCGTGAGTGGACCCTCAAAGACGAATCGGCTCTCGGCTTGCGGGTCCATGGGACGTAGAGGACCACGACTTAGAGGTCATTGCAGGGCTTGTACCCTGAGCATCTGAACCCTACAAATTTGTCGGGTTTGAAAACAAACCTCGGGTTTAGCCGTGACATAAGGGAAAACCTCGGGTTTTTAACCAAATCCTTGGAGGCACAAGGTAGATCTTGGATCAAGGCTGGGTGTCTCCCATTCTTTTTTGAGTGTGTTCGAATTCTGCCCGACCCACGACCCCCCCTACCATGGTTCACCGGGTATGATCTTGGCTCTTCAATCATCTTCTATCATTATTCCACGCTCGGTTCGAAATCGCCAGAATTGCCCACAGATTGGACAGGGGATCCCTTTGGTGCACTTTATCTATGGGCTCGACCCCCCACCCAGAAGATCTACCACGTACCACCTACTACGTAACCTCTCGTAACCCGTCTTAACAGACGGCCAACCACAGATCTGGCCTTTCTCGCAATCTATTCTACTACAACACCCGTTCTGGGTCAACCATGGACTAGCCTCCATACTACTCTCGATCAGACAGGACACCCAGAGGGTCGCAGGGTCCAGGTATTGATTTTGCCCTCACCGACGCTCGTCCGCCGCACTCGTCACCTCAGCGCCTCAAGGGGCAGGGCAGGTTCGAGAGACCGTCAGGTCGATTAGGTCAGGTGCCCCGATGCCAAGGATGCCAAGAGATGCCAAGATGGTTTTCGGAAACACACCAAGGAACTCTCACATCATCCCGTTGAACTCTCACATCCGTGGGTTTTTCCTTCAAACTAAGGACTTTGATGCACCTCATTCTTTCTCAGATGGATCCACTTCATTATATATATAATATATACATATCTCATGGTATAGGATATCCAACTTAACCAAGTTTTCAGACTTCCCTTGGACAACACCGAGCTCTTCCCTTCAAGACCTCGGCCTGACCCCGTGGTGTATGGAGTTTACGAAGCGTCCCAAGACCATGCCGTCGTCCACGCGGGGGGACCTGGCTCCGGGTCGGGCCGAGCGGAGCGACCGCTGCAGCTGCAGCTTCACGGCCGGAAGCGGTCCAGTAACAAGGGGGAGCTGTACACATGTATATGCAGTTTGACAGCTGAGCCGTGAAACATATAGTTGAATGTTGAAGACTTAACTTGAGTTCTTTTTTCCAAGCATGGGCGTAGATTTCTCGGAGAAGCAGCCAAATTGTAGCAGAGAGATGCAGAGAGAGAGGGTTTGAGAATGAGGGATAACCACGGAAGAAGGGACCTGTTGATGGGGTTGACAAATAAACACAGATTAACTGATGGATACTAATGGTTTCTGTACGATTTGTACAGGGTCAACATGGGGTCATCGGGATACAATTGGTTGTTGTCACTTTGATTGTTTACAGAATTGGATTGGAACTTGGCAGCTTCTTCGTCGGCTATGCTCGGAAGTGCTCGATCGTGAGCCGTTCAAACCAGGAGAACAGAAGTTTCGAACAGAATGCACACGCTCCCCGCCCTTTTCGCCATCGCCACGGAAACTGGGGGGCTTTCCGAACCTTGGTCATTCACACGTCTTTCTCCGCTTTTTCCACGGCCTTTCTTCCCTTGGGCGCCCCAAAGAGCACGGCTGGACACGATGTTTGGCCGCCTGGACTCCGTTCCAAGCCGGCGTGGGCGTGGCGTGGGCGTGGACGTGCGTCGGTCCGTCCGAGGAACTCCGCCAATGACCGAGAGGATCCCAGGGATTGCAATCCCATGTTCAAGCGGCTTCCAGCCGAAGTGGTCCGGGGGCCCTGCCCTGCTCATCGAGTTTGAACACGGAGGGGAGGAGTTGAACACGGGAGTTCTGAGGTTCCGACGAGCCCAGCTGGCCGGGCTGGTGGCGATTGGGCTGGTGTCTATTTGTGGTAAACTAAAAAACGATAGAAAGCTCACCGCTCGCGTTTGTTGCAGTATTGTAAAGCAAGGTGGCGTCCCGCTTTGCACCATGAGTAGCCTCGATGGTCCATTTCTGTAAAAGATAGCAGAAGATTCAGTATTTCGACCCAAGACCAAGGGGCTGAAGTGGAGATTCATTTCGACCTTCCTTTGGTACACAAAGGACCATCAAAGGACCCTTGGACCCTTTGGTTCACTATTTAACAACTAAACCATACCACCCCCCTAAAGGTGCAGCCCTTAGCAGAAGATCTAAGGACAGGCAAGATTTCACTGGTTGCACATCAATTACACTGATCAAGGTTTGGCAATTGCGTGCTGCAACAAGTAGGCAACAAAGAGCCACAAGTTGTCATCCAACTGGCATTTAGAGTCCAAGCAAAGGTCAATCGAGACACATGTAATCACATGTAATTGATCCGCAGAAATAACCCCTTAGTTTAAATGTATATGTATATTTGTGTAATTGTGGTGACCAGCTATTGTATAATATATACAGCAATATATAGTATATAACATGTATAACATATATATATATATACCAGGATCATCCTGTCCTATCCTACGTCAACAGGTCTCCTACTCCAGGGCACCCGTTGGAAGTGCACCCGGTGGTTCGACGCAACCGATCCTCGCAACCCTTTTTCACCGCTGGACCATGGCGCGGCGGGTTCGCCATGGAGCCGCGCGTGTTTGGAGGCATCGATCACGCGCCTCGGACCAGGGACCGCAGGGGGATCGGGGGGGGGGGGACCGGCGTGATGGGAGAACTTGAGAACTTGGATATACTTTTGACGTTCTTTTTTGCTTAAGAGCTTATATTAAATTACGATTTTTCATTTTTTACTTTTTCTTCATACTTGACAATCTACATGATGGTTGCCATGATGGGGGTCTGACTTGCCATGAAGATCATTGTTCGCGAGACGAGATCCCAGTTGGATCACTTTCAGCCAGGTCTCGTCGATCCTGGTGCCCTATGGGGCAACGGCTGGCGATGGCTGGAGGAGGGGTCTGGACGGCCTCCATCGATGCAGCTGTTCATGACCAGGATGTAGGTAGGAGATTGATAGGACATATGAATAGACATGACCATGATGACCAGCCTTTCCAAGAGATGACCCGGTTTTCATGGGTGTTCACATTCTTTTTTACTTTTCGAGTGTTCGGTAAATCCCATCTGAGGGCTCTTCAATGATGGATATCTCCTTTACTTGAAATAAACATGAAACAACAAGAACATAGCAAGAAGCAATGACCTCCTCCTAGGACTTGTTGGTCGCAAAGGGGTGTGGTTGTTTTAGGGTTCTAAGGCTCCCCAAAAGACACTAAAGTAGACACAGCCCCAACATGCCCCAACCAGGTATACTCCTTTTTTTCCCGTCTCCGCCGTCCTGCGCAAGTTCCCATCTTCTTCGCTCAAGCGGGAGGTGAAACTACCTCCCTGCTGGGCGGGTTCGAGCATTAAGATCATGAAACCCAGCAGTTGTGACATCAGGAAACCAGACATGAACCCAGACATCGTATCGGTAAGCCGGTGAAACCACGGACGGATGTGGAATCGGAACAAAAGAACACATAAAACCATAGACGACATGAGAGAAGAAACCATGAGGTCAAACTCGCGAAGCATCTGGGTGTCATTTTTGGGGCGGCCTTTGCTTTTCCTTTTCTTCAAAAGGAGGCGACAAGGTTCGGCTCGTCCATGCGAGCCGACGGCGGTTCGGGACCCGATGTTTCTTATTGTTTCTTTTTTCCGCGAACGGGACAGGACGAGGATGAAAACACATGTCTGTTTGAAGTAAATCAATGAGAATTTAGGGGGGCATGTGGCGTATGGGGAAGTGCCTGCCGTACTATACAAACCACCGATAACAAGATGTATATATAGAGAGATTACTATATTACATATAATATATATAATTAATACATAATATATGATATAAAAGCAAATAACATCATATGATATATAAATTAGATGTCTTGTTCCATCCAGATCCGGATCTACACAGGTTAGATCACCTGGCTCTCTTCCTTCTCCGCACCATGGCCACCTGGTTGGAGTCCGCCACGGCCGCCGTGGCCGACTCTGCCGCGCCGCACTGTCCGCCCGCGCGCGGCTGCGTGGCCGACGTGCCGCTGATCCAGATTGTGCGGGTGCGACAGATGAGCGGCTCCACCAACAGCTTCGAGGCCGCGGCGCAGCAGAGCGCGGGAGCCCGCGGGGCGGTGTGGGCGCGGGTCCGTCCGGGTGTCGGTCTAGCCGCCCGCCTGGGGTCCAGCAAGCTTCCGGCACGGGACCAGAATCACACCAACCATGGGGAGTCGTCCGTCCGTAGATGCGAACGTCGTTCCGGTCCGAGGTCGAGTCCGTCCGAGGTCGAGGTGACACTGTGGGTCTGGTCTTTTTGGGGGAGGTCCGGGCTCAGATGGGTGCCGGACGGTCGCAGGAAGCATGCATCAGGCTCCAAGGTCTTGAAAGACCGGTAGATAGTCTCATTAAAAGACTCAAAGGAAGACAGTTGCCATATGTTGCCATGTTTTGCGAGAAACCAAAGCCCCTAAAAGACACTCCTCCAGAACGATCGCTTTTCCATGCTTTTCGCTTTTTTTTTTTGTCTTAAGTCATCATCCCCATGCTGGTTTTTGACCTGGAAGAGCCTGGAGAGCAGCCGTGTTTCAAACTCACTGCCAGCTCACACCTGCGCAGGCGACGCCCGACATGAGCGTCCGGGCCCTCAAACGACAACTGAGATTCTCACACCCCACCTTGGATGATTTCAGCAAGCGCCTCACGACCTTGGAACTCATCCGAGGCCTGGGCATAGGGTCCGTCCGCACGGGTCCATCGCTGGGTGTGTCGCGCGGCCGGCTCTTCAGCCGCGGTCCACATGGCGGGTCCATTCCCCCCGCCGCGGGTGCACGCTTGGACGGTGCGTCGTTCCAAGGGCAGGCGCAGACATTGAATCAGGTGGATGGTAAGGTGAATTGCCGGGGGGGGAGTGGTGCGGAACGATCGAGATGCCCAAGTCGCAAGAGGATTTTGTGGGCCTGGTGCGGCTGCCTGGGCTTCCTGCAACTAGCATGGGTCTCCCTTCACACTCGCGTGTTCCACAGCAGTAGCATGGAGCATCCGATCTGGCCTCTCATATTCAGTTGTGTGGCGCTCTTAGCCCTGAAAGTCTAGGAAAATGACTCATTTCACCCCGAATTGGTAGTGGTGGTAGCCTGCATCACATGGGCTACCAGGTAGCCCAATCACACAGATCGATGCACAAGACGTCCAGCGATGGCCATTTCTTCGCAGTTCTGTAGAGTTTGTCTTGACTACAACACACTGTCTTGACTACAACGTTCATGAATGACCACCACCTTCTGGCATTCTGGTGATTCTTCTTGGGGCGTGGTTTGACGCAAACGGACCAAAAACATGGAGGAAGCAGTCGGTCCAATGCGCGCGGCCTCTGAAGCCTTGAAGAACCATCCGTGCGCTGACAGCAACGGGAGACAGCGCTGACAGCCTTTCGGCTCCGACCAGCAGTGTCGGGACATAGAATGTAGACCCTTGATTAGTAACCCCCCATATATGAAAAGGATTTCAATTTCAAAAATATAGGGGAGGTTAGTATATTAATAACCAGGAGTCCACATTAGAACTCATGAAATCGACTGGAAGGTCCACATGGGGCCTCGAGCGAAGCTCACCGCCATCCGCACCACGAGCGCGCACCGCGGTCCGCGCGCGCCCCGCCGTCCCCGCGCGGTGACGGCGTCGCCAGGCGATCGGAAGTTGGAGAATGACAAGACCTTGGAAGAGCTCCAAATCGAGAAGGAGGAAGTCCTCGACGCGGTCTTCAGCATCGCGCCCGTCCAATGTGCCAAGAAGGACCCTTCTTGATTTAGGTCGGCACCGGACTGCGGTGGGCGGCGACCGAGACGTAGGGGGCCGCATGCTCCCCTTTTTCTCCCCCCAAAAGAACGACATCATTTCCAGCACCGACTGAACCAGCTCACCAATTGAAACCTGTTGGGCCCTTCCCAACCCTCCATTTCGGAGACCTGTTGAAGCTGTTCTTTTTTTAAATCTCAACCACCTTCATCCACAAACGCCCATCTACTTGGAAGGGGGCCCACGGAACGCGGCCGTCCTGTTCCGACGCCGCGGTCCCCTCGGTCCCCGCGGTCCGGGGTCGACCGGGTCGGAGGACGAGTCGCCCTGCGACCTGGAAGACTTGCGCTTCGTGAGCATCCCCAGCGGCGTGACAGAGATCGAGGCCGTGACAGATGGCCGGTGTTCGGCGTGGTGTTCAGAAGGGAAGGAGCGAGTCTGGCCCCCAAGGCGCTGCGGCGCTGCGCTACACGGAAGTGAGAGATGTGACCGGCCCCGTGACAGGTTTGGTAGAATGAGAAGGGGGGTAGAGAGAGAGGATGGGGGAAACCAGAGGACAAAGGGGAATGGGGGGATTAGCGGAACAGACAAATAAACGTGTAAAACCATGCATTTCATATCATTTCAGTTGCCTCCTCCCACCGCCTCCCAGCGGATGGGAGCACAGACCCGAGACAGATCCTCTTGGTGCCTTAAGCCTCATGGCCAGTTCATCTCACCCCATCCACAGTAAGATCCCCCAAAAGACACTACCAAGATCCAAACAAGTACATTCCGCCAACTATGGACCTCGGGAACCAGCTTGGTGCTCGACCACCAGCGTTTTTTTCACACCCCATCCGGGCGGGATGTTCAACCGTCTCCATTCCGATTTTTTACCCTTGCCAACTCCATTCCAGCATACAAAGCTTCTAGCATTAATTTATAGTAGTAATGCCCTTGTGACTAGTAGCGATTGTCCTTGTGACTAGTCGTCAGATTCTGCTCTCAGATCTCCAGGACAATGCCTTTGAGAACTGCCCCTTTCTCATCAGCGTCCTCATCCCCGAGACCGTCACGGAGATCGGCGAGGCCGCCTTCCGCGATTGCATCTGCTTGGAGCGGATCGAGATCCCGAACACGGTCACGGACATCGGAGAGCAGGCGCAGGGAGTGCATGCGCGGCTACAGCGAGCTTGGGTATGGCGTAGCATTTCATTGAACTGAAAGGTCTGATTACCACCACTCGAAGAGTGGTTATCAGATGGAAAATCGATGGTCTATAAACCACCGGACCTGGGTGGTGCTGGTAAGTTCATCTCTTTTCAGACGGTCTGAATTCCGAACGCATGTTCCGATGTCATACACCAAGAGAGAATGCATGGCTTCAGCACCCCATGGCTTCGGACGTCTCGGCGAGATGGATGCTTCAAAATCTCACAATCATTTTCACAGGACTCTGAGATCACAGGACTCTGATAAGATCTCTGTCAGACACCATATTTGTGTTCAGCACTTGAAACGACCCCGTGATTCTTGGCATGCCACTTCCCACAGCACGCGTGTGCGTCACGAAGTCAGGCAAAGACTGATTTAGACAAATTTTTTGGAGGATCGCAGGTGCCAAATGCGACATGGAGGATTCCAACCATTCCAACCTTCCAAGGCCCAAGATTTCCAGGATTCCTGATTCCAAGTCCTGAAACAGCACCCAGCAAAAAAACGGATCATGATGATCCATGATGATCCTGATCTTCCAACACCATGTTTGGCGCTTTTCCTCCGGTGCTTTGAGCTTCCAGACCCACGTGCAAAACCACCACGTCGTGCGCAACCGCACACGCGCACGTGCCCCCACGGTGGATGGAAGCACCACAAAGTATACGCCTTCCTGGAGAGCTGGGGAGGCCTTCGCGAACTGCTTGTCCATGGAGAAGATCGAGATCCCCAACTCCGTCACGGACCCTTGGGTCGGGGATGGTCGAGATCCGCTGCTGCTTCCGGCGATTGGGTTGGCATGCGGTTTTGGACGAACCTTGCAACACCCGCGTAGTGCGGATGTTGCTTGAAAGATTTTGGACTATGACACAAAGTGCCAGGTCCTAGGTGTGGTGGTGAGGAAGATTCGAAAACACTCCAAGTTTTCTCAGTTTTTTCACTCTTAGTTTCTGTCCACGGTGCTTCTTTGGAGGGTAACAGACCTTGCCGAGCTTGGAATAGAGAAGGACACAATTTGGATTTCATGGCTGAAATTCCAGGACATCACCAGGCACACAGAAACACGGACTGTCTGAACTGCCCATCCAAATGGAAGGGAGTGACTATATGTAGAGTCTGCAGAGTTGTCCAGCACCAGGCAAAGGATTGTTGGAAAAAAACACAGGGGCCAGGGCCAAGGGGTGTGCAAACCCTCCGTTGCATTCGCATGTTGCTCTATATAGATGTCGCTGGTATTTCTTTGTGGACCACCATCCACAGGGGCGCTGGTCGGGGGATGCGGCAGGGTCCGTCGTGATGACGTGGGTTCTGTAGCGGGGCACCGAAGCACCCGCCCCGCGGAGATGGATGGCATGTAACGAACCATGGTAACCATGATAGCAGCAATTGCATGTTCCATGTTCTATAACCATGTAACCATGCATGGTAACCATGTTCCGCATGTTCTTCACCTTCTTCGATCTCCGGTGCTTCACCGACGTGCTTCTCTTCGCCGCGTGACACAGCGTCTCGTCCAAGTTGGGGCTCCGGCTCGACCGACTGAGGAGATCTGGGAAAATGCGTTCTCGGGATGCCAGTCACTCGTGAGCCACTTGGAGAGGTGGAGTGGACCAGTGAGGGAACGTGTTTCGTCCCGGAGGTAGGTGGAGTGGCTCTATAGGGATCCGTTTTCGTACCGAACCTCAGGTACGGTGATTGGCGACACTGCTATGTAGGTTTGGAGGGTCCAAGTGCCTTCTGAGAAGGTGCTTGGATCCCTAGGGTGGAGGTTCTGGGCACCCCTGAATGGAAAGAAAGCACCTTTGTTCAACTCCTGGGAAGGATGGACCAAAAATGAAGAAGCTGCGCGGCCCAAGAAAAAGACTCCTTCCGGATCCTGGATCTGGGATAGTGCCCGAGCTCCTCTCGTGGATTTGGCTCGGAACCATCCCAGAGCTCCTTTGCCGTCCGCTCCACGACATCGGCAGAGGATCCCCAACAGAGGACAGACAGACAGAGGTCACTCCGTCCACTCCACAGAGGTCGGAGCGACACCTGCCGGTCCGTCCGCTGTTCGATCGAGGTGTGACCCTCCCCGACTCCGTCACCGAGATCAGCGAAGGCACCTTCGAAGGCTGTGAAAGCCTCGAGCCCTCGGCTCACTAAATCGGACGGAACGGACGGAGACGGAGACCGGGGAGGTCACCGTTTTAACGCTGCAGCGGATAGGAGAGCTAGGGATCCAAGATCTGTTGGTTTCAGCTTTCGCCCGCTATCGCTGATTTCCTGAAGATGTTCACTCTGTTCGGTGCTTTTGATGGGGTTCCTGGATTCTGTTTTAATACTATATGGGACAAGATGGATGGCCTCCACCACCCACCGTCAACCCACAATCCATCCACCATTCCAATCCATTCCACCAATTTAATCCAATTGACCAACCTAAAACATTCGACCCAACGAGAACTAATTGCGGACTATACACCTCCCCCTCAAACAAAGCACCATCCAACCATCTCCAACTCTCCTCCAACCCGTCAAAAATCCACCTTCTACGCAGATCCACCACCCCCTTCGCATCTCCTCCCGGCCTCCGCCCGCCTCACGTCACGTGAACGTCCGCGCGCGGACGACCCGCGCTCCCCGTCGCGCCGCGCGGCGACGTCCGCGGCGGCCGAGGAGAGCGTGGTGATCCCCGACACCGTGAGGGAGATCGGCGCCGGCGCGTTCGCCGGCTGCGGCGCCCTGCGGGAGGTGGTGATTCCGGACTCGGTCACCGACGCCTGGGAGGGGAGACCGAGTCGGAGGATGGAGGAAGGAGGGCCTCATTGTGTCCCTTACAGGTCAAAGACATATATAAAACCAAGACTTAAGCATGACTTAAGGAGGTCACAGACCGTGCTACGCGGTCTTGGAGACTTGTAGGGTGTGGCGCATGCATTTTTTATTGCTTTTTCTCGCCACCTCGGTGTTTGTCGGGAGGGCTCTTCCCTCCGTGGTGCGGGTTTGGGGGGATGGGCGACGGAGAGACCTATTATAGCTACTAGTAACAAAGGGGATGACTACTAGAAGCTACTTATAGTAACAAAGGACATCGCTACTAGGAGCAAGAAGCTACTAGTGAAGGGTTATAGGGGCCTTGGATGGCCTTTTAAGGGAATGTAAGCAAGGGAACGTACGTATGAACACTTTCAGGTTAATTGGATTTGACTGGTGTTGAGGAATTTTGGGTTTCGATTCGTTCTTGGTTTACGCTTCTCCATGCCCATGCCCATGCCTGCAGTCGTAAGTGAAGATATAAACCTATAAAACCATCCCACCATTTCATGCTTGCTTGACGTCTGGTCGCCACAACAGGGCTTCGCCCTTGAAATCTCCCGGACGGTGCCGCTCTCCGGAGCTGAGTCGCCGAGGAGATTGGCAGTGCGGCCTTCCAGCATTGCACCTCCTTGTTCAGCGTCACGCTACCCGATTCCGTGCCGTGGCGGTTTGTTCAACGCACCCGGTGACCCACCGCGGGTCATGTTGTGTGGAGTATTCCCTTCCAAGAAGAGCGGCCCAGCCAGGAGTCCACTTGCCACCTCGGTTTCAGGGGCCTGAAAACTGGCGCGATGAGGTTCTCCGGAGCCAAGCCGCTCGACGGAAGACCGAAAACCGCCCCCCCCTCCCCCGCGTCGTGCCACCGAACCGCCCGATCCGCCGCCTCGCTCCACGGTTCGCGACACGCACCGCAACGACGTACGTCGAGAGGTGACGGACATTGGCGAAGCCAGTTTCGAGGGATGCAAAGCCCTTCGCAGCTTGACGGTGCCCAGTGCCCTGGAGCGAAGGAAGAGACTCCGCCGTTCGCCGTTCCGTTCGCCGCACGCGGGCTGACGCCGAAGCGAGGGAGCCGCGCGAAGCCGTGTGGCGGTGTGTATTCGACTGGTTTTACGCATGCTTGGGAGATGTGATTGACAAGTAGAGATCTAAGATTCAGTGCAGCAAATCGAATTCTGGAACATGTTTCATTGAATCTCACAATTCCTGCCCATCTCCCATCATTGCAACATGGTGCACCCATATTTGCACCTGCACGCATGGACTTCCGGCTGCACATGAACTTGGCACCAGTGAGGCTCCGTGGGCTACATTGGTAGCAAAGCCTTTTCAGGCTGCAGTGGCCCGGCGAGGTTGACGAATAGGACGACAGGTGGAGTCCATCAATTGTTTTTGTGGATAGCATTAGGTTTCAGAATTTTACTGTAAAGATAAATGTATTATGATCGATGATGATTGATGATTGATGATGATGATGATTCTTGATGATTCTTGATGATTCATGATTAACGATGCATTGGGTTTTGGGAACCAGATGTGTCTTTTTTTTCTATAGTTACCAATTTTGGGAGAAAGAAGTCCACAAGGGCTCAATTTAAGCGAACGTCGAACTGCATGTGGGCCGTTTCTTTCGAACTGCTTCTTTGTTTCGGGTTTGCCCTTCAGGGATCGAGGTAGGTCGTGAGTCGTGACCAGCTTGGACCATGGTTTCACCCCGAAACGATGGCCGGAGGACTGGCATATAGCTAGCCCAGAAAAGGCCAGTTGGGGTGGGTTTTGAGCGGGGTGAATGAATATACATCCCAGACACTCCATGGGACTGGTATATTTACCTACATTGGGGTGGTTTTGGGGGTCAATGTAGGCATATATGGCATACATGGAGTATCTGGGTATAGCTAGCCCAGATGCTCCAAACAGTTCCTTGGTCCCTCAAAACCGGGATTGGTTCGGGTACCGGGAGGCATCCTTTCCAGTCCAAAGACGGATCTTTTTTTGAGCGATGCAGATCCCTTCCCCTACACCTCCAAGTACCTTCTCAGGTTCGGTATGACTGGACCCTCCTGGCACCCATCCTAAACACCTTCTCAGAAGGTCCGACAGGAGCCCATCCGGGTTCAACCCTGAAGCACCGGGCCTGCCGATGTGAAGCACCGCCGGGCGCTCGGCTTCGTTGGACGGAATCTTCCGGCGCAACCGGCGTCTGTGGCACCGGCCGGGCGTCCGGGCTCGGGCTCTCCGGACGGGGTCTGCCGTTGGAAAACGGAAGGATTTGGGAACCGTGTGATGTGACCGGCCTCGACCCGACTGGACCCATTCGGAACAGGGGTGACCTTTTTTCTGGATGTTCGTTGAAACTCTTTTAGGCACTGAAAGGTGGATGGTCTCCATCTCAGCTGGAGATCACCCTTCAAGAAGTTTGTGAACCCTGGGAGTCTAAGACTAAGACATTCTTAGACGACCCTTTAAAACCTGTTTGAGCTGGTATGTTGTAGTCTAAAATCCTGCATTCAAACCAAGGGTTCTTCTTAAACACCTTATCAATGCCGGGCCAGGAATCCTACTTCGGGTGGAGATCTACCCTGCCCAAGGCGGCCAGGCTTCGCTTCGCAGCTCCGCGCAGCCCTGAGGCTCGTTGGCGACCTTGACCATCCCCCCGGACAGCATTCCCCAGGTGCGGCCTGGGGCCTTTGCCAATTGCAGTGTCTTGGCATGGAGCTGTCGCGAGCTGTCGCGATGTGAATCCGTGATCACCTCGCCACGCCTTCATGTTCGGGTCCAAAAAGAGGGGGGTGGGGCCCTAAAGGGTCAACATATTGGTGACCTGTTGGATGATGCTGGTATATCATTGATAGCCATGTCTATAACATTCTATAACATCATCTTTCCAGACATGATCAGACATGCACTTCCTAAAGTTCTCGAACTGCACTGAAAAAGCCACACTACCCCAAAGGAAGACCCCGAGAAACACCCCAAACCGGCCGCCGGGCCTAGACGGTGGCCTCAGGGACCACGGACCACGTGAAAAGAAGACCGAACCAAAGGGAGCCGAAACGTGTGACCGAAGACACAAACGTAATCTTTCAGCAAACGGAGCCTTGACATCTGCGTTCAGTTCTGGTGTCCCGCGCCTTCAAAAGCCTGGAGAGCGCCAAGATGTGTCCCGGTGGTTTCGTTCTGAAATCGATGGTTCACCAAGTGCCGACCACTTAGGACCAAAAATACATGGTCTCAATGGTTCACCACATTTTTTTCCAGAAAACATCCACATATGGACTATCCTGAACCTGAAGAAAGGGGTGTGAAGAATGGAGATCCACCTCTATAGAGGGTAGTCAGCATAGTCTCTTGGAGTCCAGGGACCCCGAAAGAAAGCTTGCGCATGTGCTGCATGTTTTTTCACCTTCACGGAAGGTATACTGGGTTCTTAGCAATAGCGGCCGACCTGCCAGTGGTCCAGTCGGTCTCCGAACCCACCAGCCATAGCCAAGCCATGTCGCCATGTCGTCCCCCAAGGCTTTCGGTCCTTAGCGATCCCCAATTCGGCGCCCTGGCCAGACGATGCAGCCGCACGTCGTTCCGGACGGACGGGTCGTGGTGGTAGACGTGACTGAGCCGGAGCGTTCGCATCTTCAAAGCCCACCTCCCGTTCGCTATGGATGGCGACCAGTGGGGATCACAACCATGGACCATGGTTGTTTTGGTTTCCCAGCTTTCAAGGGGCTCTTTTTGGGTGATGCTACCCGCGGTGTTGGTTTAAGCAACAGATTCGGTCCTATAGGGGCTTGTGAAGATTTGGACTGGAAGAGACCTCCGAAAAAGAGTCTGGAGTTTCCGAAACGGGCGGGGGATTTCGAGCGATTCACTTTCGTACCTTTCATGCAACTATGTCGGGGTGTCCAATGAACTACCCCTATAGCTTCCAGACAGGGCACCCCTTGGAGGGTCCTGGTAGATTCAATCTATATCTAGATTCTCGACGATCGAAGAACACTGAGAAACTCCGATGTTGAACAATTTCGGGCTGGAAAAAGAACCTCCAAGAAAGACTGCTGACATCACAAACACCAGAGGAGACAAACACCAGAACACTTGGAGACTGCATCGGCCGCCCACGCGCCGGGTGACCCTCCACGCACCGCGGATCGCGGACCGCGGACCGAGGTCCTGGACATCGCCAACGGCGCCTTTGCACGCTGCACCCAGCTGGAATGGTTGATCATCCCTGCGAGCGTCCATCACATCGGTCCTTCCGCCACCTGGATCGATGGCAGGGACCAGTGGGAAGTTGGGGACAGGGTTTCTGGGTGGAGGTTGCTTCATGTGGTTACCTCAAGTCTGCGTCGTGTTGCGGGAAAGCTGCATACGGCCTGTAGGGGGTGTTTGGAGATTTTGGGAGAGCACATCTACCTAGACGCGACCCTGGACCCTCCCGTTCAGTAGGGGCCAGACACCTGAATCCTCTCGAGGGGTTCGGACCCTCCAATCTGTATGGTTTTGAGGGACCACGGTGTCGACAGTTTTGGAGCATCTGGGTAGACAGTTGTTGGGACCGATCCCGATCAGCTCCATGACCTTCAGGTTTTTCGGGCACCTTCTGAAGGTGTCAAGAGAAGACACACACACACACACACCCGCACAGATCAACCTATCCCAGACACTCCATGGGACTGGAATGTATGCCGATCAATTCACCCCTTCCCACCACTCCTACTGATTGGCATTGGTATGCCAATCTTCCCAGAGGGCGGTCGAGTCTGGGTATGGTTTGTTGCACCCCACAGCTGGATGCCTCTAACCGCCTGGAGCCGGGTGTCTGACCCCCTCCGACCCGCCGACCCCCACTCCGACCCCCACCTCCAACCAACCCGCCGCCCGAGCCGCGGACCGCGGCCGACCGAGCCGACCCGCTCGCGGACCGAACTGGCCCCGGCCGCGGCCGAGCGAGGCGTTCAAGGGCTGCGTGCGGCTGCAACACGTGGAGATCCCGGATTCGGTGACGGAGACCTGGGGTCCAGAGAGGTGGGTGGGAGCCGTGGAACAGGTGGAACAGTGGGAGGACGGAGTTGGCGTACCAGGACCCATTGTTCATGGAAAGCCGGGAACATCTGGGCTATCAATGGAAACCCCTTAGGTATCGGGTGTCCTGGTATAGGGGGAAGGAAGGAAAGGATCAATGATAAATCTCAGAGGCGGAGACTCGGAGGATCTTGGGGGTTTGGGGACAATCGCGCGCAGATTCAACGATTTCATGTATTTATAGCATATTATATATAATACACTCCATGGGACTGGAACATATGCCGATCAATTAACCGCCCTGGCACCACCCCAATGTATGTATATATGGCAGTCCCAGACGGGTCGCGTCTGGGACATAACGATTCTTTCGGCTTTGCAGGATTCATGCTTATTGAGTTGGATTTTGCAGTTTTGCTAAGGTTTGGTTGGTGAAACACCGCCTCAACAAGTGGTTGATGCGGTTTGACAGATATATAGCCATCTAAGTACAAAGGAACTGGTGAATGCTGTGCTTGTGGTGGTTCAGATGTCGAATGTTCATCAACCAACATCAACACTTATGTACACTCCTCTGATCTAATGTTGTAGACCTGCTGGGAGTTCAGACTCATCTTACCACCTCCTCTGTTGGTTTCCGATGGACAACCCTCCCACCACCTGAAAGTCTCCTTCCAAACTCTGCTTTCCTTCGTGCTTTCCACGAGAATGCCCATTGACTCAGCGCGATCAGTGCATGAACCTGAATCCTTCCGACTTCAGGATCGACTGTCGAACGGGTGAACATCGTGGAGACAACTGATACTTCCTTCTGATCAAGTCCCATCCAAGGCACTGACTCCGACTCCGACTCATGTCCCCCCCCACGTCCGACTCGCTCCGGGCTGAGGAGATTGGCGAGTGCGCCTTCGCTGGCTGCGTCGAGGCGAAGGGGCGGCAGTTCGGTGCGTCGGGTTCGAGGCGAAGGGTGGGCTGGCGACCGTCGACATCGAAGCGAGCAGAACTCCAGCAGTTTGAATACAGAATATATCATTTGACAGTGACACGAAAGATGGAGGAGCTCTTAGCCATCCACTAGAATAAGTGAGAGGTCTTGTCCTCCAGGTTTTCGGCTAGCGGCCTTCAGCTCTTTGTTTTCTCTCGTTGGGAATTCGCTAGCCACATCCATCCACCACATCCATCCATCCACAGCACCAGTCGCTGAAGGGGTATCTTGTTTTGAAATTCTTGACTTCATACCACTTTGGCGTGTCAAATGTTCAATCCGGCAGAACCTCCGAGAAAATGGAAACAGAACACCAGGGTTGGTTTTGGGTCCCATCCAGTGAATGGGAGAATGGGCACCCCCTATCCTCCAATATGCACCTTTATCATCCTTTATCTCATTCCACAGACCCATGCAATGTCAAAACCCCCCACCGATCTCGGCTTCTTCGGAAGGCCTGCTGTGACCCATGTGGCGCGCGCTTCATTCTGGCTTAATCTGGCTTAGACGTAATCCGTTACGTGGGACCCGCCGCGCTGCCCCGCGGACGACCTCGTTGGTCGCCAGGCGAAAACCCTGAAGCTCTCGAGGCCGTGCGTTGACGCGCGGTGATGGGCGAGGACGTGCGTTCGTTTTGGACGGGACGGTGCGTTGCGTTCATATTTTTTTTGAGAGGTTGGAAGCACGAGAGGTCAAAAGCGAAAAAACCGTAGTAGTCACCGCACCCTCTGAAAATAAGTTGAGCAGCATTTACTGCGCTGCCGGTGCTGGTTTACAAGCATCTTCTGCCGGTGCTGAGATCGGTGTAGACCGGGAAGACATGCGTTTGTGGAAATGACATGAGCCTTCTTAGCGCAATGACACACCATTCGGGGTGAGTTATTGCTGTATCTCTGGTTTGTCTCAGGGGAACATTGGCACCCATCGACCTAGATCCTGGAGGCCATGAGTTCTTCAAGTCAATTTCGTGAACGCCCAGCATTGACCGGACCTTCTCCTCAATTTTTCACCAGAGGGTTTCCAATCACACCAATTCCTACAGCACGTGGCTATAGCTGGACGCCCAGCAGAGCACGAACTTGAGCTGAGAGATGGTCTCTCACGCTTTTGCGGGCTCAGTGGGGTGAGGTGGGGTGCTTCTCAAACTGGACTCAACGATCTACAAGCTCTCCTCTTGAAACAGCCAGTTTTGTGGATTTATACTGATTTTTTTGGTACGATTTTGCTGCCCAAAATGGCCCACCTTGCGTTTCTTTTCTGCGCTCCACCCTGAAGTCTCAGTTGGTACCTCAGATGAATGAACCATGAGTACAAGCACATATCAGCACCTTCATTCCGGGGTCACCTGGCCGGGTCACCCCTAGACTATGCCGAGACAGGACACCCCCTGGAAGGTCCAGGTACCTGTGTCATCTCTACAAGGCCATCTCGCCCATGTTCTAAGCTACGAGATCGTGGGCCTTGCGGCCCCTTGCGCGTTTCCCTGTCGCGGTCGCCAGCGCAGGTCCCTCACGGAGATTGGCGACTCGGCCTTCGAAGGGTGTTCCTCTGTGGCAGCTCGGCCGACGAAGAGGGGGAGACACGGTGGCCTTGAGCGGGAGAAGTATGGTGGAGGCTTTTGGAGGTAGATTATTTTGTCTTTTCTTTTAATGGCCAATCACAAATAGATATTCCAAGGGCCCCTAGCTAAGGCATAGGCCATGTTTTTTTCCTCTGAGAGATGGATGGTGTCCTGGTGGTCTTTGGAAGATTCAGACAGAGACATGATGGCTGGATCAAGACCTGGAGACTGACCAGTCCACCATGAAGCTTGAGCTTCCGAGTAGGTCAGGTTTCCGGGTGTTTGGAAGACCAAGCCGAAGATTTCAGCACTGAGACCCATGCGTTCAACCTCCATCAAAGGGCGGGGTGGGTGCTGGTATGTTATAGCAATCCGATCAATCCCATCTTACTAGGGTACCTATGGGATAGTCTATAGGTTTGTCAACCTCTGTTGGTATGTTTGGTGACCCCCATGCTGAAAACTGAGTGGGCTTCCAGTGTTCTGGCGATCCGGGTCCTGCATTCACTCAACCGGGTTGTTGCCACGACCAAGAACAGTCGGTAGAAAGATGAATTTTTGGGAAAGGATGGGAAAGGTCTACGAAAAAAGCATCATCAGCGACTGTTACAAGTAAATGACTGGGATATACCCAAGCAGGTCCATCTCATTCTTTTTGTTGACTGAAAGCCGTGAGGGCACTTCGGAGTGTCGCGGAGCGTGTTTTTCTTTGTTCTTTTTCTGAGGAGGAGTTGGACATTCCCTTTTGTGTGGAACGCATTGGCCGTGCTGCGTTTGCCACTTGGTGGAGAGAGACCCCTACACCCAGCTAAAACGTGGTCTTTTACATCCTTAAGTATTGGTGTTGTATATGACAATCTCCAGTAAAATGAGGTCTTTGACTTGTAGGGAGACATTGACATCGACGACATTTTAGCCACCTCGATACTGGAGGATCGATCGGTGGACTGAATTGGCTTGGTATGCGCATATATGTCGCTCCCACCAATTCACCAACCCACCAACCCAATCGGCCTTCAGTTCAGGCGTCCTGAGATCCCACCGGTTTTGGCGCAGAATTTCATGTCGCGCAGCCAGCTGGCCGGTGCTGAGGCCAGTTGTAGCCAACTGAAGGTCTTGGCCCTGGGTGACGCCCTGATGGAGATTTCGGACTGTGCCCCGGTGGCAGCGACGAACTACCACCCCGCGGCCCCGCGGCCGCGGCCCGTGACGGGTCACTGGGGGCGTCCGGTCACTGGGCAACCGGAGTGGAGGAGTGTGGTGGATGGGGTCGGGGTGGGGCGGGTCTTGCTGGCCCATGTTCCAAGTTCCACCAGCCACATATATGGAACTCCTGGTTGAGTTCCTTTTGTTTCAAAGAACCGATGCTTTTCTTCGGTCCATTGGCCCTCTGGAAGCTGAACACACAGAATCGAACCAAGAACAACCAGCACGAAAACCACTCAGAATCAACAACCCGCAGCTCCAAAGGAGTGCCGAAATATTTGGGGCGCCCATGATCACTTAGGGACTAACCAACACCCCTTTGGAACTCCTGGAATGCACCCGACACCGAGGATGCGTTGTCACCCGTTTTGCTCCAAAAGGATCTTCAGATATATCTTCAGGGATGGTCTTTGAGGTGTTCTGGTGCCGAATCCGTCATCTAAACTTGAAGGTGCTAGCAAGTGCACTTTACCTCAGTCCAATTGCTTGGAGGCCACCTAAACGGCCACCAATCAGCCGCAGAAGCACGCCCCTATCCGCCCTCATCTCCTTTCATCAGGTGCCTTCGAGCATTGTAGCTCGTTGAGCACGGTGTCCTTGCCCGAGTCCCTGAAGTACGTGGCGCCGCGCGCCTTCGCGCGCTCTGGACTCCAGCCACCCCTCTTTTTGCCACGGCGCGGCGGGCCCATTATTGTGGGGGAGGAGGCGTTTCCACAGGAGTTGAAGCCTCTTGGAGAGGGGTTTGGAGGATGGGCCATGGGTGGGCGGCTGGAAAAAGGTGGACCAAGAGCGTTGAAGCCTCTTGGAGCAAGCTTCGAAGACCACTGTCAGAAAAGGCCCAGGTGTCACGGTGTCCATGGTTGGGCCAGGTTCTCTCTCTCTCTCTGAACTGGAGCGTGTTTGGGAACCATGACCGTTCCTGCCTCCTTTTGATCTGTTTTAGAGTCCCTTGTTTGGGACTCGGTTTCGCCAAAGGATGAGCTTCCGGTTCTAAAAGCCCACGTTCCAACCTGTTCGAACCCTTCAAGACCTGTTCCAACCGAACCCTTCTCAAGACTGTTCATGGTTGAAAACATCGCCACGTCCCATCCCTCGTTCGTTGGATGCTGCTGCCGGATCCCATGCCCCAACCGATACCCCGGTGGTTCGCGATCCGATCGACTTACCTGGACGCTCCAAGCAGCTAAGCACAGAGGGGACGGCGTCGGACCAGGCACAGGTGTTGGGGGTCTCAGCTTGTAGAAAGGACCATGGCATGAAAAAACAAGAAGCTCCCCATCTCATCAGGTCGCCAATGGCATGTTCATGGCAGGACTCACTTCATTGAATGGCAGCTCCAACCCGTTTGGGCAACTTTTTGTTTCAACTCCCGGGGGCATTCACCGCTCCCCCAAATGGAAGGTGGTTCGTCATTTCATGTCATTTCCTTTGCTGCGCATGTCTGGCTCTTCTAAGGGTCCCGAGCTTCTCACAGCAGATGCATCCTGAAGAGTGCGAAGAAGAAAGCTTCTGTTGCCTCCACTGAGAAAGGAAAAAGGTCGACCATCAGCTTCTCGTCGACTCCTCTTCCACCACACATCCTGCCGCTAAGATAGGGTGATAAGCCAGAGCGATGATAAGCCAGAAGAGGTGGTCCGACGGCAGGGTAGCAGACCGAGATCAATTTCTTTTTGGGGGTGAAAAACACATTAAAACAAACACACACCTGGAACTGATGGCCAAGATCCAAACCACCTTGCGGCTGGCTTAAGAAAAAACTTGGTGCGGCTGGCTGAAACCCGACACTGTGAAGAGGGGTACGACCTGTTCCTTCCGTCGTTGGACCCCTCGGACGGGTCACCTGGTGCGTTTCCGGAGCGACCGAGATCCTTCCTGCGACCGGTCACCATCAGGGTTGTGAAGAAGGTCACTTAGCAATCCAGTTCGATCACGGAACTTCCAGTGTTTTGTTCGATCTGCGGCGT
>CAXAMN010005446.1:1574551-1593660 GCA_963970005.1 Durusdinium trenchii | reverse complement strand
ACTCCGCTTGCTAAAGTTGCACTAATTTTCTGTTCCCCTTGTTCGGGTGCTTGCTATGCATCCAGTAGCTTGATTTATCAAAGCCATAAATGCTTCATGCTCAGCTTGGGCAGCAGTGTCTATAGACAATGTTACACTGGTGAAAGCGCGCATGTTGGCTGGAGCCGTGGAAAACTAACCCACCGGTGTATCACTTGTGATCCACTGTTGGGTTAGACTCTTATATTATATATATTATAAATATTAGATGTTAACATGTTTGAGTGCATATTTTTTGTAAGTTGGAAACTTGCGTTTCGTTTGCCCGCAAAACCCCACAAGTGGAAACCCGCAATTTGTTTGAGCGATTGAAGAGGTTTGACCTGATGTCGTGTTTCGATTTTTGGCATGTGTTCTCTTCGCGTCGCCTGACTCGATAGCCAGCGTTCAATCGACATGTGGTTCAGTCAGACTAATACTAATAGCTACTCGTCCCATACTCATAGAATATCTGGTTTCTAGGAACGGTCGTGGTTTCGATCGGCTCGGGCGTTGGGAGCAACGGCGACTGGCTCCGTTGGTGGCGCAAATCGAGTCTGGAACCCAGCTTGATTGCCTCAACATTAGGTCATATTGAGTATCTCTGATGATTTGAAAAGTGTTTTGAGCCACCACAGAGACTCGGCCCTTCGCCCTCCGGTGGCCACCGCACAAAAAGGTCGGTGCTGAAGATCCTTCGCCTCAGATTGAGCCGGAGGCTGGGTTCACTCGCATTGGGGTTGACCATTGGTCTTCGAACCATCGGGAACTGAGTTCAACCGAGTTCAATTGGGGCGTCTCAGAAAACCGCGCTGCCAGGTGTGGAGTGGAGCTCCTTTGTGTGACGGCGCTGCCCTCAAAGCATTTTCTGCCATTCTCTAATCAACCACTTCCAGAATGAGCACCAAAAATCATCAAAACCATTCAAAACCCAGTCTAAGTAGAGTCCCCGCCATCTTGCGTTGGCATGTCTTGTGCTCACTTGATCGACTGCCTCTTGGAACTATACCTCAAGCCTGTTTTCCCGCGCGCCGTGTACCTTGGGGGTTTCTTTGCCTTTCAAGGCAGGTTTCCACTGTGTCGCAGCGTCGCATCAGCAATGGACTTTTGACATTTTTGATATTACAGCTTAACTAGTTCAGAAACACACCAGTCTGGCGCCAGGTCGCGACAACTGCTCTTGCTCGGGAAGCCGTGGCTGCCTCAGCGTTCGCGCTGGGTTTGCACCCTTTTCCATCCATGGTTTTTGGATCCTTTTTGAGGTTGATTCAAAGACTCGGTATGGGAGATAGCCAGGTCGTGAAATCATAGAAGTCCACATCACTACAATGCAGCGAACACAGCTGCAGGACGCCGAAACCCCACGATCCAGGACACCCAGGTCGAGAGCAACAAACTCAGACTTCAGAACTTTCGGCCCCCTTTATTTTGAAGCCACCTCAAAGTTGGAAAAAAAAGCTCAATTAAGTTTGAGCAACTGTTGATGACAGTTTTCAGGTCAAAGAAGATTTCCCAACGTGCTCTACTTTGAAGCGCAAGGCAACTTTCCACCAAAGATAGTCGCTTTGGACCAACTGTGAGCTGTTTGCAGAATGCCATCATCGAGTGGTCTCCGCTGTCAAAGACCCAGTGCTTGTTATTTTGTAGAAATCAATGAATGACCATGCACCTGTTGTCTCAACCAGGTGCCATGTCGTGAATGGCATGTCTTTGGATGGTGACATGGACGATGAACCAATGGCCTCAAATTGGTCTTGGAGCAGTTCGGAGTCCATTGAAGTTGGTAACAATGATCCTTTGAAAACAATGAACAACGCTTCGGTTCAGTTCGTCCAATCCAAACAACTGGAAACTTTGTTCTTTAATATCCACTCCAAGGAGTCTTCCAAATCGACGGCAGTGACAGTCGCTCGCAGTGAGACGGACACCACGCTGCTTGATCCTAAGTGTACTCCTACTGTACTATGCAACATGTTGTCAAAACAAGTGCAAGTTGTTTCCATCAATGCTTGAGGACGCTTTGCGTGGATGATTGGGTTCGATCAGCTGCAACTGATTCCAAGGTCCTACACTTATAGTCTAGATTAAGAAAAGCTTGCTTCCCTTTGCGCTAGACTATACTCCCCTGCGCCCCGATCAAGCACCGACGCAATGCTCAGGCTGAAGATCTTCGTTGAGACACCTGCCATCGGCTTTTCAACGATATGCGTGCATATTGAAGATATCAAACAGATATCGTAATTATACTATACTTCTCAAATTAGAGTTTCCTCAAGTTCTGAGCTCGCAGGGTGTAAAATCAATTCACTCCAGGAGTCAAAGTTTCAGTTGAGTTTTAGGGGATTGGATTGATGCAGCTTGCGGTGACTCTGTGGTGCATGTTTTTGTGGTCCAGCAGTGAGTGTTTGAGTGTTGCCTCAATGCCTTTGGTGGACATTGATCAGCTTAGCGAGCCCAGGCCCCAGTTACCATCGTGATGTCGGTGCAGTGTTGCGTTCATGAATTGAATGACTCATTGAACACTTCCCCAAAACAATGCACACTGAGTTCCCCCGAAGAGCCGCCAACAACCATGGGGATCCACTACAAGAAGGTTCGGTGTAGCCCATCACTTCGGCCAACCAGCTTGCCTTGCAACGCAGGAGGCTGTCAAGCTGCCAAAGTTCGGGCGCCTGGCCAAAGCGGGTGTGGTGGCCAGCTGGAAGTCCACGTGCTGGCCACTGCGGCCATGGAAGCGATTGAACCTCAAACTGGTTCCTTGCAAAGCACGTTGTTCGAATGTTCACCTGTGACTTTCTCGTTTGTTCACATGACTTTCACATCTTTTCTTCACAATGTGTTTTGTTCTGATGTTCACATACCAGGTGGCAAAAAAACCGTCCAAGCGCGACAAGATCCCGCAGAAGGGTGGCATGGTGAAAGGAAGAAGTATGGTTTTGCGTAGTTTCGGGGCTATCCGTCAGACCCTAAGTCGGAGAACCACCACCTTGGCTCTGAAATGACACTGTTTGCGGGGTCCGGGCTGCAGGCTGCTTCTCAGCGACAGTCAGTGCCAACACCAAATACTTGAGCCTCCGTGGCTCTCGGGACTGTTGTTCTTAGTCAGCGTATGACTGTTGTTCAGCAAGGAAACTGTAGAATAGATACCTTTTGTTTGCAGGACTTCGCGACCCAGGTTCACTTTTGGGATGCTTATCGTGCCCGTTGTGACAAGCTGAACTTGCCGTATGCAAAGCACGTCACCCCACAGCTTGCTGAGCACATGTCGGGTCAAACTCTCAGAGCCACATGTGCCCATCACTTTTAACAGCATCGATTCTCCTGTATTTTTTCAAGGTCTGCCTCGGAACTGGAGCAACCCGGTCCCAGGAAATGTTTCGGGCCCACTGTCCAACACCTTTCCATGGATGAAAAGCTTTGCCCAGGCCCACTACCACCTTTGATTGGAGTGTTCATTAACACCCTTGATTTTTGCAGGACCCACCGAAGTTCAAGGTCGTGAGCCTGTTCAGCGGAATTCTTGGCCTCGATATTGGCACCTCCATGCCATGTTCTCAGCCTGTTGTTTTTTAGTTCTCGTGAATTGCTTATCTTTTCCAGGCTCATGGAACCGTTGGCATTCGTTCTGCCCTCATTGATTTTCCATATGAAGCGTAGCCTTCAGTCATAGCGGTCGACCTTTGATGTGTTGCAGGTTGAGAACAACACCGACTGCCAGAAGATCATTGCAGCCAGGGTCGCAGAGGGCCACTTCCGCAAAGACGCTCCAACGTTTGGAGATGTGACGACGTTCAACTTGTCAGACTTGAAGACCCCGAACGAAGTGGATGGGTTCGTGGGTGGGTTCCCATGCCAGGCCCGAATGCTGGATTTCCATGCCCATCGTTTCCTGTCGTTGCCGATTCGTCCTTCCTGCCTCCTCAGGGATGCAGCAGAGCTGGTTTGAAGAAAGGGCTCCGCGACAGCCGCACTGGCCTATGCAAACACTTTTTTCGACTGTGGGATCAGGCCACCAAACCGTGTCTTGACAGAATTTCTCTCCCTGTTTCTCTCTCTAGCTCGCCTCATTGATTCGCAATTCATGCTTGCCAGGAGTTCAGATGTTCTTTTCTTTGCTTAAGATTTTGGGATCCTCCTTTGAAGTGCTGACTCAGGAAGGTGATGTTCCTTGAGAACGTCAGCAACCTCCTTTCTGAAGACCTCTATGATGTCATGGCATACATCCTTCAGGAGACCACTTGTGGAGCGTGAAGCTCTTTGTGTTTTGGGGTTCGGTGACTTGAGAGGAGGTGGAGAAGAGGAAACTGCAGATTCAGTGGGTGACCCTGCAAGGGCATCATGTAGCTGCGCCAGTTGATAGCTTACAATCTTACAAGTGTTGCCATCCATGTACAAACTTGTTGGCGTATCAAAGAACAACAGTTCAGTGAGGTTCAATGTTCTGATTCACGCCAATGCAAGGTCTTCCGCGAGAGAACTTTTATCCTCATCCACCGGCCCGACATTGATGTTTTCAAGGCCATCGCCTTGTATTCCATGCGTTGTTTCGGGTTGCTTCTTTTTCTTTTTTCGGGTTGCTTCTGTTTCTGGCCAACTGATCGGTTTTTCGGGTTGCACACTCCGCAGGGCAGGACGATCGATTCAGTGGAGCAGCTGCAACACTGGCCTGAGCGCTCATGGCACAGTGCGTCCAAGCTACCTTTAGAGAAGTGGCTGTCAGAGTCTTGCAGCCTTCCTGACAAGGCTCGACTCCACGCTTTAGGCAACATTGTTGTTTGCTTGCTGGCACACGGTGCCAAGCCCTGAGGCATTTTGCTGTTTACACCAGCATGGATCTGATGTTTCTTTTGAACTTAAAATTCACCTACCTGCGGGGACCGCTGATGACACTTTGGTGGAATCCGTTGGCCATATATGCATCAGCCATTGAGCCATTCTATGTGGCACTAGCGCTACGGGGATCAGGTGCTTACAAATGGTGCATTATTCAAGTCACAGCTGTCAGGCGTGCATGTTTACCTGAACTGACATTGGCAGTCGCCACCAATCACTGTGACACATCACTTTCAAGAGTGACAATTTCTCTGGATTCACCATTTCAAAGCAGGGGTTCAAGCCGGGGTCGGGGAGGCTCCAGCCAGGGTGGGGGTGTGTCTTCAGACTTCGTCCAGCTGCCCTGCTTGGATTGAAACTGACTGCGAAACACTTCACCAGTTGCCCTTTGACTCTGGTTCGGCCTTCAGCTGCATTCGCGTTCTGGCTCTCACATGACCTGTCACTCTAGCTAGTCTTGGTTGCAAACATGTCCAAGAGAATGGCCCTAGGAAATGTTTCGATCAGATTTTGAGAAGTTAGTTGAAGTCATTGAAATCTCAAATCTTACCAAACCGTTTCTTTTCTCGATCTCTAGCTTCCATGGACCTGTGAGCACATGCTGAAGTTATCAGCCACGAACCCAGATTCCAAACTTCCCGTACCCCATTCCTCGCCTCGGGCAATCCAATGAGCCGCCTAGGTGGGGCTGATTGTCACTTTGGCCGCCGTGCTCTCAAGTTGGTCCCGGGGGATTGCATCGATGCCTGGTTCTAGTCAGCTCTGCCCGGTCACGAATCTAAGTGACGACGAATGCGCTCAAACAAACGCACAGACTCTTCCTGCTTCAGCGCCGGGCCCTCTTTCAAAGAAGCGGCCGACAGCTAAGAGGATGCCTGCACGTGCGCGAGCACTTGTCCATGTGAAGAGACAAACACAGACGAGCACCAGAACATTGCGATACAAAGTGGATGGCAGTTGTGGTTGCCGATGCAATTGCTTCAGACCATTCAAAGCCTCAACACTATTTGACAGCCTGGTTCAGGTTCACAAATCCTTGGGGCTCATGGACAAGCTGGAGCAAGACAAATACGTCGCCTCCCCAGTTTCAAGCTACATCGGCACTGAGGAGTAGCCTCAGGAATCACCTGTTTGGGAGGTGCGAGTGGGGGCTTGCTGGAGCTTTGTTTTTTGCCGATGCCCAATGGGATATTGGTCCCACGAACTCCCAAACATACAGAAAACGGTGACCTTCAACCATTTGTCTTCGATTGAGCTAGGAGTGGTTGATGTAAAGCCTAAAGCTATCATTATTTGAGGGAGTGAAAGTATCTACATTGCCTGGAGCCTATAAGGCTTATAAGTGTTTACCCCTGGCGCCTACCAAGGTGTTTGGCCTGCTTCGTGGCCATCCCGAGTCATGTCGAGGAACTCGCAGTTTGCAGCTGCTGGGGGTCAGCGTGTGCTATCGTGGCTTTTGCAAACTGTTGGGGCTTGGGGTTGCCCGGTTTCTTAGATTGAATCGGGCTATGAAATCCGGCTCTCAATCAGCCCCCTTGGATGGACGGTATATCCCACGGGGGCCTGGCAAGCAAAACCACAAACGAAGCTTGGTGTACCAGTTTTTGCACGACCTATACAACACAGCGGGGGAATCGCTGCCAGATGCTGGTCACACATCATCCAACAAACGGCCGCGACATGGAGTCTTAAGGTTTGACAAAAAGCTTGACAAAACAAAGCTTCGCCATTTACCTCCGGGTACCTTTGCTGACTACCATCGCCTTTGCGTAGCAGAGCATCCATTGACAAAGATCTCACGAACGCTATTCTTATCGGTCCGGGTCTTGGGAATCAAACTTACTTCCGTGCATGTTTCCATAACTTTCACCCAGCACTACCCTGGCCTCATCTATATGAGGCTCCCGGCAACTCAGGTCTGGATGCGAGACTTTGGAAGCACCTTACGCATCCGAGCACGATCGCATCACGCGCGCTGTGCCATTTGCACGAGGCATCAGCTTATCATCAAAAAGCTACCGCAAGGCCCTGCCAGAAATGCCCAGGTTGGTGAATACACACGCCACCTGCGTCGTCAATACCGCGACCGGCAAGTATATTGGTCACACCGTTCGGAGTCAAGGAGCCAGGCATCTTCCGGAACCCCCATTACTGAATTGTCATTGATCGTTGATGGCATGGATCAGGCTAAACACGCCTATCCAAAAAGCTGTTCCATCAGTGGCTCTAAGGAGTTCGCAAACTGGAGTAGACCACGATTGGCTGCAACCACCATCATCGCCCACGGACATGCCGTACTAGTGGGATTGTCACCTGACCATGTTTCAACGTCCGGATCCAGGACAATGGAGTTGGTTGCCCATCTCATGACCAAGACCCTGAGCTACATTGACTGGCGCCACTGCTTTGTTCGGCTAGAGGCCGACAATTGCTCCAAGGAGCTCAAGCACCAAACGGCGATACGCATGATGGCAACACAAATCGCCCTCCATAATCTGAAAGGGTGTGAGTTCAACTACTTGAGTTCGGGTCACTCACATGAAGACATTGACGCCTACTTTGCAGTGGCATCAACTTGGTTGAACCGGTTTCCAGAGCTCCATTCTGTTGATGACTTTAGGAAATGCCTGTCAAACATGCTCGCCAACAAGAGTGTTCGGACCAATGAGCCCAGAAGAGAGGTGGTGGTCTATGATCAATTTCGAGATTGGACACCTAGCTGCCAAAACGTATTCAAAAGAAGCACTCACATGCATACCATATAGCTGTATATATATATATTATACTGTTCTATTCTCATCATAGTGATACAAGCTTATGGTTTCTGGCTGCAATTCATTTTTGCAAAAGGAAGGGGCACTATGGGCATCTTCTATCACACCTACATCTAAAGGGTATAGGTGGACCAGGCGCACCTCATGTCTTTCGGCTTGAAAGACTGCGGGACTCAGGCTGGGGCAGAACGCGCAACAATGGCAACACGCCTCGACACATGAAGCAGTCACCACTCCTCGTGCTTACCACTCCTTGTCCCTATTTCACCAGGACATACTTTTGAACAGTTGGACTCCAAATATTGGCGACGGCGCCGTGTGCCACACAGCGAATCCGACGTAATATTGAGGACCCACGACCGCCGCAACCCCAAAAAACAACAGTGTTTCTGATGATTTCTTTTTGAAGTACTATCCAAAAGGGTTGTGTGTGTGTGAACCTCATTGAAGGACAAAGCGCTGGATGAGCGACGCCTCTTACCATCCCACCAAGTTCTGGTATCTTCCAGCCTGTGTGGCCAGTGCCATTTCTCGGGAGCACGATCCTCCAGGCCTGCGCGTGTCAAAACATTGAGATTGAAAACAACCATACTTAGTGAACATTGATATCTCTGTCACCGCCAGTCTATGTTGGAGATCCTGTAGATTGCTACAACGAGGAGAACTCCAAATTGCGAAGATACGCAGAGATCTTACGTGCTCGCCCTGGGCTTCTTGTGTTTGTCATGACATCATTGTTCAAGATTCGCAGTCATTGTTCAGGCCAACCACCGTTCGACATGTGCACTGCAGCGGATTGCATTGATGACATAGCAAACAACGTGGTTGGACGATACCCTTTGCTGGATGTCCATCGGTTGGGTTCTTGGTATTATTTCTTATTTCAACTGTTTGCACTGGTTTGAAACAGTGAACCAAACTGACTAGTACAGATTCCGTGAGGTTCTTTCCGAATGGCGGTCCTGCTGTTGGCCACGGTGTGCGCCCGCAACCTCGGGCCGTGGGTCAAGATTTGGAAGCAGTTGCTTGTTTACATTTTTCCAAAGTGAAGCCGTGGAAAAAGCAAACGGTATTTGTTACCGTCACACTGAATGACCTTGAGGCTGAAAACCGATTGAGCCTTGTGGTGGACCGTCCCAATAGACGGGAACTGAACCGTTACAGAAATGCCCGGGCCCGACAAGCTATGTATAGAGCGGCGGCAAAGTTGTGGGCTCAGGGGGTGGAAATTTCAAGAGCTGTGGAGATCGTTGAGTGTGCCATGAAAGAATCCGGAGAACTTTAGAAGGGCCTTTCAATAACCAAAGAAAACTGTTAAGATCTGTTGAGTTTCTTTGACTTTGTTTTGAACTGTGTATGCTTCACCGGACAGTCATGGTTCTCCTGGCCATGCAGTGGGCCAGTAGGGGATTGAGGCTTAGTTGCGCAAAGGCCTGCGCTAACAGAAAAACAAACATGTCTTCAGGGCAGCTACTACAAATACAATCAAAGGTGCGCAGAACACATTGGAGCTGAGCTACGGTCTTCATACACTGTCTTAGCTCAACGTTGGCCAAATAGTGCAGGGCAAGCCTCATGTTTCTGGGGGATTGGATGTTCGCCCCGAACTTGTGGCAACATCTCCGACTGTTTCTCAGCTGGGGTGCCAGCACAAAGCCCACCACTAGTGCGGAGCACCTGGGCGCAAAACCGATCTTGCTGTTAGGGGAGCTGGTTCTGCTTAGCGCTGGCCACATCCGGCACTAACTGGTATCTGATCCCTGGGAACCTCTGATTGAAATTTGCAGGTTAGCTCTGATATATATTTTTGAGATTTGGATAGGGGGTTGTGCGTAGCGGGGCCAGCTTCAAGCATGAATGGGGGGTCAAGTCCAAGTCTGGTTTTTCTGCCGATGATAAACAATTAGACCAACTGGTTTGTGCTTAGGTGGAGGTGCTTCTCGGCAGAAACCCTATCCACCCCAACTGCTTCTCGGCACAAACCGGTGCACTCCCAGGTGAACCTCGGCACAAAACCTCGCCACCATTTGACAGATCTACCATGATCTACCCCTTTCCCAAAGCTGGGCTTTCACACCTGGCCAGGTCTGAAGCCTCATGGGAAAGCGTAAGAGCGGGGGCGACGCAGCGCCGGCTGGCAAGGCAGCCAAGAAGGTAGATCTTGCGCTCCCTACTGTTCCGGCAGCCGATGTTAAAGCGCAAGAACATTTGAAAATGTTCGATGAGTGGCTGTTTTTCGGCTTCAACCGCATTGTCATACCATTTGGCATTGTTCAATTTTTGCGCTGAAACAGTTGTACTGTGTGTGTGGGGTGCGTTTTTTCTTAACGTCCCAGGACTGTGGTGATTGATATGGATGGTTCGTTTGATCGATATCTGGCCAAGCAGCTCTCAACGAAGGAGATCCTCCAGCGTGTGCAGCAGGGATGTTCGCGTAGACCTGTCAGTGGCTGCAGGACCAGCTGATCGACTTCTGTAAAGCCGTGGAACGTGATTTCCCAGCCGAAGACGGTGTGCCCGTGCCCCAACAACCAATGAAACCAAAAATATCCAAAAATGCTGGCTCGCTCTTTCTATGACTTAGGACTTATGCTACAGAGAGCAGCTTTGAGAAATCTGCTGGCGGGCACTTTGTTCGGCCCTGGATGCTCCCATATAGGGTTGACTTTGGGTGCAGGGGCACTGCCGACGTCGTGCATTGGTCAATTTAGCGATTTTTTCAACAATATGTTTCTGCAGAGCTTCCCAGTGAAGTTTTGCGTGTTTGTGCTGGCCTTCGCCAAGGATGTGCAGCGGGCCCTAGCTATGAACATGATGTATCGTGGGTTTATGACAGATCCAAACACACCTGGTAGCGAGAAGCTAGTCCTAGCTTCCGTGAACGAGAAGTGGCTCAAAGAGCCGCGGGCCCGCATCTCCTGCGCTGACTTCGATGCCGACCCTGCTCTCCTTCCACCTCAAGTTGCTTTCGCCGCAAAGGGTTGGAACAGGAGCATAGCAGCTTGGATGGTTCTGTGCGCAGCTTGGGAGCTTGGCGAGGAATTGGTCAAGGCTCGCTGGCTCTTTGTTGTCGACCAAGAAAGTGCATCAATTTTTGTTATTAATGAAAGCATATGAAAGCCTTTGCTAGAAAAACGGTTCATCGCTGGGGAAAGGTCACGCCGCCAAATGTGAAGCAGCTCAAGCCTCAATTTTGTTTGATAAAGCTACAATGTTAGAAGCAGTCAGTAGCATGTGTGGACAAGCTGTCAGAGATTAAACTGAGATCCTTTGCCACGGTCCATGCGACCAAAGTTACCGGAGAGCTTGGGGACATAGTGAACATCAACCGAGGCCCATCGTTTTGACGCCACAACAGTCACAGCAGTTCTCTTGAAATCTGTGTTGGCGTGCTGCCACATACTGCAGGTGTGACACTGGTATCAACCGCTATTCGGCGGCGGCCGAACGCGTTCAATTTTCTACATCAGTGTGAGATGATGTTGGCCTGCGGCCATACTGGCGACGCTGCTCTCAATGGCTTGACCGTGACGCGCTCAGCACAGCTTCTAGTCACAGGATTGGCCGCAGGATTCTGTCACATGACTTAATGACACAGGACTTGACAACGATCAGAACTTGTGACTTGACAACGCGCTCAGGCACTAGAGAATGCCAGCGCCTTTGCGCAAGCATACCAGGTGGGCAAACTGGAAGCTGGTGCGTGCACGAACTTGCTGAGACATGTCAGCGAACCTGTGCGAGAAGAGTTGAAGGACTTGGTGAGGCGCAGCAAGCTGGTTCCTTTCTGTTTTGACATTGCGTTGAAGTGCCTCATGAATTGAGCCATTGATCTAGAAATGAGAACCAACATATACAGCAAACACTGTCAGGGTCTTTGGGCAGCCCAAATTCATCTTGCACGATGGCATCGCCGCCGGTGTCTTCAATCACGACTACATCTCCGTAGGAAGTGGTGATCCCTGGAGTAGCTTTCTTCAGAACACCCCGGAGTTGCTAACCTTGATGATGGGTCGTATGAAGCGGGACTTTGAAACCACAGCGGTGAAGATGCGCAAACCCTGGGGCCTGAAGGACTTAGATACTTGCACAACGTTACAACGAACTACCTTTGCAGCGTGAGTTCATTCAAGATTGCCGCACCACATGATGTCACTGCCTACTGAGGAGAACCTTCAACGCGTTTGCGCCTCTTTCAAGGCTTGCGACAAGGCCTTCAAGGACATGGTCCCAGCGTGGTTTTACAGCAAAGTGGAACCAGAGATCCTGCAAACGCGCCTTTGTCCATCGCTAGATTTTGTGAATTCCAAAGCTATATTTTGTGCAAGTCAATTCTTATAGATATATGACTTATTTGATGTCCACTTAAGGTTCATGAATCGCCACTTGGATGCCGATTTATCGACCTTGCTGACATCCACCGCCCCTCCAGCGGACCTACAGAAGGTGACAGCGTTCTCCTCGCATTTGGCGAAATTTCATCAGGAGGCCAGTCTCTTTCTGGGGAAAGCAAAAAACTGTGTGTGCCCTATTGTGCCCTCATGCCCCAATCCCATTCCCCGATCCTCGCCTCTTCGAGGCAACGGAGCAAAAGCTGGAGAAGGCAGCAGCGCCTCTCGGCGAAGCGCAGTTGAATGCACAGCTGAATGCTATGAGGTCAAAAGAGAAAGAACAAGTGAAATTGTTTGCACAAACGTCAACTTTTGTGGCTTTAATTTCCACCTTTGCGCGGACACCCTTTGAGGCTGAATGCGCAGCTGTTGCAAACCACATGGTGTCAACAAGAGCTTGAAATGGAGGGTGACCTTTCCAAGTTGGAGCAATGGGCTGCAAAATTCCACCTCTTCGCAAGCCAGCAGGCCGGTGGACTGCTTGTTTCCTTTTTCTTTTTTGCTGGGCCATGAGAGTGGCTGCGTGCTGACAGGGTGGACTGGACCTTCAATACCTCTCTGCCCGCTACAACCGCGGGAAGCTGGCAGTGCGTGGTGTGATGGACACCCGCCACACGCATGTGGTACACAGGAACATCACCCTTGCGCACGCAGATGTGGTGGAACGCCAGGCAGCACTGGGCCCTTCCGTGTTTCTCAGCTTTCAAAGGACATGTTGCACCACTGCTTGGCTGCTGTTCCCAGTAGCTAGCAATCTAGGTTGACAGTGATTGTGCTTGACAACACCCTATGGCCCACCCGTCCCTTGGCCAATCTTGTTGTTTGTAACTTTGGGAGTCGTGTACAGTTTGGAATGGGAGGACATGATTTGTCGAATGTCAGGTGCTCTCTCCATCGATGAGAGCATCGCCCTTGCCCAGGGGGTATGCTCAGGAAATCCTGGGACCGCTCTTTTCGCATTGCTGCCTCAACCGCATTCTTCGTGCAATTTCAGCACGGTGCTGAAACATAGGCGGCTGGTCGAAGACAAAGTGGTTTCGAAGCTTAGCTCAAGTGGTGCGTTGTATATATATATATATAGTTTTCTATTTATTTCAGCGTTGAATGATAGGTCAATCATTTTGGCTTGAACAAGAATTCCCGCTGGTGGGCCTTGATCTGAGGTCGTTCGGCCAGGAAGTTTCCGAGGTGGCCCTGACATACAATGCCAGCGTGCATCAAGGAGACCGGAGAAAGACTTCCCAAATGTGCAACTCAGCCCGTGTCAGTGTGCTAGCTATCGACGCAAACATATGAAACATTCATCTTAAAGTGACGTCTACATATATGCTCATATACTCGTACTGTTCACAAGCGTTCTTCTTGAGGCCTCTTTGCGACCCTGAGCGGAAGCCGTGTCAGCGACTTCAAGAAGTCTCGGGCAGCCTTGGGATCCATTACAGCGGTAGATCGGACCCGGGTGGCAGACCTTCAGAACCCGGACGAGGACAAGCCCTTGGCAGCACACTTTCGGGTGTCTTGCCAGCCCTTTTGGTACATTCTCAAAGCCCGCTTGGTACATTCTCAGTCTCTTAAATATCTTAAATGACTATTGTTTCCGGCTCGCATTGAGAACCAGCAATGCCTACATATACATATATTTTTATATATATTGATTATTGTTTCGGGTTTGGATTGAGGTGCAGCAGCGTGGAATCACAGCTACGGGCGCGATTTTGAAAAAACTGATTGAAGGCATACCTTTGAACGACAAGCACCCTATCCTGGTCGTCGATGTCATGCCAAACAGGCTTCCAGTTTTTGAAATAGTTTGAAGCAGCAGTTGCAACCCTTTCAATAGCCATCAATACCCCGATGCCCTCGCCTTTCTAATCGTCTCCAGCAAGGTTTGCCGAATGGTCAGCTGCTTGCCTGGAGATGCAGGTGGAGGAGCTCAACAATCCAACCAGCTACACAGGGCCGGCAATGCATTACTTGGGAGTCTTCTTGGATGATGACGTCGATATGGCGCGGAAGCTGGAGGGGTCAGTGACAGGAAAATTGATGAATTCTTGGTGGGACACATCGGCTGACGCAGGGAGCCAGCGGCGACCCAGAAGCTCGTTCTCGGAGCCCGTTCCCACTCTGGCAGTGCTCAGCGTTGGTGATGACTCAAAAGTCAAGAATCTCAGATCATTGTAAACAACATTGTTTGGTTCTATGTGGTTCTTTTTACTCCCAACAGAGTCTTCAAACATGTTCCCTGTAAGAGTATGTCTCAATTACTATCTTCTCTTTCAGGATTCCTGACCTCATCAAGAACAAGTACTCGGCGAGCCACCCTACCGGCTTGCAAACCCTCGAGGACAAGATCTCCAACGCCAAGGATGTGGCGACAGCTTTGGAAAAACTTGCTTCGGACACTTCGACCGCCACACCTTCGAGCACGAGCGCCACACCTGCGATCACCGGGCCGTCAAGAACACTGGCGAGCCCAGACTATGACGGCCATCCAGTACCAAACTTTGAACGGCGAGTGGATTTTGAGGCGAAACCTTTGGCTGATTTCAATGCCGCCCATGTGTTGCCTAGTTGAACTTCTAGCAGGCGTCAGATCCCTGAAAAAACATTCCAGGTTTCTTTGGTTGCTACCCATTGAAGCAGTAGAATATACAATATAGAACATATGTGAGGTAAACATTTCATTCGATGTCGATCCCAAAGCTTCAGGTTGCAGAGCTGCGCCACTCTGAACAACTCCAGTTTGAAGATTGGCCAAGTGAAGAGCGATGGGTCTCTCTGGCTGATCAATGAAAAGATGGACAATCAGCAGCTGAGTGCGCAGGAACTCTTTGGGTTCAATGTGGGGAGTTTCGCAGAAGTCCCTTCAGGAGATCACGTTGGTTCGGCGTTCTTAAAAATCATTCTTGTAGAAGCGGTGTTCTTTAAAAAACCTAGTACTGCGCAAGTCCCAACGGCGCTAGTTCGATCCAAATTCACCGGTTCGCAGGAGATTGCGCCTCCTTGGTGGACCAAATCGGCTGGCGCATCTCCGGCGACCTGGACGTGATCAGCTTGGTCGAGACGAGCACTACTGGGCCTCCCACAAAGAAGCTGATGACTGTGGCGGAATCCATTTGCGGGATCACAAGGACCCGAGGTGCAACAGAAGCCTCCATGGTGGACCACGACTTGACCCCCATGACCAAGGTGGGGGTTGCCAAAAATCTTTCATAAAGCAACAACGCTATGAATCACTACAAAATGCACTTGTGTGTGTTCACAAAGTCATTGGCTACCTGGTCAGGTGGTGGGGGCTGAAACCAAGACCATGCAGTTCCGCTACACCATCAATGTTCGACCTCGCACAAATGCCTTCAAGCCCAAGCCGGTCGAGGAGGACTTGATGACTGCCCGATACTCGCAGTTTGGCGCTTGCTTTAGCTCATACCACAAGATGCTGACGTCGCCCAACGCTCGCATCATATGGGAGGCAAAGTGTCAACGAACAAAAATGTTAATTTGATCGTGGCCCAAATTCAAACCCTGGAGGTGAAGATATCCGACGCCGTTCCTGCAGTGATCACACCCACCAAACCCAAGTTCTATCTGCTGTGCACGACAACAGTGCCAGCACAAAGCGCTGTGCGCTTGCAGTAGTTTCGACTCCGTTGGTTGGACAGCAGCCATTTTGGAGATGGGTGAGCCAGTGCCACTATCGACTAACTATTCATAATATGATAGAAACTGCATTTTAGTTCGATGTCAAACCATCAATCTGGAAAAGGATGGCAACTGGAAAGTCTTGGCTGCCCAACGCATAGCATAGGCCAACACCAGCCTGCCGAAGAGGAAAATGACATGTTTTTTTGTCAAGATTCCTGTAGCCATGGGTGGTACATGCCACTAGGAGTCATCAACAAGTTACACCCAACCCTACATGACATCGTAAATCTTTGAACCTGCGCTTCAAGTATCAAGCCTCCTTGAACATATTTTTTTGCCATCAGCTGCAAAGATGGCAACTCTAGCTGCAGTGGATGAACTGTCGGACGATGAAAAAACTCTTGCCCTCTCGCCTTCGGCTGGAGAGAGGGAGGCAGCGAAGCGTCTGGCCAAGGCAGAAGATGGGGGAAGGAAATTGATTCCTGAACCCTTGAGCCTACAAAGGCCAAGAACACGCCCAAACCAAAAGTGAAAGCCAAAGGCAAAGCCAAGGCGAAGGTGGAAACATCAGGCACATCAGCGGTTCTCAAATCGAAGGGGGTGCTGAAGCGTCCTGCCTCGAGATCATCTGCCGAGCCACAGCCCGAGCCGGCCATGAAGAAACCGGCTACTAGTGGTAAAAAGGAAGTTCGCACCAGCAAGTCCGAGTACAAACGTGATGGGGTGTGGAGCATCAAACTGAATGACAAGGAAGTTGTCCGAGTGCTCGGGTTGCAATTGACATCTTCTAAACACATGTGCATTCTGATGAGTATACAGTTGGAAAATGTTCGAAACACTTTGATTAGTAGTTGGAAATTCTAGTGAGGTAAAGCCCCATCCATCCGTCAAGAGGGAGGAGATTGAACAGATTGCTGTTACTTGGGCGTTTAGTCCGTGCCATGTGAAAAAGATTCACCATGTCGACTTTGGCTATTGAAGTTGTCCTTGCCTTGCACGCTCATAGACAGCTGAGGAGGCGACAAAACAAGAGTTGGTGCGAACGGTGGGCGATGTTCCAGCAGCCACGGCCCTTTATGTTGACTGGTGGCATTGGGGGGAGTGGGTTTCATTGGTTGCTTCGTGTCATGAGCGTGATCGTTTATATGTTCACGATACCTACCAATGACACCCAATACTTTTCTATGGCTCCAATCCCTCGATTTGCGCCCAACCTCTATAAAACAATTTCCCAGCGTGGTGGCTTCTCGAGCCAGTGCTGATTCACTTTGGGTTCCAACTCATTTATGGTGCCAGCCAGTCCAACTTTGGTTCCAACATGTTCCAGAATTCAATACTTTGCAGTTCAACTAACAGCCCAACCACTAGCTCAAATGGACTCTCAAATCGTTTGTTTGTGAGCTTTCCTATTATATCTTGATTGAGCCATTGGTTTTTCCCAAACACAAATTCGCCGTCCCCAACTTGAACGGATTGATCCCAATCACATCCGAGGAGTCCATGCGAAACGCCGCCATCGAGAAGGCCGAGAAGGCCGAGAAATCTGAGCAGCCCAACGATCCTGATGAAGCCTGCGGCGAAGAAGGGGACACCGGTGAAGGGGAGGAGGAGGCTCCCGAAGAAGACCCAGATGAGCCAGAAGACATCGACTAGGCCCATGGTGCAAAATCATCTAGTTTTTCTCGCATCAACCGTTTTGATCAAATTCGAATGACCGATGTTCTTTGTCCATCGCAATCCGGGCAGCAGGCCTTTGCGAGCTGGAGCCTCTGATGAAGTGGCACTGCCTACAGTGGCAGCCATGATTTTGGAAAAAGACTGCGGTGTCATTGCCCGTCTTTGCGTGTTCCAATTTAATGTATTTTTGGTACACCTTGTCACTGGCATTGGTGGTCATGTTTGGGTATATCCACCTGAGAAAGTTTTGGTTCAATCTGGCTAGTGGCCCCAATCTGGTCTGTCAATTGAAGCTATGGCATCTGCTGATAGCTGCAGCGATGACTTTCTTATGGGAGACTTGTGTTTTAATGGAAAGAGCAATGGCACCGTGTGTTCCAGTTGCGTACTAACATGTAGGGTTGTGAGTGAAAAACCAAGGAATTCGTTGGAAAGGCCATGAACCTCCCGAAGAGTACATGTTCCAAGTTCAATCTGAAGACGGCACGGTTTCTGAATGGAAACGTGTGACCGACTGTGAGGAGGGTCATGTACCCCATTTGCTGAAGTGGCTGTATAATTACCATGTCCACCTAGTGCCTGGCAGCGATGTGGTCATCCGTGAAGAGTTGATTTATATTGTGAAGGAGTCCAGCATCCAAAAGGATCCTTCCTGGTCGGCGCGCGTTACATGCTTTAGCATTTGGGAACAGCAAAACCAAATCTTCACTTTTAAGTTGGTTGCTGTGACCTAGAGCCGGCTACAGACATGGCAGTTTGGAGTGCAAAAAACGTGGCTTTGGTAATCTTTCAATGCATTTTCAAGATACCAAAACATGTGACACGTCAACATGGTTCTTGGATGCTTTTCCCGCCCTGAGGCTATCTACTTTTCCAGAACTTTCGGAGGACAGTTTGTTGGGAAAGAGTTCAAGATGCCAACTTCTAGCACCTTCGCTGTCCAATGTTACTGTCAGCCTCTAGAGCGCCAACGCTTTTAGCGCTGTCTACTTTCAGTTCTGCTCCCCTTGGCACCCCGGCTGGTGCCAGGATTTCGATGTCCGTGAGAGCCAAGGGCAGCGACGGCCGTTGGCCGTGGGATGCCGTGGGATTGGGTGGTGACAGGGGCTCTAGGCTCTAGGGACACCTATTCTGTGACACCTATTCTTGAACAACTTTTAACCACTACCTAAAGTTTATTAATCCAATTCAGGATCGGGCCCCAGCACCGCCCAAACAAACCAAAGCAAAACCGATGCGACCGGGCTGGTTCGTTTCCGGAACAATGTTCAAAAAACATCGTTCAGTTCAGTTATAGTGTATATATATATATATAGGCTCACGTGGCTCAAGCTATCTGGCTCTGCCAGGCAATGTCTATAGAAACATTGCAGCGCAGTGCATCTCAATGTTCATTCTCTAATTATACAGCCTTTGTTGCTGGGACATGAGCAGGGTAAGCCCAAGCTACTGGATGCATAGCAAGCACCCGAACAAGAGAAACAGGAAATACTACACAGTCGCCAGTTCTCAGCTTCCAGCTCCACAGATTGCTCCGCGTACTAAAGTTGTACTACAGAGTCACCAGTTCTCAGCTTCCAGCTCCCCAGCTACTCCGCGTACTACAGTTGTACTACAAAGTCGCCAGTGCTCATCTTCCAGCTCCCCAGATACTCCGCGCCCTCAAGTTGTACTACCCACTCGCCAGTTCTCATCTTCCCGCTCCCCAGCTACTCCGCGTACTACAGTCGTACTACCACGTCGCCAGTTCTCAGCTTCCAGCTCCCCAGCT
>CAXAMN010005446.1:1518680-1569551 GCA_963970005.1 Durusdinium trenchii | reverse complement strand
AGGGCTTGAGTTCGTTGAAGCCGATAAAGTGTTGATCCTCCTTCGTGTTCAACCCTGTCGCCAGTGGGTATAGTTCTCAATGCCCCAAACGAATCTTTCCAGACCTATGTCGATTGCGCTCTTCGGTACGAAGCACAACAGCGCATTTGGTCCGACCTCAATGGCAAGCCGATTGCAGGCCTTTCAGGTTTCGATCATAAGGGCAAGGGGAAGGACAAAGGGAAGAAAGGGAAAGGTTCTCAGGAGAAAGGAGGGAAGGATCACGCCAATACTGGCAAAGGAAAATTGATCAGGATCAGAGACACGCACCTGCTTCCACTGCAATGAGCGAGGCCATCTCGCCGTCGATTGTCCGAAGAAGCCGAAAGGAGGAAAAGGGATTCGGTGACAAGGGATCCAAAGGAGAAGGAAAGGGAAAGGGGAAGGAGAAAGGTAAGAAAGGAGAGAAAGGTGAGAAGGGTTCAAAAGGTAAACCCAATAGGAAGAGGGCCACAGAATTCTCACAACAGGCGGAGTCTGAGGCTGGAAGTGAGATTTGGTCTGAACCTGATGTTGAGGAAGGTGGCCGTTTGTCGATGTTCGCATCCCCATCCCAAACTTTGGATCCGTTTTTCATGCGCCAATCCACCGGAGACCATGATCCATATTTGTGGTTAGTTGATTCCGGCGCCAGCAAGACTGTTGTCTCTGTTCATGCATTGAAAGCATATAATATAAAGTCATCCGAGAAAGGGAATGCAGAATCCCATCCAGTTTCGGACCGCATCAGGGGAACAAGTCGCCTTCGGTCGTGAGTGTATGCTCGAGGTTTTCTTTCCAACGTTCATCGAATACGATGACCGTGAGAAGTCGAAGTTGGTTAGATACGAAGTCAGAGCTGCAATCGGTCCAGTCGAGCATAATTTGCTGAGTGTTCACAGCCTCACGAGAATGGGTGCGACTTTTGAATTTGGTCCCGAAACGTGTTCCATTCGTGTTTCTGACATCAGGCGCATGCAGTGCAGCGTTTGGGCGAATGTTCCCTGGCTTCAAGCTCATCATCGCCGGGGAAGATCCTCCTCGAAAGAGGATGTCGAGATGCAGGCCCAGATTGTTGAGCCTTGGTCCGATACAAGCCCATCCAATCAAGGTTCCAGAAGTCCAAAGAGTAGGTCTAAGATCACTGTTTCTCAAGACACGTCCTTTCGCTTTGAGCCGAACATGCCACGGACTTCGAACCATGTAAAGATGTTGCAATTTGCCGACTCGCCTGAAGTGTTTTCGTATGAGCCCAATCCAGAAGAGCCCAATCACATCCCAAGTCCCAAGTGCAGAGAATGATCGACCCATGTCTTTGCACCTGAAAGCCGAATCAGTTGATCTTGTTGACATTCCGCTGCCCGACCCAGGTGACATGGAAGAACGACATGATCCAGAAACAAGTGGATCAGGAGCTGCACCAGCAAGCTATGAGCAACTCAGTCGAAAAGTCGAGCTTGAGCTGAGTTTGCATCGTCGGAGAGGACACTTGCCATTCGATAACCGGTGCAGCCATTGTCAGAAGAGTCGTTCGGCCATCCGTCATCCGAGAGTCACCGATCGGGTCGAACACCTGAAGGTCACAAAGTTCTTTTGGTCCAGGCTGATTTCATGTTCATTGAGTCCCACAAAGTCCTGGTCCTCAGTGATGCAGGGACAGGTCTGGCTTGCATTAGAAGTGACATGAGGGCACACGGATATGACTTGACCCGAAACGCTGAATGTTACCCCTGTGTCCTCCAATATATTGCGCAAACACACAACCATTTCGGAATCGGTGCATCCACAGGTCAGTATGAAAATCTGAGTTCACGACGCTCTCCCATCGAGCTTGTAGTTCAAAAGAATCGACCTGCCCCTTCATGCTCTCTGTATTCTTTAGCAGCACCCATCCCAGAGGCAACAAGATTCATCCCGGCCGCTTATTTGTTCATTCGACCCAACAGTCTGTCTCATGTGGTCTCATCAAAGATTGGTTCAGATGTCCATGTGTTTCAGAGTGAGATCAAGCCGCTGTCGCATGTCGTGTGGGACCCATCGCTCGCACCTGCTTCGATTAAGGAGATTGCTCGAGAAGACCGACCGCCGAATCCTGATCTTGAGAAGATTGCCGAGCCCCAACACGACCAGGTGGGATCAAAGAAACTCTTCCCCTCAATGGTCCTCCCCGTGCTTGGATTAAAGATCATGGGCCCACGCCAAATTGTTCGGCATGCAACTCAGCCAGTAGGCATGGAAGAAAGCACTCTGCACCCTGTTGCCGTCGTTACAAAGAGTGGGTCGAGTCCGAGAGAGAGCGAATGAGAGAGTCATTGCCCAAAGAGTCCATTGAGTCCCATGAACATGTCCCAAAGCGTCCCGATGCATCAGTTGTTCACGATGTTGATGCATCAAGCCCCAATCCGTCCCATCCAACGGGAGGAGTTCGATACGGCCAGAAACGTCCACCCATGATAGGGTGCCCACTCCTGAGTCTGAGGGAATCGTGCCTGGCGTATCGTCGAAAGATCGGATTGGCATCGGGGCTGGAGATGACATTGACATGGAGGAGTACGACCCATCAGTTGTAGGAGATGATGAAATGCGCGATGCTTCAGCAGATGGTCCGCCTGATCCGGCAAAGATGCCGATGGACCTTTCGGAATTTGCATCGTGGCTCATGCCACCACCAGAGGAGTTGATTCAGAGCCATGCCAATCAGAATGTGTTTTGTCCCATTTTTGTTCCTCCCAGGCATGCCGAGTGAAGAATTTACGTTCTGCGGTGTCAAGATCTATCTCGTAGAACCTGAATTGGGAATCTCAGAGGATGGGCAATCCACATTCAGTCCTGAACTTGTGAAGTCTGGCCGACGCACAGAACTCTTGGCAATGGACCAACTCCACGTTGGTGATCCGATCTCCGAAGAGACAGCCCGAGCATTGGTGCATGAGCTTGGAGTGAAGATCATAAATTCAAGGTGGGTTTTGACCACCAAGACAATAGAAGGGGAACAGAATCAGTGCAGAGCCCGATGCGTCGTTCAGGAGGTTGCCTCAGGTTCCATGAGCGCGCATAATTTAGGCATATCATCAGCCACTCCGAGCATCGAGGCTTTCAGATCTTTCATCTCAGCAGTGCAATACTATGATCTTTACTTGACCAGTTTGGACATCAGTACCGCATTTTTGCACAGCTATTTGCCGAAGGGCATTCGCGCAATCATCAGATTGCCTGCTGATCTTTCGCTCCGGGCTGATGCCTATCAAGCAGTCTACCTTGACTTGCACCGTGCAATGAATGGATTGCGTGTGGCCAGTAAAGCATGGTTGGGAACATGTTCTCAAATCCTCCGAGATAATGCAGGTCTCATCACATGTCCTTCAGAACAGACCATTATCATATTGGCAGGTGTCACCAATCCATCAGGAGCGCCGACCGCAGTGCTTGTCTACGTAGATGATTTGCTTGTAGGTGCACTTTCGCCACGAGGCATTGATGATGTGAGGTCTGCACTGTCGGCTTCGTTGAAAGTCAAAACGACTGGTTCCATCACAAGTTCACGAGGTGTTGGAGGAAAGCTCATGTTTCTTGGGAGGGAAGTCATTCGACCTCAGCACTCCAGTTCAATGTTGGTCAGGGTTCCCCCAAGTTACCTTGAAGACCTTTTCACGAACGAGCCGTTTTGCAGTGACCTCAAAGACTCAAAGCATCACCAGTTCCGCCTGATCTGCTGGCCATCCTTGAGAAAGGTCATCGCGATCCGACCACCGTCACAGTTTTGTCAGAAGAGGCTGCAAGCCGTTACAAGAAGATAGTCGGCAAGCTGGCATGGTGGTGCCAATCGCGTCCAGACCACTCGAGGTTTCTGTCGCTCCTGGCAACCGGGCAGTCCGATCCCACGAACATCCATGAGAACATGCTTCGTAAGTATCTCAGGTTCGTCCGAAGTGTTGCCCACCAATTCCAACGATTCCCCGCTGAAAGCGACACCGTTCCGTTCTATGAAGGACTGACTGGTGTATCGGACGCTTCATGGGGATCTAGCGACAGTGAGAAACGTAGATCGATAAGTGGGGGAGTCATTTGCTGGAAGGGAAATGTCATTAAGGCATACAGCAGAATGCAACATTGCATCACATTGTCGTCGTGTGAGTGAGAGGTGATTGCTGTTTGCCAGATCTCCCAGGAAATGCATAGGTTTGAGACACCTCACAGAGTTTTTGGAGAACTTCGCTGATCCGGCCGAACTTGAAAAATTTCACGAGACTGACATCACCACGATTGAGTTCGACCGTGTAGGGAGCAATGGGATTCGGGAAAGTTATCCGATTGTTGTTTTCTCGGATTCGCAGAGTTGTTTGGCCGCCCTTCAGAACCAGGGTCTTTCAAGACGAGTGCGACACATGTCACTTGCTACATGTTTTGTTCAGTCGCTCATTGAAGCCGGACACCTGGTTCTCACGTGGATCTCAGGGAGGTACTGTGTAGCTGATTTGCTTACCAAGATCTTGAACAAAGATCTCACCGAGTTCCACAGGTGCCAAGGTGCCAAATTGGTATTGTCGAATCCTCAGCCCCCCAAACATGGCAGTTTGAAGCCAAGAAGAAGTCCAAAGGTCTTGACAAGAACCTGGCTGACGCACAGCCAACCGAGACTGCAGACCAGTCATGGGGACAGAATGTCCTCGAGGCCTCAATCGAAGAGCCTGACGCGCGCCCCATTCGAGATTTTTGTGAAAGGTTGGACTGGATTGCATCATGGCAGGAGTCCAGGCAAAGCGCATCACACACCTGTTGATCGATATGTTCACCAACCCCAATGCAGGCTTCTCCCAAATCCATGACTTGCCTGAATTCCAAAGCTTGGGTGTGATCGCAATCACCAAGGACTGTCCAGTTCAGGCCATCAAGGGGAGGCTGATCGAATGGTTAAACCATGTGATTGAGAAGTGCCCAACCTTGCTGGTATTGTGCTGGGTTAGCCCTCCATGCACCGGAGGCAGTCCGGTTCTGAACCTTATTGCTAAGGCACGAAGGCTTGAGCTGCAAAAGGAACACTTTCGCACGTTCTCGTTTTTGTTGTCGGAAGCGACTCCCATCATCAAGATTGCTAACATTCGTTGCCTTGAACTTTCCAAATCCTGTACGTATTGGAAAGCTGAGTTGATTCAGACGAACTGTCAACTTTGGGGACTCAGGTTCATGAAGGAATATCCGCGTTGTAGCTACCAGAGTGATCAAAGCATGACGGCAAAGCACGTGTTTCGTGTAGCTTGCAACAATGCCCCTGTTCGAACCCAAAACGTGTTCTTGTGTCCAGCGTTTGCCATTGAATCACCAGCACCTCGAATCGTTGGGTTCGTATCCGAGTGCATTGGCTGTGGAGGCCGCATCTTGGTTCGTGTCCAAAACGAGGGCATCACTGGCAGCTGCATAGAGATCTCAAGAGCATGAATTCATGTGTGTTTAAGTCAACTTCACTTGAAAGATCTTTATTGATGTTCTTGAAATGAACTTCATTTGATAAGTGACTCAATAATATCGACTTGGTCCGAACTTGAAGTTCACTGCATGTCATGCCGGCTAGTTTCGATAATTAGAGCTTAAAAATCGCATTGCGCAAATCACCCCCAGGGTTGAACTGCCATCCAGAGCAGACGGTTACGACCTTGAGGTTTCGATGTTCCACATTTGTGTTTTATTTTTGACTCGGCACATCCTCGCATCCTGATTCTTGGGGATGGCGCCAAAGATCACCATCATTGTGGAGGGAGATTCACTTGCCGACCTGCAGGTAAACATCTCCAGCGGGCCAGCTTCGAGCACCAAGGGCAACGGTGGAAAAGGGGAGGAGTCAGAAGCATCCTATCCCACAAAGGGATATCGTGTGAAAGGAGAAGGGAAGTCGAGCAGTGCATCAACCACAGGACAGGGTTCCTCCATAGCTCAGGCATCCACTGATCAAGCACTGGCCGGAGAAGATTGGGAGCAAGTCAATCATCTGTCCTCGGATGAATCTCACCAAGGGGGACCTCAGCCGCCAAACCATCCACCACGTGCACCCAGTCACAGCCCAGATGCAGCAGCCGAGGATCCACCTTCCACTACCTCTGATGGCGAGGTCAGGGCAGTTTCGTATTCCGTGTGCTGGAAGACCGGGCGTTGCTTTCACAAGAACAGTTGTGGAATGCTTCGAGCCAAAAGGCCATCTGAGTTGTACCAGCGGTTGCAGATTTGTCCCAACTGCTGTCCTCGCGGGGTGATTCGAAGGGACCAGAAGTTCGTGTTTTCCGAGCGTCATCCACAGTTTCTGCACCATGTTGAATTTGAACGGGACTGTGGATTGCCTCGATGGCTATGATAAAACGGTCACCCCGTGCAGCCAGTGTATTGGAATCCCACAGGTTGTGAGATGTTTGATGCTAGGTTTGAACCTTGGGATATGTGATCCTCTCAAAGAGAACTTCACAAAGGTCTTCTAAGTTTACAGTTGTGTTTCAGATGCCTCGATTTCACTTACAGGTTTGCTTGGACGCCTCGGTTCCACTTGTAAGACAATCCCGACCGATCGGGAGTGTTTGCGTGCAGGACTCATCCCACTCCTGGTGCCTTGGAGCTTAGAACGTGTTTAGTTTCAGTGAATTAGATAGGTAAGGAACTTGACTTTGGAGTATGACAGCGATTCCATAGGAATAATGCTACACAAATCTCCGAGCTTGAATATCCAAAATGGCATCTCATGCCATTTGCAAGACAACCGAATCCGAATTCGGTTCAATTCGAACATGATGTTTCAAAGAGGATTGGTGCCTCAGCATCTGTCCTTCCAGTGCTCAGGCGGTTTATCCTCGGTTCAATTCGAACATGATGTTTCAAAGAGGATTGGTGCCTCAGCATCTGTCCTTCCAGTGCTCAGGCGGGTTATCCGCGAATACAGTCAAGGAATTCCACATGCCTGTGCCAATTTTGCTCATGTTCTCCATGACACTACCTCACTAGCATCTTGAAAGATTCTTTTGCTGAGCATAGATATTTTTCTTGAAGCTGGGAACAGACGTGTCACAGAACATATGATTGGAATTGCAATCCCGACATGGCCTGATCGGGATATATGAACCAAGCTTGCTATCACCACTGCAGATCATGATCATTTTGAACGGAATGCCATAGTTGCGGGGGGTGTGAAAGGATGACACCCTTTACATATACCATGACAACCACGTCCTTCCGTTGTAGCATGCTTGCCGGAAATCCAGTCCAAACCAGGCTGCAGGTCTTCGACCTGTTTTTGGCCGCTCGTGCGACCGGACGTCGCACAAATCGAGAATTACCAACTTGAACCATGCCACTACTCGTGGCTCAAGTGTCTGCGCAAAAGAAAGCGCGGCACGCCAGGGGAACGGGGCGGTGGACGTGGCGACTATTCGCAGTCGCAGGTTTCGACGTTTGCATTTTTTATTCACGATTGTTCAACCAGAAGTGAATCTTCATAGGTGGTGGTGGTGGTGGCGGCGGTGGTGGTGGTCTTGCCTCGTTGACAAGGTCATGTTGGTGGTGCGTGGGTGCGATGATAGGAGAGGAGAGCCAAGAATGCCAAGAACGAAGGTTTTTGATGTTTTGCAGCCACACTGTAGTGCGTTTAGGACGCTTTCTTTGAGAGTCCAATTCACAAGCTGGTGTTTTTAACTAAGCCAAGAGTGTCAGGTCATTTAGTAGGCTTGGGGCCGCATTTCAGTCCTGGTTGTTGGACAGGCTCAAAGCTCCGCAAATCATTGGAACTCCCCGTTCCACATAGTGCAATTGTTTTTCTATGATGTTTGTTTTTCTTCAACTGTAGTGAAATAGAAAGTAAGGCCACGAAATCCAGAACTTGTCCAGAATTCAGCTGACTTCGCGGCCATGTGGGCCTCATTGGAGGGTATCAAAGGTCCCATGGATGCCAGAGTGATCGCCACTACTCCAGCCGCTCCACTCCTCGTCTTCATGAGCTGCAGGGTCTGGCACTTCAAGACGCGTCGGTCTGTTCATAGCGACGCGAATCCATGGCAGGGCTGCACGCCTGCCGATACCGATATAATTCCTTTGAATCCGTCGGTGGCTTTAAGATGTTCTGATTCAAGTCATTGGCTTCAAAAGCTCTGCTTGTGCACAGGCTAGAACATGTTGAATATTGAAATTGAATGTGAAACTGTTTGGCCACACAACTGTCACGCAGTTTTTGTGAGCCTACATCAAACATAGTGCTGTTGATGCAGCTTGTGGTTGAATGTGTGAGGGCTCAAACAATATACGTGTCACAACCGGCATTGACCAATTTGATTTGCTTTGAGTTCCGATCGAACAGCTAATCCAAGCGGCAACACATCGTTGTTCGTGGTCACTTTGACTTTTCCAACGGTTTTTTACTGTTTTACTCCTACTCATTCAAATAACATCAAATAACAACAGGACGGCGCATTTTGCTGCGTACGCATCATCCCTCTATGTTCCTGGCGAAGTTTGCCATTCCTTGGTACCAGCTCTGATCACCACATACCTTGCAACGGGCAATGGCAGATTCTTGGGCCTGGTTTGCCTAAACAGGCTAGCAAACACGGCTCAACACTGACTGTCGCACGGATCCATATCCAACAACCTCAGACATTTGCGAACCCTCTTAACCTTTGCTCGAACTAAAACACACCAGGACGTCACCTCTTCAGTCCATGGGCCGCTGTGATACAAATGTAAAGCGCACCGGCCTGGGCGTGGATTCAAACTACAAGTATTTGGTTGCAGCAACATTGGCGACGGACAAACTCACCGCCATACGATGGCTCAAAGATTTTCAATCCAAGTCTAAAATCATTAATGCTTTTGCAAAAAACAAGATGGAACCCACGAACCCGAATGCAAGCACGTTCCATATGCACAAATGACACTCTTGACGGACACTCTTCTGGGACGCTCTTGTGGGATACTCTTGTGGGACACTCTTGTAGGAAACTCTTGTGGGTCACTCTTGCAGGACACTCTTGTGGAGCACTCTTACAGGACACTCTTGTGGGACACTCTTGCGGGACACTCTTGTAGGACACTCTTGTGGGACACTCTTGTAGGACACTCTTGTGAGTCACTCTTACGGTGCACTTTTGTAGGACACTCTTGTGGGACACTCTTAAAGGACACTCTTGCAGGTGACTCTTATGGGACGCTCTCTTGTGGGATACTCTTGTAGGACACTCTTGTGGGTCACTCTTACACGACACTCTTGTAGGACACTTCTTGTGGGACACTCTTGCAAGACACTCTTGTAGGACACCCTTTTGGGTCACTCTTACAGGACACTTTTGTAGGACACTCTTGTGGGACACTCTTGTAGGCCACTCTTGTAGGACACTCTTGTGGGACACTCTTCTGGGACACTCTTGTAGGAAACTCTTGTGGGACACTCTTGTAGGACACTCTTTTGGGACACTCTTGTAGGAAACTCTTGTGGAACACTCTTACAGGACACTCTTTCGGGACACTCTTACGGGACACTCTTGTAGGACACTCTTGTGGGATACTCTTATAGGACACTCTTGTGGGACACTCTTGTGGGACACTCTTGTAGGAAACTCTTGTGGGTTACTCCTGTAGGACACCCTTGCGGGACACTCTTGTGAGACACTCTTGTGGGACACTCTTATGGGACACTCTTGTGGGACACTCTTGTAGGACACTCTTGTGGGACACTCTTGTAGGACACTCTTGTGGGACACTCTTGTGGGACACTCTTGTGGAACACTCTTGTAGGAAACTCTTGCGAGATACGCTTGTAGGACACTCTTAAGGGACACTCTTGTGAGAGACTCTTGTGGGACACTGTTGCGGGACACTCTTGTGGGACACTCTTGTCCACACTCTTGTTGGACACTCTTGTAGGACACTCTTGTGGGACACTCTTGTAGAACACTCTTGTGGGACACTGTTGTGGGGCACTCTTGTGGGACACTCTTGTAGGAAACTCTTGGGGGTTACTCCTGCGGGGCACTCTTGTGAGACACTCTTGTGGGACACTCTTGTAGGGCACTCTTGTGGGACACTCTTGTAGGACACTCTTGTGGGACACTCTTGTAGGAAACTCTTGTGGGTTACTCCTGTAGGACACTCTTGCGGGACACTCTCACTATCTGGGACAGTCTTGTAGGACACACGCTTCGAGGCTGCAACACGAGCGTTTCGTACAAGACCTCCTCCAAAAGTCACACGTCAAGTCTCCAAAACGAGCGTTTCGTACGAGACTTGCTCAAAAACTCACATGTCAAAGTCTGCAAAACGAGCGTTTCGTACGAGACTTCCTCCAAAAGTCAAGCGGAAACACCCGTCGGCACACACACACATCACGCAGCCCTGCCAAGCAGTTTCGCGATTCCAGCCCCTCCAAACAACACCCGCTCACACGCCAATCCCAATGTGACAGCGACATTCACCTCTACCACAACTCACAACCTCACGATTCCCTGCGCCTGCCACGAATCTTTCCGCATCCAAACGTCTAACGCGCTTAAGTACTGCGCCTGCCACGAAATGTGACCGTCACACCTCGCAACCTCACGATTCCCTGCGCCTGCCACGAAAATCGCACTTCCACACCTCAAAACCCGCACAAAGTACTGCGCCTGCAACGAAAAGCGACAATATCATCTCATGTGAGCTTCAACAAAATTTGCACCACACCACACGTTTGGAATGATTTCGACCCGTTCTGAGCACACTCCCACCCACCAAAATCCCCATTTCAGCTGAGACTTGTCACGAAAACAGAGCTTCGATGCCACACCCTGAAACGCAAATCCCAATGGCACGGCCACATCCAACACCCCAAAAACACAACTCTCCAAACACTAATCCCAATGGAACTGCGCAGCAAACTGCGGATCTCACAAAACGCTGCGCCTGCGCAGTGAAGTCATCCTCCACACTTCAACATCTTACATTTCCACACGACTCCTCGCTATTTCACACGAATCTGACACGTCACGTTTCCATCCGAAACCCTCTCCAAAAGCTTCCCCCAATGGCAGCGCCTTAGCGCTCTACTGCGTCCGGTCGCGAACGGTCGCGGACGGTTGCGAACATAGAAACAACGGGTCGCGAACAAGGCTCTGCCGCCAGACCCCCAGAGTTAAACGAGAACCCTTCGCTACGCATTCGGGAAAACACACGCAATGTTATCTGTCTCTTGGCCAAGCAAGCCTCAGCCTTTGTCTCATCTTGGAACTTTTTGTCGGCTGTTTGTGCCGTGGCGCGCCCAACTGCTGTGGCCTTGCACATCAAATCGATTGGAAGGAGATGTCGGACAAATGATGAAGGATGTTTTTCTCAGCATGTACATCAACAGGCAGGTCTTATCTGATGGCAAAACTCCAAAGCGAGTTACATGGCCATTCCTGTTGAAATTGTTCCCCGTATATATTCATGAACTCTTCAGCTATACTATGTAACTATGTAAAGACTTGCCCGCGTTGTTTTTTGGGCGCGTGCGGAAATGTGTCAAGAATTGAAGGGTTAGGATGAGAAAGACTAACTCGTTTCCACCACGAGCCCATTTTCCTGAGGCCCAGCACCAGTTCTTTTAGCCAAGCCCCCTTGCCCCTCAAACATCTTGCCAGGCCAAGATACTTAAACCCAAGTACCTTCTTTCTGGTCTTTTTCTGTCGACATCGAAAAAGTTTTGCCCCCACGCCGCCGCAAAAAACAACTCGCGCAGGGATGGGAGCTAAACCCGGGTTGCTGCGGGCCTAAAACGCGAGTTCATCTTGACAGTTCTGGTGGCAAAAAATTCACCCGCACTGTTTTTGACCTGCAATTGAAGCAACGTGCGAAAAGTTAAAGAGTTAGGATAAACAGATTAATTCGTTTCCACTACGAGTCCTTCTTCTTAAAGGCCCGGCGCCAGTTCTTTTAGCCAGGCCAACAAAAGAACTGAGGCCCCTCGTACCCCTCAAGCGTCTTGGGGGTCGGGCGCCTTCTTTCTTGTCTTCTCTCTCGGCGCGGAAGAAGCCGCTCACTATCCACTTCCTCCAAGACTGCTTTAGAGCGCCCAAGCGAGTAGCAGGTCATGCCGGTGAAACGAACGCGCGAAAGGGTCAAAGATTTCGCTGGGAGCTTCAGTTGCGCAAGTGTGGCTGGCCCTTGATAAATATGTTTCTCTATATATATATATATATCCGGGCCGGTCTTTGGACAGCCCGTCTGCCTAGCACTGAATTCGGCCGAGTGAAAGATGAAGAAACAACCAGCACGTAGCGCCGCCGCGCCGTAAAAGCTGCAAGGTCTGATTTCGAACGACTCCAATTACAATTCTTTGAGGCAGCCGGAAACCTCTTTCGCCAGACGCGTGGCCTTGGGCTCAGTGCTCCAGTGCTCCAAGCCCATACAGGCCGAAGCGGCGGCTCATCGGGGTATGGTTGTTGTAAGCCTCGTGTAGCCCCGCGTGCGCAGCAATCCACCACAGCCAAGCAAAATCCTGGAGCAATCCAGCCTGCTCCAATCCTCAGCCGGCCCGCTTGGTCGTAGATACCCCGTGGATCAGTTGGTCACTTCATAGATGTCTTCTGCTTGCTTCTCTCCTCCACTTTCACAAGGGACTTGTTCTGATCTTCCATCTTCCGTTCCCAGCACAGCGATCTCTTTCTCGAGCTCTGAGGGCCTCTTCTTCTTTGACCCGAAAAGCAGCTACCGGACTTGAGCGTGGCAGCGCCCACTCCCTTCCTCTTGGCAGCTTCATCTCTAGAAGCGCGCTTGGGATCTTGTCTTGATTTTTCATGGTTCTAGAGACACAAGAGAGGGGTTGGGTACGCACATAACTCCGCTTCGCCGAAGAAGGTTTCCTTCAGAATTTTTGTTTTCGACAGGACATGCGCAGGGACATGTGCAGGCGTCTCCTGTTTGGAGGGCGTGGTATGGGTTGCTTCTTTTGAATAAACAACCAACTGGCAAGCGCGCAACCACACAATTCCACAGGCTCAGAAACTGTTCGTCAATCTGTCTGTAGCTGAAACACCACTTGCGCGCGACTCATCTAACGTTTCCTAAGCTTTGGTTATGATTCTGCTTTCCCCACAAGCGGTCTGGGCGCCTCAATGCTTGCACCGAGAGCTGCTGCGGCCCCTGGGCTAGACATTTTGCGACGCTCCTATCTCTGCTGACAGAAATACAGAAAACATGAAAAACGAGAAATATCCAGAAATACTGCGTTTGTCTTCTTTCAGCAAATTCTGCAGTGGCCATTAACTTATCTACATTTAATGAAGCACATTAGATTTAAAAACTGGAGCGCCGTGGCCTCGGGAGGTCGCCCTTACGAATCACTAGTTGCGACGCCCTAGCTGGGCACCCATGTAACTTCGCGGATCTAGGTAAGAAAGCCCCCTTGAGCTCAATCAGAGAACAGCTGGCTCAAATAGCAGCTCTGCAGACTAGTCACAGCTGAAATAAAAGGGTTTTATGGCGTAGGTTTGATTTGATGGTGAAACTTGCACGCGTGAAACCATCAGGGATGCGCTAAGAACTACGAACGATGAAGCAGCGCGAAGGGAAACGCAAAATGGGGGCCAGGAGCAAACGTATGTTGAAGCGAAAGATGTGGGCTTCGCGCTGCAACGCCCTTGCCCTAGCGGCCTGGACGGAAGCAGTGCTTGCAGGCCTGCAAACACCTTGCATCTTTGGTTTTCGTGCAATAAAACTTCTGAGTTGTTCAGGGCCCCGCGCTCTTGAACTAGCGCGAAACGCTTGGTGAATCTGCGAGCGTCTAGCCACTACACACTAATCGTAGACTATTCAAAGGTCTTTGCACAAGGTTGCCTACAGTCCTGTTAACTTCGGCGTTGCTTCTTTCACGTCTCTAAAGTTGCTCGAGGCGTCAAGTGGATCCCTTCCACATCCCCGGCCAAGTTGGTCCAGTGTGTAGATGGAAGGAAATATTGATCTGCGCTCATCTTGTATATATATATATATTATATATATTTTCTATATAGAGGGGACGGACAGTGAATACTCTTACAACAAAAAAGGCTGTCGCAATGAGAAGTTGGAGCTACATGTTTGAAACCGCCGCGAAGGGAGGGCTTATGACCTTATGCCTACTATAGCGTCATTTGCAACTGAAGCTCCAAAACTGCTCAAACGACACTGCCGCGCAGTCAGTGAAAGACTTCAATTGTACATCGTCTTTTTCAGGAGAATTTGGCGCTACCTCAAGATGGCCTTCAAACATTCCGCAAGCAGTGTCTTTCAACCTATCTTCTTTACAGCCGCTTGAGGAGACCTCGCTAGATCCTAGAAGATAGCGCTCCTTTGCAGGTGCACCTTTTTCTTCCCCAAAACTGTGGCTCCGCCACACACAACGCCCTTTTTTTTTGAACCTGTTTGTCACGATGCGTTTCGGCCCAGCCTCTCTTGGACCACGTGGACTCTACGGCAGAACAGAAAAAGGCTGAGCAGTATACCGCGCAGCGTCTTCTTCGTAGAAGTTTTTCCAGCAGTAACAGGCCTGCTTGCAGGTTGCCGTCTTTGCAGCTGACTGCATCCATATTTGTTGCGGAAGAACCACGCGCGCAACTAGACAGACTGCTGTCCACTTGAACGGTACGCTGGCCACTTTGCGACGATAATGACGCACGAGTCACCTTGTAAAGTTGCATTTCGACTGCATTATTTTGACCACCTTCTATTACTCACTTCTTTCGCCCCTCTAGCAGCACATCAGCCTAGCCTATCGGCGCCCGGCTGGCGTTCCTAAAAGATGAACAGTAATATATTATACAGTATACAAATACAAATGCGCCTCGAAACATCTAGAGCTGAACTAGTGTCACACTAACGCCCTGCTTGCTGTTCTTTCCTTCTTCCGCCCATAAACTATTCTTGAAAGACTGACACACGCGCGCCAAAAGCAAAAGAATCCCACTTAAGTAAACACTGCCGAGCGCACAAACTTTTACACCTATCAGATCAAAGCCCAAACTTTTGGACGCCTATCAGATCAAATCCATTTCAAATCCTCTTGGTAATTACAGTAAATTACAATTACATAAAAATACTATCAGATTGCTGCAAGATTTGAGATTTGGTCATGGCGCGCGCGCAATGCGTGGGCTTGCTTGCGCACAGTTGCTAAAAGGCCTCGGCGCTGAGCTAGGTTTTGCCAGCGCGTACGTGGCCGCGGTCTCCGGCAGATTTTTTTGGCTTCAATGTCTCGCCGCGCGCGGATCTTAACTTAGTAAACCCTCCCCTGCTCTAACAAAAAAATCGAGCGCGAGGGAGTGTGAATACTATCAGCCCCAGCCCCACCAAAGATATTCTCGACGTCGTCGTCGTTCTCGTCGTGTTTTTCCCCAGTGCTCCAAGTTTGTGCGGCCCCCCTAATACATATTACATCATTAGATCTGATAAATATGGATGCAGTAAATATGGCTTACTCGTAAGCTTGCGCATTCCCCCTTGAAAGATTGCTTGGAGCTCAGTTTTAAGAAAGGTTTTTTTAAAAAGGATTTCAAGTTGGAGTTCCAGCACAAAACCTTATAGATTCTGAAACAACGAAAACTAATAAAGGCGTCGACGCTAACTGGGGCCCCGAGCGAAAAGAACGTTTCCATTGCAAGACATCAAGTGCAAAGCGGTCAAAACCCTGAGCTTTGCTGTTCTTTGAGATAGGCTCTTAAGAGGTCGCCTGCTTTTTGTATTGGCAGGCCCAGTATAATTAAAAGGCACGCGGTGCGCCAGGGTGACTGGGGAGAAAAGGTTGCTTTGGGGAAGGGCTGGGGCGAAAGCGACATTTCTTTTCTTCAGGGGATCAACCGGGAGACCGCCTTCCAAAGATCGCCCTGCGCGTTCCAGCGAACTGAAAGAACTTAGTAAACGAGTACGTAGACCTAGCAAACATCGTGACAATATGTATGCACAACAAGATACAACACAGAGGTTCGACGAACGTCTGTGAAGTAAGGACGTGAAGTGCGAAGCCCAAATTGACCACAAGAACCCGCAGCAACCACCTAGCCCCTCCCAGTTCAAGGGTCCTGTGTCCACGATGCCGATAGTGGCTGAAACGAAATCAGAACGAGGGTCAGATGGTTGCAGGCAGAGTCCAAAGCCCACGGATCGATCGCGAAAAAAATCAACACAGGGTGGCCCTTGAAAGCGGAAACGTACCGGCAAAAACGCAACAAGAGAACAAGACACGACGAAAGACGAAGTGCGGTAGTATGCTGCATGTTTGCGGCCGTGTATGGAACGGCTGCATGCAAGCGTAGGAAGTTAGACCCCAGCCCACCCCACCCCCCCCGTATGAACACAGTGTATGCGTACGAAGCTAAACCGTAGGCCCCACGCATGTGCCCCGACTTGTAAAAACGTCTTCCAAACACGAAAACTTGTAAAGATTGTGGTTTCGCGCGGGGCCCCGGATAGCGTCGTAGGCATAAACAAACCTGATTTAAAATTTAAAAGGACACCCTTGGCAAAAACACCCTTGTGGTGGTTGGGCCTCTCGATGCCGGAGTGGAAAGGGGATGAAAGAGGTGCCTCGCGTCTGGTTTATTAGAGTGGACAGCCAGGGGAGAGTCAGATAGGGTTTCAAGAGTTTGGAGTCTATATGAACCCTTTTTCTTTCCTTCGCGACATCCTCTTCTTGCTTTCACGTTTTGTGGTGTCTCAGCACTTCTCAGCCTTGAGCCAAATTGAAAGGTAAGGCAGTTGTTCTGCCACCATCTTGGTTTAGTGAAACACCCAATGTCCAAAATGTCCCCCCCCGAAACAGGATCGCACTTACTGGTTTCACGCATGCACATGGAGAGGTGCGCCTGTTCTCTCCGTATGCCGCCGCCAAAGATGCGTCACTGTTACGGAAGGTCGGAAATGAACTAGGGTAATTAGAGTGCAAATATGGTACAAGAACACAAGGTCAGGCTCACTAGCTGCAGAGGACTTGGAGGCAATGGACAGGCAGCCGCCCGACGCCAAGAATGCAGCATCCTTGGTCGCCAGCGCGATGCGCATGGCCGACCCCAGTGATACCCTTCGACCTACTCTTGCCCACTTGGAGGAGGACCAACGCCGATTGACTCTCTGGCTGCCAAAAAGGCTGCCCTGGCGAGCGCCAAGGTCACCCAATTGCTCCTTAGTAGGTGTCAACTCGAGCTTGATCAACCTCTGTTCGATGGCCTCAGTGAGAGCTGCCACGGAGATTTTGTGTGTTCTGTTCAGCGACCTTAGCTTTGGGCTGTAACCGTTTTTCATGATCGTGATGGCTGCGGAGTTATCTTCGCGCAAGATTGTTGGAATCTCAGAATGGGTTCTTAACTGCAAAACCGTGTTCAAAGGAATGCCTTCTTCGAAAACAAGGGTTGCAGCGCTCACGATCTCGGCTTCTGTGGTGCTTCGAGAAACACAGGACTGACGTTTAGAAGACCAGTGCAGGGGGAACATGTTTCCATGCTCGTCGATCACCGCAACGAAGTGTCCGCTGTGGGATTTCATAGACATTGGGTCGCCCGCCAGGTCCGTGTCAGCAAACAAGTGAAGACTAGGGTTTTGACCGTGGTCTGAAAACAGTTCCGTACAGACCAAGTTCGATTGTTCCTTTGACATATCCTAACAACCTATACAACATCACATCATGGTTACGTGTCCATTTTGAGATGTTGGAAGCAAGGGATGAAGTTGCAAATGCAATGTCAGGACGGCTGAGTCGTGCCAACCACATAAGTTTCATCAGTAATTGCGCCGCGTTACCCGCCAATTGTCCTGGTTCCCCATACCCTTCGATTGTTAGCGATGATTCGGTCACAAAGGGAGTTTCATATGTTTTCAAGGTCGTACCAAACTGGTCTTCATAGAGCTTGAACGCAGTCACAGCATAATCTTTCATTGACAAGAATACTTTGCGGCCACTTTCAAATTCAAATATCAAGTGGTCTCGCCCAGGTATCGGCCTGGTTGCGCGACGGCATCCACCTTAATGTGATTGGCCAGCTCTGCTGCGACTCAACCGGTCCTGCTGCGACAATATCGTCCACGTACCCTGCAACGAGAAGGTCCAGGGATGGGAAGTACCATAACGACGGAACTCCTTCCACTCGAATGCCTTGCAATTTGATCACAAGGGTTTCGTCGAAGTACGACATCCAGTCGTCTCCTGAAGTCGGGTGGCCATACAAGGCTTTATACAACCGAGCAGCAACTCGTTTGTATTTGGCCCACCATTGTTTTGGCCAAGTTTCCCTTGGAAGGATTACGTAGGTTGGAACTGGAGAACGGGGCGCCTGGAGGTAGGCTTTCTGAGCATCCGCGATGCGAACCCAATGACCCTTTCTAAGACCAAACCATAACACAAGATTGATGGGTTGACACAGTTGCAGGCAGAGATTTCAATTCACGGAATACAGCCAAGTGGCCGTCCTGGTCACGTGTTTCATCTCCCCTGTACACTAACCTAACCTTGAGTTTGGCTATATAATGATTTGGACTCAGCATGTTTAATGGAACCAATAGGCATCACTTCCGCTATGTGAATTGTCTCCCCTTTTTGCTGGGCATCTTTCTTGAGAACATCCAATTCGAAGAGATCTTCCCCTTCAGTTTCACCCCAAACTTGAAGATTTCTCATCTCATTCGCTTCTTCCAAGATTTTAGCTCTACCTTGGGGATGGTTCAACAATTCTGATCTAGACACTGGGGCATGAATCATACCCAAAACGATTTGAGCCATAGCCAAACCTCTCTGTTCGTGAGCCACCGAACCATGAACCACCGGCATCGATGGGATTTCCTTGAACGCCATCTCTGGATACAACCCCGAAAAGATAGCAACCGCCATTTTCACATTGTAGATTCCTGAATTTCGTGCCATGGAACCTCCTTCGATCGGATCGTGTTTATGGTCTGGAGGATGATTGCAACGAAACCCATCCAAATGAACAGCCAGCCTCTTTCTTGTTGTCAAGATCCGCCATTCCTTCAGAGGGAATTTACCTTCAATTTCAAGCCCCATGCCACACCCAGAAGGGTAGCATGAGTACATCTGATGTTGGACTATCATCTGAATGATCTCATCCTTTTCCCACCCCCTGTTCCGCAGTGGCCACTCAAACGACACCGAACCCCCCGATTCCTCAGCTACCGTCGCCAACTGTTGGAAATGTTCCACTAAGATATCAGTGACTTTGCGTTTGTTTTCCAAAACCTGATCGTATCCTTCCCCTTGGATGGCACGGTTCAAGTTCTGAAGCGGAGAATAGGGGCCACAGGGAATGGATCCCCATAAGTCCAAAGCAAACCCCTCTGAAGACTTTTCCTTAAACCAAAACAAGATCTGACCGACTACATTGGGATCCGTCAGGTCCCCAAATTCCTCAGTCAATCCCAGATAGTTGATGCCAAATTCTTCTGCTACCCTACAACATGAGCTGCGTTCGGCGCAGCAAAATTCAACAAACCACCGACCCTTGAGTTTCTTCTGTTTGGGTGTCTTTTGCTGGACGGCTGACGACATGGCGTGGGCAAGTTTGGATGACAAAACCTTTTCGTCCCCTAACCCATCATCCAACGATTGAAGGTATATGGACGCGGCAACCTCATGGCCTTGCTCAATGTCATGTTCTTTCAAAGCCCTACCCGTGATTGGAGAGGTCAACGCCAATGAGTCCGGTTTTCTTTTGGCTAATGGTTCTTGTTCGTCCAAAATCGAGTCAAAACGCTCTCTACATACCTCGGAGTGATGGTAGGCGCCGAAAGAGCACCCGTCACACCCCAGTGTTTTTCCATAAGTTGCAATCCTCAAATCCGTGATGTTTCTGTGACGTCGCGTTTTGGCGCCTGATTCCTTAGTCTCTTTGGGCTCTTCTAGAGGAGCTTCCTCCTCTTCAAACTCTTCCCCGAGACCTACTGCCAGATCTTCAACTTAGGATGGCAATTCCGAAGCATATTCGTGAATTCACCGTCCGTAAGGGGGAGAAAGCCCTGATTCCAATTGGAAAATGGCGGGCGCTTCTTCTTGCAATGCCCTCTGAACCTCCTCCTTTTCAAGGGCCGGGAACTTCCAATCTCCCTCAGGAATTGCCAATGATCGGGTTACAAACTCTTTAAACACCCCCTCCTTGAAGGTGTCAAGTGGCCATACACGATAGCAACCCTTGAACAACAATCCATCCGCCAATTCAACTCCCAAGAACAACGCTGGCTCACCCTTTGGCCCAAAAGTGTGATGAGAAGGTACTTTATACCAAACCAACGCACCAAACGGAACCATGTAGAAATCAACCGGGTAACCCATTGCCATTTCGTACTTGGACGGCCTCCATTCATCTTTGTCTTCTATCCCTGGCGGGAGCGTGGTCACATTGTAAGCCCATTCAAGATAGGTCAACGCCAGTGGCCAGTAGTCTGGGTTCAAACCTGCGTGGAGCAAAATGGATGAAGACATACCTGTAACAGTTCTGATTGCAGATTCCGCCTTGGTGTTGTGGATTGATTCATAGGGAGGTGAAGGCTCGCTTGAGAAACCCATCTCCCTCACCGCTCTCCTTATCTCCGGAGCGCGGTCGCTGGCAACCTGAATGACTCCCGGCTTCCATTTCCCACATAAACGCCTGAGAGCGGCTTCAACCTCATCTGCCTCTTTGCTCTTACATGGGACAAGTGAAATCAAACCCGTGAAATGGTCAACAAGAACAACCGAACATGTTTCCCCGCGAAACCCAACATCGTGACCCACAATAATGTGATCAATGGATATCTTTTCGAGGTACCTTTCGGGAGCTTCGACCCTTTTGGCTTCTTTTATTCGGGAGTTCATGTTGATTTCTCTTCGATGAGGTGCAGAGTAAAGCTTTGCTTTCTTGCAAGTATCGCAAGTTCGGGATTTCGGAAGATGAGTCATGAGGTGATGTTTTGATGTTTCCAGAACTTCTTCTTCTTCTTTGTCAATGATTTCTTGTGGGTCCGGATCCCCTCTAGCCTCGCCCGCGCCAGGCGCAGGGCCGAAGACCATTGAGTCCCCATCACCACCAGGATGCATTGGCAGAACTTCAGAATCAACATTATGCCGCCCTTTGTCCCCACTGGGATCACCCAAACCAAAAGCTGCATGACCCCCCCCCACAGGAACATCATGGGAAGAGGAAGAGGTGGCTGGGAGACCATGGGTGCATGCGACAGTCAACCGGAAAATTGGCACATGGTGATCGACGCGAATGGCCGGAGTCACAGGTCCTTCCACCTCGTAATCAAAACGAGCGGTTGGTGGGATGAGCATAGGTAGCGTATCACCTGACCAAAGAAACGTGTAACCCTCATGGCAAAGTTGGCCAATAGACAGCGCTAATGGACAATTGGGCAAAAGATACATGTTGTGCAACCGGTCAAATTCTTGAGTCCAAAAACCAACCGTCGACGTACCTGCCTTTGCCCCCCCTCCTGTCAAAAATTGCACCGGTTGCGATGTTGCAGTGACAACCTCGTCAGGAACTTCAAACCCTTGTCGACGCAGTGCTTGTACCGAACCGAGTGTTTCCCCGGCCCCAGTATCCCCGACAAAATCCAAGCACATTGGCGGCGCCGACGGAGACACAGCTGCAGAAGCGAGTGACGTCAACATTGCCACTGCGGCCTGACGGCGCGTGCGGAGAACTCGTCGCCGCAGAACTTGCCTTCCGTTTGGGAGTGGTGGTACTCGAGGAATGCGAATATGGACAGCTGTCACCTCTCATACATCGATTCTTGGCAAAGTAGATGCACGGAGATGACGCTTTCTCCTCATTGGTCAAAGATTTGGCCGGAGGAGTGGCCCCTTTGGGACCTCCACCTTTCTCCTTGGGAGACGTGTCCTTAGGCTTGCTGTCAGTCTTGGAGGTATTAGAAGCTCCTTTACCTTTGTTGGAACTCTTGCCTCCCTCCTTGAATGACCCCTTGGAACCTTTACTCTTGGCCTTACCATCGTTGGGCGCAGCTGGCATGGCTTTCTTGGAAAGAGTGGGCCCCTTCTTCAAATCATCCTTAATGGACTGAACATTCGCATCATACTGCGCTTCAACCAACGCAGTTTCAACGCCCTGCCACAATGCATCAAAAGTTCTCTGATATGAGTCCAAAGGTGAATCCATGAATTTGTCAATGGTTCGTCGCAACAATGGGTGTTTCTTGAGAGTATTGTACAACCATTGGGACATGAGGTCTTGATTGGGGCGTTGAGCCGTGGGAAGTTGACTCAAAATATACACTACCTTATCCCTCCAATGCTTGAGGGCGGCGGCCCCATCCTGAGGTGCAGGCAGCTGGAAAAGTTCAAGGGAGCTCGTGATCGCACCAGCCGCAGCTGACGCGTCGTATTCACGGGCAATTTGATTGATGATATACCGTCCCCTTATTTGGGCACCTGCAGCCTTGCAGGCCTCAACATAACTTTGAACCCGTAACCCGTAATCCACAGGATGTCTTAAGAACCTCGGGCTTGCACAAAATGGATGCGATCACTCTGTCGAAACGCGGAAAGTCCCCCGATGATTCCCTTAGCTGATCCGACTCGACACCTCTTGCGTTGAAGGCAGCCGCCAACCATGGTGTCAGATGTCCTTCAGGTGACTGGTCAAAGGAAAGAATGGATGTCCTGACCGCGTTACGCCAGGTCCTGTAGGCACTCGCTGTTTCAGGTAGCGCCGGGATCTTGAGATGATGAAGATCTTTGGTACGGAGGCTTTGCTTCTCGATGTCCATATGTTCAGAGGGCACTGAACTCCTATTTTCACCAAATAAATCGAGATCTATATGGTCCTGATCATGCATCCTGACATGTGGGGAGCAGGGGGTTGACTCATCCAAAGTTCCTGAATGTAATCTTGATGAGTATCCAATTTCGCCTCAACCCTTTCAAGCTGTTCCTCCATCCTAGCAAGTCGCGACTCAATCCTAAAGATATCCATAGCGTTTGGGTGCTCATTGCCAGTTTCTTGGTTTGTCATTTCCAGCTGGTTTCTCAAAATGAGGTTTCCCTTTGGGAGTTTTCCAACTGAGCTCGAAGGCTACTAAGTTCAGCCATGAAACTTGCACGTTGGCTGTTCAGTTCCGCCACGAAACCTGACCGTTGAGCTTCTGCAGATGCCTGGGCATTGGTCGTTTCGATCCTGGCACAAGCAACTGCTTGAGCTGCATCCACAGCTGTCGCTGCGGCCGTTTGCAAAGCATTTTCCCTTGCTTGTGCAACCGCTTCGGTTGCTTGGGCTCTATGCTCGGCGCTTGCAGCTGAAGCTGCATACTGACTTACCACTTGCGGATCAACCCCTTGAGTAACATGAATGGATCTTTGATCCATGAATGTTTGATGATGCACGTCCATTGGGACACTCTCCCCTTGAGGATCTACCACTTGAACATGGGACATGTCAACCAAGGGCGGAGGGCTTGAGGTGTCACTCGAAACTCTTGGTGACCTATTCGTAAGTGAGAAAGCCTTCTTGATTGCAGTGTTTCTGGGTTTCCTGGCTTTTGCGTCACTCGACGCTCCACTACTGGACTCACGCGGTGGGCCTCCTGCCGGTAAACCGAAAACGCTTGATGAACTAGTCAGCTGAAAGCTAGACCCTGATGAATCCATTTACTCCTTCAACTTAACTGCGCAGCCAAGCGTCGTCCGACCTTCCCGCGCAAGCGCTGGGCAAGGCTGCAGCCCCCGCGCAAGCGCTGAGCGACTGCCGCTGCTCTAACAGCGAGTAGTGAAGATCCCAGGCCACGAGGAAAAGGGCTTGGGAACGAGTTTCAACCGAGTGACCTCCTTAAGCGCCTGTTGCAATGAATCAACACACGGGAATTCCAATTGGTGAGCTCTTCGGGCTATTCACCAAAATGACCGGTACTCCTCTGTCACGAAGGCTGTATGCCAAATCCAATCGGTCGTCAATATGGCAACTCACTTCTGATGGATCCAGTGCACTTTTCTTCTTATCAGAAGTCAAAAGCAACCGAAGATCACAATGGAAATCGTCGTTGAATCGATTCACCTCTCTCTTTGCCTGAACCCTCCTTTCCTGAGATTTGGGACCTGAATGACCAATGTAGGAACAAACTCCTGCCTGATGGAACCTTTTATTGGAGTGCAACCAACCACACAGAGCACCTCGAGACTCTACGTTGAATACCCCGTCTTCGTGGGAATCCAAATCGAGAACTCCGTGAAGATCCACCGACAACCGGATTTTAAGATCCTCTCCTCCCAAGGGAGCCGAAGGCCCTGCCACTTCCCGACCAAAAGAAGGCCGGAGGGAAACAGTCCCTACAGGTTCCGATGCCCTGGCCGGCGGAGCTTTTGGGATGACCCTTTCAATGTCAATCTCTGAAGCAACCACAACTTCCTTTCCGCTTACCTCTTTTTCCGCGTCTTCAACAGGCACTCGACCAGTGGACTTAGGTACAGACGATGAGGACGATGGCGCGTTTTGAGCACTTACTTCAGGGATGTGGCCTGGAGTCTTAAGGCGTTTCGTTGGAGGATCCTTGGGCCGAGCTTCTGCCAAAGCTACCTGTGACTCAATTTGACGGACCCGCTCCAACCCCGAGGCACCCGTGGGATTTTGCCTGGGATTCCTCAAACCTTGGGCCACCTCTTTGGCCCGATCCTTACTTGCTTGGGTTTTCTTTCCACCCCTCTCTCCCCTTGGCATTCAATGCCGAGATTCAACAGGTAGAGATTCTCCAAAGCAGTGCGAAGCCGCAAGAAAGGCACTCAGGAAGGAGATGACGACCAAACGAATCACGGGATGCAGATGGCAAAGGACAAACCAAAGAGCCTACGGCTGATAACCACGTTTTGTGGTGTCTCAGCACTTTTCAGCCTTGAGCCAAATTGAAAGGTAAGGCAGTTGTTCTGCCACCATCTTGGTTTAGTGAAACACCCAATGTCCAAAACGTCTTTCCACTATTTTTTTGTTATCCAAACTCGCTATCTTGTATGATTACCAGGGAATCGAAGAATCGGACAATACAAGCAAAAACCAGAGTATGGAAAGCAAAAAGCAAATTGTATATACAGTAGTTGAAGGGAGAGTTTGTCCACTAGACTTGTGTCCGCGCAGCCAAACCTTTGTCTGTATAACTCCCAAGTCTACTGATGAGTTTTCGTTATGTTTAGTTTCTGATACCAGGACACATGAAAAAGGTAAAAAGTCCCAGAGGGTAAAATGCCTCAAGTACCCATTCCAAACATAGGTTTTGGAAGGTGATAGCTAGTTCGCATTCCTGAAGGAAATTCATGCTGAAAACAGCAAGGTCTTGACTAGGTACGACTTTGGATCTGCGCCTGCACACTGAATCTCAAACGACCCACAACTGAGGGCTCAGCTTTGAGACGCAACCTTCGCAGACTGAATCAGGACAGTGGGACAATTCAATGGGAATTACTCGTTTCCACACCAAGAACCATCTGCAACTATATCAGACGACCTGTAGTTTTATAAAAATGCAAGGTGTTTTTCTGAGGCGTACCTGCACCTACTCCTGTCTACAACAGGGGAAACCATCAACAAGAGAACTCGGATCTTGCTTCAATAAATGTTGAGAACTTGACAACTTGTTGAGTTCATTGGCCTGATTCGCAGCGTCATCTCCTGAAATGCGTTATTTAAGTCCATCAGGCCAATCCTACAACAAATGCCGGATTCTTGAGCTGTGAGTCCTCCGAGGGGTGCTTTGTTTGGATCCTGGCAGTAAATGTTGTCAAAGCCAACAACCTCAGATGCACGCGCAATGAAGTTCTGCTCCTTCATATTGCGATGATTTTGCCAAGGCTACATTATGATTTCCATGCCGAATCACCATGGCCCCAAGACAAAACAATATATGTAATGCGCAAATCTTCCCAAGCGGCGCGCCGTAGCTACATCTCAATGTTGGTTTACTGCAATCAAACAAACCAAGCAAGTTTGAGAAGCTTTCGACCCTTCCGAATAGTTTCCGCGTACGAATGCAAGAGGCTTTGCAGCGACAATGTTGCCCAGCGCTACCAGATCAGCCAAGAAAGTCCACCTAGCCTATTCCAACTTCCAAGCCGAACACGGTTGTGTTTGATTGCGACCAATAAGTCATAAACGGATCAGAGCCTGAGAAGGGAGGGGGCGAAAACCAGCCTCCGCAAGGAGATATGAATATGGTCAACAGAATGAACGCGAGAGCGCAGGGGAAGGGTTGGGAGGCATAAGGCGGGGCCGACACGACAGGCCTGCCTTCAGGTCGGGGGGGCAGGGTGCCCCTTTGCCTTTGGAGGAAGGGGGCGTTTGGAAGAGAAAAAAGGGCACCCCGAAGTCATTGCTTGTCCGCGGTTTGGTTCCACGTTTTGTGGGTGGACTCATAAACCTGCGTCCACTCCCATCCACTCTTACAGTGCATAGCCACAATTGCAGCCATTGCAGCCCCACGCGCCTTCACACCTCACCACCTTACCACCTCTGCCGCAGGGCCACTGTGCGCAAAAAACAGAAAAGACAGATCTGCATAGGTGAGTCTCTTCAAAGTCCAGAAAGCATGATCTCGGGACTGTCACGTTCGTAGCGACAAAAAATCCGGGTGAAATCGAGCGCAGGGACAAACCCGAGCTGGGCTTGCCAAGATGCCTCATCCAGCAAGCGGGTAAGGGCCTTCTGCTTGAGGCTCAAAGCCGCCCCAGGACCTAAGGGGTGCAGCAAATTCGCATTCAAGGCCGCTGTGGCTTGAGTGCAAGCAGGGTCCACAACCACGGCAGCAGCCACAGAGGCAGGGTCGACCTCTTCACAAGCCGAGGCGCAACCCCCGACGGAAGCCAAGAACGCAGCAGGCGCATCAAGCGAGCTGCTCCGCACCCCAGCTCCGGCAAAGGCCAAGCCCCGCCCAACTTGAGCTCGCTGCATGGCGGTTAAGTGGAGGCCCGTGACGCTGGAAAAAGCTGCCTGGATCTTCAGATCAAAAAGCTGGAGGGCCTCGTTTTGGCAATGCGGTGGGTTGCAGCGCATGCTGTGAACTAGGCGGCCGTAGCCAGCACAGGGTCGCAGCAGGCGCAGCCCGACTTGGGCCTCGCCCAGCGCAGCAAGGGCGTCAAGCAAAGGGCCAACTGCCTCAACCCGCCCCTTGGTGTGGGCATCAACGAAGGCGTCGCCACCAATTGCTCCACCAAGAAACTCGAAATCCCGCTGCAGCCTCGAGGAACCATCACGGCCAGAGAGGAACTCGGACGGGAGGTGCGGCACCAGGTCAGCATGTTGGAGCTGGCCAACTGCAACCACCTCGCATTTGGCGGCGTTCAAAGCCAGGCCCAAGGCAGCGCCACGCGATTGAATATGGCCCAAAGCAGCACCAACGGCTGCCACATCCCCCGCGATGATGCCATCGTCCAAATAGAAAAGAGCGAGGTCCAGCGGCCCGGCTCAGAGTTCTTGAGTGAGTTGGTGAATGGCTGTAGCAAACAACAATGGTCCCAAGGGGTCTCCCTGTTGCACCAACCAGGTGACGAGATGACAGCAGTCCCAAAGCGCAGGGCAGAAGGCTCCAGCACCATGTGACCCAACGGGCAAGCCCAGGGAACTGGACTGTCGCACTCTCCAGGACGTGGTGGCGGGAAATGGCAAAATCCAGTTTGAGAACTTTGTTGGCGGCGGTTCCGTTCCGCTGGGTCCAAGCCCGCACAGTGTGGATACCGATCTCAGCTCCGGATTTGATGCCCACCCTGAGCTGCGTCGGCCAAAATGCCCGCCGAGCGTCCTCCTGCACGGTTTGCATGAGGTACTTGCCTGTGAGCCGCCGGAGGATTTCGCCAACAGCGATGGGGCGCACACCGCCGTTGGGTTTGGGAACGGCAACCAGACCGGCGCCAGCAAGCACTGGGGCAATTGCCGGGCAAACCTGGCCTTGGTGTTGCACGCGGAGGCCCGAAGGGCCGGGGGCTGTGTCTGCTGGAAAGCTGCGGAGTGCTCGGGCCACAAAGTCCTCGGAGGTCTCGTCAGCCAAGGTCAAGGAGGCAAGGTCCAAGCGCGGTTTGGGCTGAGAGCACGGAGGGCTGCCACAGTGTCGGCTGTTTCAGGACAAAGCCCATTCTGCAGGAGGGCATTGCACGCTTTCCGGTCAAAGCGCGTTTCTTGGCATCACTCAAACGCGGCTTGGGCCCACCAGGTGGCCGGCCGGCATCGTCCCAGAGACTGTGGCGTTCCCCTCGGCCCAACGGCGCAAATGGTCCACAGTGTAGGCAGCTGCTGCGCGTCTGTGGCGCCGGCCAGCCCGAGGTGGTGCTGACAGCGCACACTGAACAGTCCGCAAACCCGACCCACAGCCTGTCCCCACAGGAAGCGTGCGCTGACTGCAGCTCACCCAGAGAGGGCAGTGTGGGGGCGGCAGCAGCGCGGCCAGCGTCGCTACCGCTGAAGGCAGCGCGGGCTGCAGGTGGACACCATACCGGACAGAGACGCTGAAACCCGCAGACCATGCAGCGCTGCCGGTTGTTGTCAGTCAGCCATTGCTGAGGCACGTGCCCCCTCAGCGTTCCAGCTAAGTGGGAGTCAACATGCGCTATCAAGGTTGCTGGTCCACCCTTGGGCCCGTGTGGTGTCCGAGCAGGGGCAGCCAAACACAGGGCAATACAGGCGTCCAGCTGCGCCGACCCCGTCCACCACCATAGCATCCTGCGACAGGGAGCGGTCACGCCGTCGGAGGCTGGGCCTCTCGCTGCCGACGGAGGTGCCAGGTGCTGGAGGTCCCGGGTTCGCAGCTTCTCCCAGTCTTTGCCCCCGCAAGGGCCATCCAGGCCACTGAGGTTTGCGGCTGAGATGTTGCCCCCATGTCCGGCGTTGTTGCTCAGGCAATCGTCGTGGGGCCCGGCATGGGAAGGAGACCGGCAGCCGAAGATGCTTGGAAGGCGGTGAGGCGTTTCCGCTTGCGCCGCCCAATGGAGCCGACCCGTCCAGCGTCAGCGCGAGGAGCCGGTCCATCAGGAGCGCTCCAGGCAGTGACAACGGCCGGGCCAGGGTAGCCAACCGCGACCAAGCAGAAGGTGCATCGAAGGAGGAGGCGGGCACACATCACGCCCCGATGCCAACTCACTCACCGGGGGGTCCCTCCACTGCAAGGATCATGTAAAAGGGGAAGTCCCGCACGCAGAGGAGGAAGCCCACGGGCAGCCGAGGTGCCCCCCGGTGCGCGAGTCAGCCGATGCGTCGGGAAACCCAATCACAGGCTAGGACTGCTTCCCTAGCAGCACACAGCAGAGCGAACATGTCGACAACCCCATTTACAAAACTTGAGCTTCTTTCTAATTTCTTCCTGCTGAATGGCCCTGGGTCTTGCAATTTGAGGTGACTATATAGAGGTTACCTATCACAGTATGTACCTTGGAATGACTGTCGGTTCTGCAACAAAGGAAGTTCAAAAAATACTGAAGTTCTTCCATTGGAGTGGTCTCTGGTATGCAAGAGCGAAGGGGTCAAGAAACGCGGCTCCTTGTTTAACCGAAGCTAAGGTCCAAAACTAAGGAGAACTCAGGTTTTGGAGCGTGAACTATATACGAAGCGGTATTATAGATAAACTTTAGGAAATCAAAGAAGCTGTGTAGATCAAAAGGGACCCGAACATAGTAACAGTTACCCAGTTTGACATTTCATTGGGAAGCGCGTACAAGAACACGTGCCAGATTTGATGGCAGCAGTCACCCAAGAAAGCTTCAACAAAATTGCTGCGCAAACACATCCACATATTGGCCTTGACGCAGAACATATGGCGCAAACTACAACAACGAACACAAGAAAAGCTAGAGCCACAGCTTCGAAAAGCATAAAAGGAGAAGACAGCTATAACAATCGTAGCCATTGCAATCACACGCAACTCACCACCATCACAACAACGCGCAATGACAAACTTGCCATCACCTGCGGTTATTTAACAACACGGACACAAGAAATGCTGGAGCCAAAGCCAAGAAAAACATACAAGGAGAAGATAACTATAACAGTCGCAGCCATGGCAGCCCCATGGAACTTCCCACCACCACAACGCACAAGGACAACCTCTCCCATCATCCGCTGAGCCTTTGTTATTTAAGATAACAACACGGGCACAAGCAAAGTTAGAACCACGGCGAAGACTAAATATACGAGGAGAAAACCACTATAACAATTGCGGCCATTGCAGCCCCACGCGCCTTGCCACCTTACCACCATACCTCTGGAGCCCGTGGCCTCATCCGCGGGGCCCGTGGGGCCCGTGAGGCCCGTGAGGCCCGTCAGGCCCGTGGTGGTTGAGCCCGTGGACGGTCCATGCACGGTCCGTGCAAGCGGACGGACCGTTGGGCAGTAGACTGGCCGGCCCGTGGGCCCGCGTGGGCGGGCCCGTGTGCCTGTGGCCTGCATTGGACCCTTCTCACATTTCTGACGCTATATTGATTCCTTCTCAGTGCTGCCTAGTTGCTCCGAGTCCACCGAGACGAAGATCAAAGCCGAACCGTATAAAGGCCATCAGCAAACGCAGGTCGGCAAGAGCACGGCATGATTCGCCAATGGCTAAGACTGTAGCGACTCCCGCTACATGACGCTACCATAGCCCTTATGAACCATCCCAAGGTGATTAATGCAGCAACCATTTGTAACAATGTGGCTATGCAATGGCAAGCGAACCTTCTGATGCATGTTCCTTCTGCCTACGTGCAGCTCCGTGCAATCAATAGCCACTGTCTCAAACCAGCGATGCAACACAATACATGACGGGAACGTAGAACTCATATTATATCTCATATAGTCCTACACATCGAGCGGCTTGCTTTCTGGATGGTGCCAGTTCTGGCGTATGAACAGGCTGGATTAATTTGGTGTGTTCGATTATGCAAACTCCTGGACTTATCTGTGCGCGGAAGAGAAGTACATGCGAGCTTGGTATCGATGATCATACATTGTGTTACATAGAGTTCTTACTTCAACTTGCTTCAGTTCCAAACTCAAACGTGCTCGAACGAAACTCAGCAAGATCAGAAAGCCAGCACCTTTTTGAGGCAGCATTGAGATGCCCCAACGCGGCTGTCCAGAAGCGCACTGCCCGAAGCACATCACCTGCAATAACATACAGCCATCATGCAACCAGTTGAAAGCAATGAAAGCAAACAAATTAACGATGCCATACAATGCCAGGATAAGCATGGCTAAGTGTGCGCTTTGTTTTGGCAACTGCCGCTCTAGAATGCTCTAGGCACAAAGAAACGTGGCGCAAGAGACGTGTCTGCTGTCGAAGCATAGCAGCAGAGACCCGGCGCAAGTCTTCCTTTCCGGGTGCGAATCAAACAGGACCTTTCCTCCAATAGCCAATAGCATAAGGTTCTTAACAGCGATAGCCTCCAAACTACTAGCAATGGCCTCCAACCTATTTGCCATGGCCTCCTGGCCTCCAACAGGATCTTTCCTCTTTGAGTATGGCTTGGAAATCTCGAAGCATCACTGTGCAGGACAGCTCAGCGTTTACTTTACTATGCGTGCTTCAACTTCTTTCGCCTTGTCGCAGCGACAAACCAAAGTAGGTCAATGCGCTACATCCCTGAAGTCCCCATGGTCCCGGAAGGCCACATGAATTGCTGCGCTGCCTGAAACGATCTGTCATCATATCATTGTCCCTGTCGAAAATCTTCTCTGCTCTTCTTATCCATTGAGACGCCGCGTTCAGAAAACTGCATGATGGTATGATCTGGGGTGAGGGTGTCCATCAAGTGTGACACAGTCAGTCTCTCGATTGAGTTGCCACTTAGTAACATGTCTTTGTTGCGCTCCATTGCCACAGGAATCCCGTTCCAAAAAGAACCAACATCTATATAAGCTAGCCGTCGCCGCTCTCGGCGCCCTGTCTTGCATCAAGCTCTTCAACAGCTGCGCTGCACTCGCCTGAGACCGAGTGGACGCAGCTTAAAAGGTCATCTTAAAGAAAAAAATGCAACAAGGGAAGTGGTCTCTCCGTTCAGACTCCGTACCAGGTTCTTAACTCTTGGAAATACTTTCTCTGCCTTTTGCCATCCGGATCCATGCTGGATTACTAAGGCGCGCTCAAAGCGAATGAGATGTGGCAAGCTCACCTTGAAGCACAGGAAACATCATGGTTTTGAAATTTTTGGGTATATGACGAAACTGCAGAATGGTGGACTCGCTGCTCTCCAGGCCGAATTAGAAGAAACACATCCAAGTGAGATAAAAGGTTATCCTAAGTTGTCTGAGTTTCACATAGACAATACTTTTTCTCGAAGTGCCTCTAAGTCCTAGTTTTAGAATTGTTACATTTCCAAACAGGACTGAAAACTGCGCCAAGGGTGCTGCCCAGTGTGTGAGCTGGGTCCAAGAATCTGCCGCCCGCCACTCTCGGTCAAACCTCTGCCAATTATTGTGAAAGTTCAGCCATGAGATATCTGAACGTTCTGAAAACCATCAAGTATCATCAAGTTAGCATACAGTAACCTGTTCAATGATGCAAGGCGATTTTTCCTTTTTGTATGAGGCATCTATGCTACTGAGCATCGGATTGTAGTCTAAGTGCGGCCCTGTCATCTCTTCGGCTCGCCACTTCTCTCCTTCGGACTTTACTGGTCTAACTATACCTTTTGTGTGCAATATCAAATTAATATAGTCCAAATAAATATTCCGCTAAGACTGCCAAGCCTTGCTGAACGAGGACATGATTAAAGTCCTGCCGAAACAATGCCACTGATCCAATCTTGAAAAACACGTTCTGTTAGACAACAAAAAATTAGAGTGCGACCAATTGTCACGAGTCCGCTGAGTCCTCAATCGTTGTGAGGCCACGGTATATGTAGCTTGGGAGCTGCTTCCGCTCGGGCCTTGGACGCTCAATTCTCCGAAGGCTGATGGCATAACGTGATGTGAAATAGCTCTGGTCTACAGATTATATAGTCAATTCTGTACCCTCCAGCGGCCCCAGCACAAAGAGAGGAAAAGCCAAGGCATAAAGTTCGTACAAGCGCATCTGCGACCTAAATGGCCACATAAAACATAAATGCATACTGGCTCAATCTGATGTGCGAGGTGTTTCCTCTTTTCACATGTTTATGTCTTGCGGTAGTTCCGATAGTTCAAAGGGCACCCAAACTTACAATTGCAAAACAAAACTTCTTGGAACTCGCAAAAGTGCATACTGGGGTCAAAACACATCGTATGGAAAGATCACACAAGCTTCATACGATGCAATAGCCTGGCGCACAATCATCACAGACCCACTCTTAAACGACATGTTCGTGGTAAACCACAAAAACGATCCTCAGAAGATGCGTCCACCAAGTCCTTCCAAACAAAATGAACTGCTGCAAGTCCTTCCACTTTATATACGTTGCAAAACTATCAAAACAGTTTTATTGCATGGTCCTCGCTTGCCAGAAACCGCAAACTCGCTGGTTGGAAGTGGCTCTTGACTGGGCTTGCCTGAGTTTGACGAGTTTGACACACGCGTTCCCTGCCGCAAAACTTCAAACCATGTTCAAACATGTTCACACCCTTGCACTTTGCACCAAAGAAACTTGGAATGCAGATTCCAACAGCGGCATATTCATCCGAACCTTATTTTTCCATGCCAGTCTGACATGACACGGGGGACCGCCAGAGGCCAGAGCAAACCACTGCCATCTAGGCCATCTACCGCCCAACGGGCTCAGTATGCTCAGGCCAGGTCTAAGCTGTTCAAAATGCAGGCCGAATTCCAAAACATACTAGGTTGACGAAGTACGACAACCTTGCAGTGCTGGCGTGTTGATGTATCAACATGTTTCGAACCTTGAGCTGGAACCACGCCTCTCCAGGCGAAGACTCTCCCCGCCTGAGACCCAATATTGGCCCCCCCAAAAGAATATATATATATATTTGTATATATAATGTGCTATATATATATGGCGGAGTTAATGCTGCTCTCTTTTCTGGCACGATTTCCACTCAATCTGTGATGAAAGTCACCACTTTCTGTAGTTCCTCGTAGAGCTTTCGCGGCTTCATTGTGTCGCCAACTCTATTGTAGAACTTGATACTGTCTTCAAGTTTCAACAATTCTTCTCGCGCCTGCAATGATGCTCTGGCCCTCAAAGTGTCCATGTACTCATCGACATCTATGGGTCCATCTGTTGCTTCTCCTTCTCCAGCTGCTCTCATTGCTGCGGCATTTGTCATATCAGCGTCATTATCTGGAAGTTCTGGTCCTTCCACTTCTCTTTCTGGTTCGTCTGGGGGCTCAAATGGTGGAGGAGCTGTGAGCTGCCTCTCATCCATGGTTCTTGCTACTATTTCTGCGCTCAAACATTCCACTGCAATCTCACTTTCTTCTCCACTATCCAGAAGAACTGTAGCTGTCACGCCACTCAGGTTCTCTTCATTCTCTTCTCCTGTTTTTGAGCTTGACGCTCCTGCTCCATTTCCTCTCGAAGGCGTTGGAGTTGGAGTATCTGGCTGATTTCGTCTCCTCCTCTCTTCTGTGTAACTCACTTTTCGTCTCCTCACACTAGCTTCATGCGCCATGAGTCTTTCTGCCATCTTCTCGTCCCCATCTTCGATTACCCTTCTCAAGAAACTTCATGCATCTCTCTTCTTCTGAAGTCAATTCTTCTTGTTCCACATAGCCGTTTTGTTTCACTATGGCTCTGTGAAGGCGTTGGCAATAATCATCTCTCATAGAATCAAGCTGCCCTTGATTGATCACATAGCTTCTTGTACTTCTTCCAGGACAGGAATACACCAAATATAACTACTGCCATTGCGAAAAGAATCACCCGCCATGTTCTTGAGAAGTTCTCCTCCTGCAACGTCATCTCGGTTCTTTCCGCCTGCGCCACCGACCCAAGGCCGCTTGCATACCTAATCTTCTCGAGCGCTTTGGCTAATCTTTGGATCTTGCCACGTTGCATATCTCTGTCTCTTCAACTTCTTGTCTTTCCTTCTCACCGACTCTGTCGCCGTCTCCATAAGAATTTCAACCTTTGCTGGCTAAGCGGCTTGGTTCCGATATGACACATTGTGAACAGTTCCAATCTGCTTGACTTCAAGGCTTCAAGTTCCTTCGAAGAAACCTTCTCTTGACACCATAGCGCCATAGAAGTTTTCCACTGATGTGCCTCAACTTTCCACTTCCTCGTCTGCGCATGACCTCTATCGTTGCTGAGTAGTCCAACAAGCAAAAATGTTGGACGTCTTCGTCTGTCAGAAATTTGAGACATTGCTGAATGAATACTCCATCACACGCGCCTCCAACTAGTGCATGTAGTTCACTTTCAGCACTGCTCAAACTGACTACTTCCTGTCCTCTCGATGTTGGAAAGACCACACATCCGTTCACCGCACGTACAGATGAAGCTGTTAGTCAATGGCTCCATATGCCATGTTTGAGTTGAGAGTGTGCACATAACACGTCCTCTTGTTGGAAATGGAATCTTCACGCGCTGACCTTCTGTTGACTTAAGATAGCCAATGAGCTTCTTCATCCTGCAAGTTCTTTGATCGTGAAGCTCAAATCCAATCTTTCCTGGTAAATGCCACTACCCACTAAGGATCGGTACAGCGCTACTTCCTCTTGACTCAATTCCTCAGATCCATCGACTTCTTGGACATCTGGTCCTGAAGGTACTTTCTGCTTCTTTGCGTGTCCATAGAAATCTTCAGAGTTCATGATCACGTCAATTGCATATCGTCGTCTCCTGGTGACTTCATTTGGCTCACCGAGGTTTCTAACTTCTCTCTCAGCTGTTCAATGAAGTTCTGAACCTGCGTTCTCTTTGCAGAAGTCAAATCCAACGCTCTTCAAAAACTCAACTAAATGGTTGAACCATGCTTGAGCTCCCTGTCGTTGGCCCAGTAATTTCTTCAACGCTCTGAATCTCCCCGGGTCTGTCGTCGCCTGCAGTTCTTTCTTCTGATCCACTTGTAGGAACGCGTCTTTGATATCGAAGCTTCCCATCACTGGTCTTCCTGCTGAATGCTAGTTGTCCTCCGTCCATCAAGAACATCACTGGTAGTAGTCGAAGTACATGGGTGCTTGAAGTAGGCGAACGTCATCCCTTTTTGCGTTGGCAAACTCTCTTGCCACAAGACGTCCTCTTCGAAGCCACAGCTTCTGCTCTTTGCCATTCTTGAATCTCCTTGTCTTGATACGCCAGTCGTGGACAAAGCGGGTTGTAAGGATCTCCAAGTCTTGTTCTTCCTCAAATAAGTCTCGACTCGCATCCTCTTCAATTGCTTTTCCTCGACTTTGTCTGCAAGAAGATCTCTTTCTGATGGCGGTTGTCCTCAAAAGGTTCAGTTCACTGCTCCACAACTCATCTGGAACCTCTGTCCTCCTGAATATTCTCTTCCAAGGCATAGAAGTTCTCCTCAGCGACTACTTCGTCCAAGTGGCGCATTTCCTGACATTGTACTTTTTCTAACCGCTCTTGAACCACCTGAATCCGCAAAGAACTTGACGATCTTTCCTCTGGCGGTGTCTCCCTCAAAGCTTTCTCCCGCAGAAGTCCTTGACAGATTACACCTTCCATCTTTTCCTCCGGTTTGTCTTCTGGCGCACTCTCTGGCGCTCTTGGTTGTCCAGGTTGCGGTTCAGTATGAACAGGAGCTGATGGCGCTGGTGTTCTGGGATCTATGCGAAGTTCTCTACCGAATCTTCTGCAGCTTCTTGAAGTTCTTTCATAGTTTCTGCTCTTTCTTGGTAAGACTTTGCATAGTTATTGGCCCATTCCTAAATGCTTGGGCTCCAATTGCTCTCTTTGTAGGTACAATGCGTCCTCCAAAGTTGGTCTGAAACTCCCACGGTGCTGGGGAAAATCCCACGTAGTAAGCAAGAAAATCTTGTCCAAGGTCGATCCACTCTTCTCACACTTCTGGCAAGCATGATCTTTTCACCATCTGATCCAACCCACGCATCTTGTCCATCGGTCTTTCCCAAGAAGATAGTCATCTTCCACCCTGGAACTCCTTTCGGTGGATTCAGAGCTTGTGACCTCACATAGGCATAGACTGGACATCCGAATGGTGTAATGCTTCCTGCATACTGTTTGGATGAAGTTCATGATCCAGCAAGAGTGCTCGGCTACACATGACCACAATTTGACCACAATGGATGGTTGCTATTCAGCCTCACTTGAATTCTCGACATCAAACCCTCCATAATGGTACACGTCAATCCTCGTACTCGTTGTACTGCATTCTCTGCCAGCGAGTTTCCAGCGCTATCACGAATACGGGAAGTGAGAAATTCTCGCCCTCAATCCAAGCGCATGCCTGCTGTTCACAAGGATTATTGATCTGATGGTTGGTTCATTGTCTCCATACAACGTTACTTGGCGGTGACCAAGATGTTGACAAAATGTCATGACTTCTTTCGCTGGGCCTTACTCTTCAATGGAGTTGTGACCATGTCACGATCGTCCACATTGTCGACTTCACTTCCTTCAACCCTTTGTCTCCACCAGGATCTCCTTCCTCTGCTTCTTCAATTAGCATTTCCTATACGTCTTCCGGATCTCTCCTGTCGATAATACCTGACTTGGCGAAGCACAGGTCAAGACTGATGACCGGGACGCCTGACATTCTTGCTGCTCCAGTTCGAAGGCGTCTATCTTGCCTTGCTCTATGAAGAATGCAACTCACACCATGGAGCGTAAGGTGTATGCGTGAGCGCATGTTTCTCTTGTTCTTCTTCTGCGGGCTCACGATTCTCTGAAAGCACGTCAATTTGCTTCCAGATTGCGAAACACGGAAAAACTTGCAAGCTGCTCAACGTCATCAGTGTCTGGACTTCCCAGCAACAATCTACCCTCTTGAATTGTAGGGTCATCCATCTGCTGACGTTCAATCTCCTCCCGTATACGTTCCCCAAGATTTCAGAGCCAAAATCTTCTGGTCCACGCCCATTTCCTTCAAGCCCTCTACACTCTCCTCTTGTTCCATCATCAAGTTCAGAGGCACAGCCGTAGCCATCTCAACCAGCTTCCACTTGCCGTGCTCCTTCACGAAGGTAGCCCGTCCCAGGCTATCTCTTGATCAATACCACTTACCCCGAGCGGTGGTTGATGACTCGTGGATAGGTGAATCCCAATCCACTTACTCCTATACTTCTTCCACCCTGCCTGTGACTTCACATCTCCTCAAGCTCGTTCCCATGCTTCACTTCCATTGCATCTAGGGCTCTCGCGAAACATGGTAATGCTTCCACCTCACGAATCTTCGCCTGCGCAATCAGGCTCTTGCGCTGCATCTCTAAGGGAATCTTGACCTGCAACCCAAAGCAATCAGTCTTCTCTTGGCCATATATCCCCCATCCAGCTTCTAACAACCTCCCGAACGACAAGATAGGTTGCCGAACTTCGTCTGCAAAGCGGGCCCTTTCATGCACTTGTACTTCACGGCCTTCTTCTGTCTGCGTGATGAAGCACACATCTTTCAACCCTTTCACTTCAATCTGCGTGCCTTGAGCATCATGAAGATGACGTGGATTTTGTTGACACCTCTGTGGGCATTTCACTGGGCAAAACTGTTGCATCTGCACCCGAATCCAAAACTACTGGAAACCAATGCTGCTCACTCACTCTGTAACCATCGTCGGCATCTGCTGTAGCCCGCACTGCGCCAACAAACAATGTCACCTCCTCATTCGACTCCCTTGGCTCATCCTCTTCCATGACGAAAAAATGAACTGCCCTGATCACGCCGTTCTCATCATCGAACTCCCTCAAATCAACCACGAAAGGATCCAGCGAGGTTTGCGAAACACTCTCCAAAGAGGTTTGAGAAACTCTCTTGAGTCTTGACGCTGGCTCTATTGGCGTTTGCGGTTGACAAAGCTGTTGCACTGGCGTCATCCTTTGCTGCATTGCTGGTGTTGAATCCCACGGCTGTAGCTGGAACATGGCCAAACAGGTGGCCACCCTGTGGCCAGACTATGCTTTATGAGAGTGACATTGGTACAGAATCGCAAGCAAGGGCAACTGTCATCGCCCACAGATTTCAGTTGCGATGTGTTTCGCTATCGAAACTCACAGGTCGATTTAGGTCAAACTGACTTGAGCCTTTGCTTTTGAAAAATGAAACTATGAAAAAGATCAAAAACATATTTATAAATTTCATCCTGCTACCACTAAACCAAACACGGGCTGAAAGAGGCTCCCAAATTCAATCTTTTCGGGTGGCAAAGACTGAGGGTTGGCATGTAACCCAAAGAAAGAGTCACTAGCGCTTGTTTTTTGAAGGTTTCAGCTGAGGAGATATCTGCACGAACGGGCTGTCATAGAACAGCGAATTGTGCTTTGGTGATGTGTTTTTGTGGTTTGCCGCTAGGTTCTAGCACCATCTCTTTCTTGAAACAGATGCTTCCCATCCACGTTGGGTTTCAAAAGCTCACAAAATGGTGGTCCATGTCCGCTTTCCAGTGGGAAACCGGCGGCGGCGTTTTCTCAGAGCTTGTTCGTGTGTGAACTGCTGCCATACCAACTGACATGGTTTCCAATGTCAGAAGGTTAGTGTGTGTGTGTGAAACGTCTACTTACCTTGCCAAAGCTGACGCTGTGCCAGTATGTTTTTTCTTAACATCGAAACTGGGAAACAACAAGTCTACATATATATATATAAACAGATGATAGGCAACCCCCAAAAGTAGAAACAGTTTTGCTGAACTTGAGGCACTGCATTACCGGTTACCGGTCTGAACTTGGCACACTGCAAAGGGCCATGGGTTTAAATTGACACGCAACTAGTCATTCGAAGAAACCTCTCAAGCGCTACCGCATCCAGGGCACACACACACACCTTCTTGCCAAAGCTTCACTGGAACCACAGAAAACCAGATTGACAGAAATCTGGGTTGAAATTCCAAGACTATAAAAACACAAACCACATTGAAAGTCTTGGCAACATGGAAACACAAACATGCACCCCATACTCGCAAAGGAGGCGTGAGCTGGCCAATGACTATGCTCAGCGGACATTCTGGAAAAGAAGCCCTGCCAGCACGGCATACAAGTCTCTACATTTCCAAGGTCATACTGGCGCAATCCATATCTCCCACCTACCTCCACCTAGACATAAAAACTATTGGCACTTCATGCACTGCGCCCAAGTGTTGTTTGATCACGCCTTCACAACGGTGATCTGCAACAAATAAGGTAGACAGGCCTGGCATAGCCACCAGTCTTCACACATACTTTAGGTCTTTGTGTGCGTTTCCGCCAATCTTTGGAGCCATCACTCAGCAAAGTTGACCGTTGCTTGAGGCCTCAAAAACAAAAACTTAAAACAATGCGCCGGTCATTCCTGTTTTCGCACAAGTTTGACGCATTGGTGTTCAGCACCAATGGCATGAGAATTGCCTAGTCAAGGCTGCAATACGATGTATTGTCAGCACTGCCCGCTGAACCCATGGGCTTGCTTTGCCCATGGTGGGCGCCAAAAAGAGCTCAGACATTGAAGAAGCTCCGAAGGTCCTTCAAAACTGCCATCTCGCTTTCCAACTTTGTCTTTATCGCAGGTGTCAAGTTGGTAGCAGCCATAGCCTTTGCGCATTCATCTTCCCTCCGTTTCAAGGCCAAAGAAGAATTTTTGGCGCGAGTGCCACAAACCACCAGAGGCATCCGCACACCGTATGAAGCTGTCTGCACCAGCTCACCCTGGATCGCGCCGTATGGAACGTACAGCAGGTCACCAGCATTCAAAGTGGTGGCATACAAGGAGCACTCTGAAGCATACTCTTGCAGCAAAGAAGCACTCATGCTTCGGAAAAAGGAAGCCTGCCGACTCACACTGACGGGAGCAGATGAACCTTTCCGCTCCATGAACCCCAAGAGCTGCAAACCTTCTGTCAGCACAATTGTCCGCACTCCTTCAGTTGTGAGGCGCACACAAGCCATGCCACATGCCTCTCCGCTCACCTTGTCATAGCCTGCATCAATGCCAAAGATGGTTGGCACTGCCTGTTTTGCCAAAGCAGGGGCGAACTTGTCTTGAGGAAAGCAGGCTTTGGTCTTCTGGAAGAGCTCCTGGACCCTGGTTGAGAAATTCAAAGCTTCAACGCTTGCCCCATCGCCATCTTGCGCGATGGTCTTTGATGCACGGAAGCCCTTAAGACTTTCCCCGCTGCCAGACTTTGCGCCAATAGCAATGGTGGCTTTCAAGCCATCGATGTCGGCTTTCAACGCTGAGACCGCCTTGGCAGTCCAATCAGGAGAATGCATCACAAACGCCTGGCTGAAATCCAAGTCTTCCTGTACGTCCTTCATGTCAAAGCGCTTTATCTGATGGGCCAAAGCAACTCCATGGTCAAACAAGGGCAAGGATTGGTTGGACTGCGAAGCTCCATTCTTGGCACCCTCCTTCACGGCAGCTGCAGCCAGTCGAGTCTTCTGCTTTTTCATTTGGTCCTTTGCAGACCTCAAAGACTTCTCAGCTTTGGCTGAGGATGCGACCAACTGGGCAAGAGGGATCCTGACCTCATCAATCTCGGCTTTCACATCCTGGAGGGGAAAGAAACATCTGGAATGAAGCTCGCTCATACCTTCAACAAAACTCATCACCACCAAAACTCATACCTAAACTTCAAGACTTTTAAGAAAATCACCTGCTCCCAAATCCCTTGTCCTTCATGTGCTTTGGCTGTGTGCAGCGGTGGTACTTCTCCACCAATGCATCAAATACATTCACTGGCCGAAGCTTGGCATAAGCAGTGCATGGGGGGCACTGGCCAATTTCAACCTTCTCACTCGCCGCCTCATCAGCTGTGGCTGGGACACCTGAGAAACGAGCGATGTACTGTTTCAGCTTCTCTTCATCCTTCGACTTGAAGCAAAGGTCCATTGCCTCCAGGCGAATCTCAAGCATTTTGATTTCACCTGCATAGTTCTCCGAGAAGCTCGTCTCCACATCCGCCAAGATCTCTTTTTTGGCCTGCTCCTGCTTCTCCAACTGCGCGACAGCTTTGTTCACGAAGGTATCGATCTGCTGCCTGGTGGCACGAATGGTAGAAGATACAACCCTGTCTCGCTCCACCCAAAGTAATGGCTTTTCCTCCTCTTTTTTGTTTGCCTCTGGGCCCTCTGTCTTGTTTTTACCCCTGTCCTCTTCCATCTCAACATCAGGCTGCAAGTCGAGAACGTCAAGCAAAAAGCCATCATTGGAAGAGAATGCATCCATGCCATTGCCAACCATGGCTTGCCCAATGGAATCGAATGACATGTTCTTACCATGGTTCTGCAAGATCTGAGGGCGGAAGGTCTCAACATCTTCATCCGTCGCCTTCTTCTTGCTATCCCCTTCCATGTGGATCTCCTTGTGGTGCATGTACTCACTGCGGTAGGTCATTGTATCTGCGGTATGGACCCAAATCCTCAACTTCGCATCAGGCCCCATGTAGTCAAAGAGTATGGCAGGGTCCTTTCGCTTAACACCATCGACCCACTCAAGCCACTTCATTTGGGCTTCTTCTTCCCTGAGCTTCCCACCCCGCGTCGTTTGAGCGTGCTCCAAATACAGCTTCTCCCACATCATCTCACCAACTTTGTCTCTCACAAGCCCGCTAGCAGCTGTCACTCGCTCCACATACTTCAAGAGGCACCATGTCCCACGCTTTCTGCCACAGCTGTTTTGCCCTTCACCTGCCTCAGGGCAATTTGCCAGGTAGGATTGGATGAGGTTGTAGCACTTCTCATCGTCCGCTCTGGCCTCCTTCACAAACTGCTGTTGCTTCTTTCCTTGGCGAGATGCCAACTTGGAGACATTGTCAAGTGCTCTTTTGCAAGGCCAACAACCTGGCCAGTTTGGCGCAGCTTCCCCCACCTGCAGCTTCTTGCGGCAACCCTTGCACTTCTTCACAATCGTTCTGTTCACATTCCGGGCCTTCGTTTTGGCTTTTGCTTTGGGTTTAAGTTTCTCACCCGTCTCTCCACCATCAGATTTCCGTTTTTTCCCTTTCTTTGGTGTGGCTGCTTCATGATCACCCCTCTCCTGCCACTCCATGTCCAAGGATTCCAAAACGGACTCTCCTTCTCCCATTGCAGCTGCCATGAGACCGCAAAAACAAAGGGTTGAGCGACCGCAAAAAATTACAAAGCTGCCTGAGCACAAAGTTGGCTGCCCACTATTTGAAGGCATGGGAAGTTGATCAAAAGAGCTACAAGTTTGCTACAACAAACTTGGCCATGTCCTGAAACAAAATCTCATGTCTCCTGCTCCAATCACAAAGAGGCATTCATAGGCGTTCTATGGACAGACATGGTGACCGCAAAAACATAGACCCAGCCTATCTCTGACGCTAGAGGCACAAGGTCGCCCACCGCATATCCAAGGAAGCCTTGCGCGGTGTGCGGTTGGAAAGGGTGTCATTGCACAATCTTTCTCAATAGAAAGGCTTCACAAGAAAGGACAAGATGATAAAAACTGGTTGTTCTCATGGACCAAGCAAGCTCATCAGACTGATACATCGCACAACGGCTACTGCTTCTCTATGTAAAAAACTATGTCTTTCCACCGCAAAACCATCTTCCGCGCTGCCCACCTCAAGCACAAAAGCAGTCAAAACATGACGCCAGCTCGATTAGGCATACACCAACGCTAAACAGGCGGTCCTCATTTCAGAGGCTCAACTCATGTTTGAATTACACAGGCGCTGCTGCGCGCCACCCTTTCCCTTCTTCTCTTGCGACCTTCTTCGTGATACTCAAACCGAAGGCCATGAGAAAGCCAACCAGACGACAGTGAACTGAATTGCCCAACGCCTTCACCAGGAAACGCTCATTCTTGACATCAAAGAATGCATCCACATCAAAAGGAAACTCATGACCACTCTGGCACAAGCCAGGCACTGGCCACCCAAATGCCAAGAAAGCTTCCTGCGACAACATCTCCCGGCGGCACTGCTCAGACCATATCAACGATCCTGTGAGGAAAGATGGCAGCAGGTGTTCCATCTTTGGCCGCACTTTGGCATTCTGGGACAAGTCGAAGATGGGCACAATGGCCCCATCAGGAGCCGACTTCAACAAAGCTTGGTATTCCAAAAGTCGGCTTCTCATTCCTGTAGGAAGCACAGCTGCCCCAAGCCTTGCCCCAATTGCAAGAGGCATGCCTCGTTTCTGGGCAAGATTCCTCACGCAGTCCTTGACCAAGGCTGCAGGAGCGCAGAAGAAGTCATGCCCTGTCAAAGAAACAGGAGAGCCGCAAATGTTCAAGAAGGCATCATTTGTGAAAGGCATGAGCAGCTCCAATCGTTTTGTGTTCACAGTCCAGCTGAAGTTTCTAAGTCGACGCATAGGAACCCCAACATCCATTGGGGAAAGCTGAAGAACTGATGTGGCCCAACCTTCAGATTCCTTGAAGGTCCTCTCAAGCACTTGCTGTGTGTTGAATCGATGAGAGCACTCCTGGAAAACCAAGTCAACCTGTCTGTGAGCTGTGGCGATGAGCCAAATAGCTGCCGGAATGGCACTTGCGTGGATCCACCGGCCTTGATTTCCTTGCGGTGTGAATGCAACGCAAACATTGCCACCAATCTCTAGGTGTAAATCTCCTTCCTCCTTGGGTGGGCTCAGCGGGCATTCCTGCCCATGCTTCCAACACCAACCTTTCTCAGCAAGTTGGCCTTCTGCGGCAGCCTTCGACGCAAGTGAAAAAAGCTTGTTCGTGCGCCGCTCATTCAACCTATCCAACTCCTCTTTGACCTGTGCAGCTTTCCTGCCTGACTTTGCTGCTAACTTGGCCCTCCCCTCGCAAGCATTCACAATGAAGGACATCTGCTCCTGAAGTGACTCAGGAACTTGTGTGCAAATGTCACCAAAAATATGCTCAGGGCACATCTTGGATTCAAAGGCCAGCTCTCTGCACTGGTGGCTGATCTCATGGATGCTCCAGAATTGGAATGCACCATGACACCCTTGCGGCCGCGTCCCGATGGGTGGGGTGAAGGCGCCAGAAATTCGATCCAAAGCATGTTCAAAAGTACTCATACCAGAAAAAGATGTTGTGACCCAGATCTTCTCTTTACCGCTTGTCACATGCCGCTCAAGGCAAGGAGTGACACCTAGCACTGAAGCCAGCTTGTCTTGCATGGCAGGCAACGCTGATGGCCACTCACACAACCCTGCCGCGCTGCAGGTCGAATCACATGGCTCACAATCTGTGTTCAATCGCCTAATCTTTTCAGGCCTTTCCATCCTCCAGGCAAGTCAAAAACTGACCTGTTGGAAATCTGCCTTGATTGCCGCGCACTGCGAAGGAAATCAAATCCAGATCAACAATCACAACGCAACAAGCCCAAACATCTGAAAACAAGTGAAAGAAAGAAGTCTGCAAAGGGAGTTGCAAAAAAAGAACTCTCAAAGAACTGATCTTCCTTCATATGATCAACAATCACTGCTTGCTTGCTCAAACTGCTCTGTATCACCCAAAAGTGCAGGAAAAAAGGCAATGGTCGCAATTTGCCGCAATACTGTGAGCAAACATGTGTGTTTTAGCACCTTCTCGGCAAAAGGCTTAAAAACCATACGTTTCATAAAAAAAAACAGACCGCCGTCGCGCAAGTATCGCGCAAGCGTCGCGCACCGTCGCGGAGCACAAAAACGCCAAAAACCATTACATATCGCATGCATTTCATGTCGCGCACGCCTCACTTCTGCACACTTTAAGCGTCGCGCACACCAAACTGCAGGAAAAGTGGCGCGCAAACCTAACCGTCGCGCAGCCGTCGCGCAACCATCGCGCACCGTCGCGGAGCATTAGGTTCATGGCGAAACACAGCACTTTGGGCAGTTTCTACACAACTTTGCCAAACAGCTACTTGGGAAGCCAGCTAAAGCGTAAAATCTGCAAAACACACGCAGATGACTCCGTTTAACACAGAACAGTGCGCTCAAGCCTTTGTGGCAACTTGAGAAGTGTGGCAACGCGCAACAAACCACAAAAGCACATAGTCTTCACACAAAAAACGGTTTTCGTGTGGCTGTTGCAGTGGCCGGCCTTCTGAATGAAATGTAGCCACTCCGCACCGCTGCAATCCTGCCAGCCAGGCGATGTTTCACAAAGATACAATCTCTTGAAGTCATGAGGACGCAAAAAAAAGGGCAAACTAGGTACCAGTTGGCCCTAATTGTTTTTTGTTGCCCATTGACTTTTTACATAGATCTCTGAACTCTTCGCGTTTCCTTGATTTGAACTCTGACAAGAGAAGCGTTGCCAAATCTCACTTCAGAGTCGAATTTCATACAAAACTACAGAAAAATAAAAATCAGTCCTCCCTCAGCTAGAAGATGAATCGCTCGAAGAAGATGAGTCTGAAGCGTCTGAAGTTGAACCGGAGGAGCTGCTCGAAGATGAAACCTGCCTTTTTGCCTCACTGTCAGGTTTGGAGGCAGGACCATCACTAACATCAGCATCACCGGCTCTAGCTTTCGGCTTAGGTTTAGACTTACCTTTCCCCTTGGCTTTAGGTTTGCGAACTGCTTTTGGGGCAGCATCGGAACCATCTACAGGCGCCAAAGCAGCATCCAAGGCTTGGTCTGTGGGAGCCTTTTCAGGCGGCTCTGTCTCCAGTTTTTGCAACCATACAACGTCTTCCGGCGGGATGTCCGCAGGGCGCAGTGGCATTTTCATGCGTTTGCGCTGGCGGTCAAATTTCATGGCTTGGTTGCACCAGTGGCGCAAAGTGTTGAGACAAAGTTCTTCATCCTGCTCTGAAGGCCCCTGTATCCGAACAAATTTCTTGCAACCAGTGCGGTTGTTCAAAGCATGGAACCGACACACTGCTTCGACACCACCATGCGGAGGGGCCAATTCTGCTGACTTCCTATGGAAAGAGAAGGAACCCCACTTTGGCAACCTTGGCTTGGCCTCACCTTTGGGGCGCGGGCCGCGAGCTGGGGCAGCTGGAACTATGCTGTCATCTACAGCAGACACCGAAGCAGCCTGATCATCTGAAACACATGGCTCATGGGGGGAGTGACTGTTCTCTGCTATGTGACGTAGGATACTTTCATCTATTTCATCTATACTCTGCAGTTCATCTGGCACAGGCACACCTTCTGCTGTCTGGTCAATTGCCAAATCGCTTGGCGGCAAAGCTAATCTTTTGGGAAGCGGGGGTAGCTCCAAAGGTGTCTCTTCGGGAAGGTCAACGTCAGGAAGCAACTCCTGAGTTTGGCGTCGCTTCTGTGCAGATGGCCTAGGTTTCTTTTCACATTCTTCTAGAGCCAGCTGAGGTGACTTTCCAAGCAACACCATGTCATACACTTCAGAAGGCAAGCCATGCGGAATAGCCTCAATCCCATGGTTCTGCAACAACAACTCTGCATGCAGAAGGCATAAGGCATAAGACTTGCAAACAGTGACGCCAGCAGTGTGCCAAGTAAGGGGCTGCCCCACTTGGTAATTCAATCCCCTTCGGTCCTTGACCCTTTTAGGCAAGGCTGACCAACTCCACCCTGCATCTTTCAAGCGCACCATCAACTCAAAGCAATGAAGCTCCTTGTCGGGTAAGTTTCGGATGGTCATCAAAGCCTGTGGCATTTGCAGAACATGTTTGAACTCAAGTTTTGCAACAGCTTCTGTGGTCAAGACAGTACCAAAAAGGGTCTCTTCTGCAAATCCTTTTTCAATCAAGAGATCAAGCACATCAGCATCAAGAGTGCCAACTCTGAAGCCAACGCCTTTGCCAAACTCTGGAAGCGCCTGGTTCTCCACCATGTACGCAAGAACCCTGGACAAGTCAACATGCGAAACAGTTGGCATGTCAGGCAACACAAGCATGACATTGCATGGTTTGCGCCACACCTTGGTTTGGGACAAGAAGCGGTCAAGACCCATTTCAACAGAAACAGAACACAGGTTCAACAACTGGCTCTCGGCACCAGTCAAGGCAGAGACAATGGGCGCACTCTCATCCCCGCCGTTGGCCAACTTCATGACCAACATGTCATTCTTTTGCATGTGGGGAATTGTGCACGGCGCATGTGATGGCCGATGAATAGCTGATGGGCGAAGCATGAGCGGCATAAAGAATTCGTTGCCAATTGAGAGGACAGCCCCAGGGTCATCTTCACAAATTTGACGAAAGAAGGCAGTAGCTTCATTTGCAAACAGAACCTCCTGAGAAAGGGTTGGATCTTTGGGCTTAAATCTTGCCTTGGCCTTGTCGACCAGATTCTTGGCTAAGTTGTGGACAGCTTCGGCTTTTGAAATGTCACCATGCTGAGTTCTTGCATCTCTGTACAAAAGACCACGGACTGTTTTGACATATGAGCTCGTTTGTACATTGGTGTTTCGCTTGGCAGTTTCCAACGCAAGAAGATCTGGGTGCTTGACATAACATGGAAATGAACGAGCAAAGTCTCGGATTTTGCGGGCAACATCAAATTCAGCCACCAGCTGTGAGAAACTATCTGGCTTCAAAGCCAATGTGCGAAGGAGCTCTGGTGAGCGTACGCGAATGGAAAGCGCTGACAAGGTACCATGTTTGGGGGGTGTTCCAATATCCTTGTGAGCTGCTTCAATGATTCGCTCGGCAACCTGCACAAATGCCAGAGGTGCCAAGTAGGCTTCCAACACAGGCAACTCTTCCAGCGCCATGTCATGCTCTATGAACTTGCGCAATTCATCTCTCAACCTTCCAGGTTGAAGCAACTCTTGCGCTTTTTTGTGTTGCATGTCCTTGGCATCCTCTGGCAGGTCTTCCCAAAGCATGAGGGCCCGCTTCAAGCAGCTCCGCGCTTTCTCAAGTTCAGGGTGGGCACCCCCCAAGATGACCCATGGAAGCGCTTTGAAGAAGCCAAGTCGAACCTGCAAGTTTTCACATATATATGCGCTTCCAAGTTTCCATTCAGATTGCAAACGACCCCACTGTTCAACCGAAAGCTGCACAAGACGACTACTTAAGAAGTCGTTCAACTGCACGCGGCACAACTCTTCACAGCCAGCCACTAGCTCTGCTGCTCGACACCCCATCATGGGACAGTGGCATCGCACTTCCTCAGGACATGAGATTTCAGCTCGTAAGTTCTTTTCTCGCACGTGTGGGGTCGCATCAATTAGCAATGTGGAATGGCAAGGACAACCTTCTGACCAACGAAGCAAGCGTTGAATGACATCACGCAATGACATTTGCATTTGCCAGTATATCAAGAAGTAGTCATCTTTCAACGCTTTTGTGATGGCCTGCGGGTCCATCCTAGGGCCTGAAGCCGCACTCTCCTCAAGTCCAGACTTGAAAGCTGACTCATCCCAAGCACGCCTCAAAAACACAAACAAAGCATACGCTGCATCCAGATAGGTTGCAACTTCACCCCATCTCTCCCTGTAAAGAGTTGCAGAAAACTTGCTGAACAAGTCTTTACCGTTTGCATATTGAGGTGAATTGCGCAACACAACTTCGACAAAACGATCCCGCATTTGTTTTTTGCCAATCAAAGCATCTAGTGTTTCAACCTGGTCCATGAACCAATTGAAATCTGACAACGACGAATCCAGGTTTAAAGATGCATTGTGGATCGCATGGCACATACCTGGCACATGGATGGCATTCTGCATGAAATTCTTGGCTGGTTCAGGCTCGCCTACAAACCCTTCCTCAACAAACCCGTCTGCGTCAGCCTCCATGAAAGTAACAGCACTGGGGCGTACAAAATGTGGCAACAACAAGTCAGCGCTGGACACCTGGCACTCCGGGATCCCTGACTCAACACCCATGTCACTACACCAACAAACGCAAGAGTCAAGCGCACTCTGCAAGGCATCTAGGTCACCTACCTCTAAGAGCGTCGAGTGAACGTGCGCGCCGACTTTGTCGACTAGTGTGCTGCGGCCATGCCCAATCAACTGAGGTATCTGAGTGTGCAGCTGCACACCATCAAACAAGTGTTGACTCAGCTCACGGCGTTTGTCCAAGTCTTCATCACTCAAAGGTTGCTGTTTCTCCTTGGTTGGCGGCAAATGCAAACACAACCAACGCCAAGCTCTAGACAATGGGACCAGCGCAGACACTTGAATGCAGCGATAACGAACAATATATATGTTCAAACCTCTTTTGGTGGTGCTGTCGCCCCAAGCATATTGCACGAAAGGCTTCATACTTTGCAACCTGCATCGCTGGAACAGCAGCATGGCAATGTCCAGAAACAGCTGCCCTCTAGACAGTTGGCTCTTGCTTACAATTCCTTTGTCAACCCAAACATCCATGGAGGGTCTAACCCCTTCAGGAAAGCAAAGCAGGAATTTCTTGGCATGGCTTTTGAGCTGAGAACGATTCTGCAAATCCAAGGCCGCCAGAATCTGCCTAATGAAAGTGTTGAGTATGGTCCGCGGATGGGTCCCGCGACGTGACGGTCATGACGGTGTGGACGCTGACGCTGACGTGACGTTGACGTGGCTGAAGGCAAATGATTGGCGACGACGCCGTGACGTGACGCTGACGTGACGCGACGTTGACGAATGGCATTCAGATGTACTTGCGATTGGCGATGACGCCGTGACGTGACGCTGACGTGACGTGATGTTGACGAATGGCACGCAGATGTACTTGCGGTTCGCGTTGACGTTGTGACGTGACGTTGACGTGACGTTGACGTGGCCGAAGGCAGATGATTGGCGACGACGCCGTGACGTGACGTGACGTTGACGAATGGCGTTCAGATGTACTTGCAATTGTCTTTGATGCTGTGCATGACGTGACGTTGACGTGACGTGACGTTCACGAGGGCAGATGTATGCCGGCAACGTGACGTTGACGCGGACTTCTTCGTAATATGTAATCCCCCATGGGATTATGGTAGTCACATATGATCGGCTGTGACGTCAACATGTGGAAGTACTATGTGGAGCTAGCAGTCAGAATATGGTTACAAAGCCTGGAAAGAATCTGTACCAAAAA